>CAJNDT010003202.1:0-20000 GCA_905221615.1 Symbiodinium sp. CCMP2592
CGAAAGCGAGTCATGGATTCCGAAACTGAGCCATCTTGGGGGAAGAGTCCTCACGAGAACCCCTTGCTTTCTTGTCGCTCTTCCTCTCCCTCTCCCATCTCGGTAGCGATGGAGAAAGCCGCATGAACACAGGCTATCGCAACCTATCCACCCTGAGTCCTAAACCTCAACACCCTAAACCTGAACCCTAAACCCTTAAACCCTAAACCCTGAGCCAAAAACCCTTGAGCCCAACACCCCAAACCTGAAACTCCAGAAGGCACTCGAAAAATCTCGAAAAGTTAATGTCCCGGCACTTTGAGGCCGACGAACTTCATCCGCCTTATGCTTGCCGATCCTCAGGTACTTGCAATATAGGGGCCTCAATAATTAGAATAAGGTTTTGGGCCCACTATATAATTATCATAAGGAGCCCCCAGAATTGTATTGGTAATTATTTAGGCCACTATAGCACGGCGCTCGTCAGGTTTTGGGAGTTTAGGGGCTCAGCGAATTGGGTGGTTGAGGTTGGGTTTAGGGTTTGGGGATTGAGGGTTAGAGCCATGGGTTTGTAGATGAAGGCATTAGAGCGTCCGTCGGGTTCAGGGGTCTAAAGAATTTATAAGGCGACCGGGAATGCGCTGCACATGATTCGTGGCAGGGATTTGGGTTGGGGTCCAGCATTCAGTGTGCTTTCAAGTGCCATACGCTCAACGACAGGACGTGTTACGTAAAGCGCAATCGATGCCCTGCGCCCGAACCCTCGAAATGCAAAAGTCCCCTATCCTCTGGAGCGAACGCACCAAATCCTGAGCCCGATAAACAGTCCCAAGTCCTACAATACCACCAAACACCGCGAAAACTCGCATCAAACGACTGCCCTCATTGACCTTATGGCCAAGAGGGTACTGGGGAAACCAGCAAATGCAACGGCAGGATCGTTCAAGTGCGAGCTCTGTTCGAAGCCACCGATGGCTTCGATCTGCAGGCGTGTCCGCTTCGTGTAGTCATGCTATCTTCTGCCACATCAGACGATGTCGGACTATTTTACTGGGCTGTTTTGTTGTGCAAGATGCTTGTTGTGTCACTGTCATCGTAAAGTGTAGACAGTACGAGAGTGCTATACCAGAATCCTTTCAGATAGATGGATCCATTCAATTCAAGGGTTTCGCAGCGGCTTCCAAGGAGGCTGGAGATGGAGATGTCTATTGGGTGGGGTGTGTTCCTGAAATTAGGGGTACCTTATTCAGGCTGTTCCTTGATTGAAAGCTCTTAGGAGACCTGCGCAGTGCTGTTTTAATAGACCCATGTTGGGTCATCAAAGCTTCTTTAATTTAACATAGGCTTCTTCACAAGCTACTGTGTGTCGAAATTTGCTCTTCTTCGGTCTGTTGGTGCACTGGCCGATATCTGGTTACATCCAGTCACCCTGTCACTGCCTGCCAACCCCGAGTTCCGGCCTATCGTGCAGGATGCACGATATGAAGTACAATCTCATGTGCCCGCTACAATCAGACACTACAATGGGTGTCAGAGCTGCACATATTGACATGTCTCTATGTTCTTCTGCTTGCATGACTCCATACGCATTCGCACGTCGCGAGTTTGCGACGTTTGCAGGCCACCACATGTACGTACTGCGCATTCAGGTCCATGTGCATATTTGCACGTACGGTATAGTATTCACTGTCTTGTGTCTTTCTGTCTCTCTGCCTAAGGGTCCATGTACTCATAGTATATACATTGGCCTTAAAGTACTCCCTATATAGGTACATTGGGCCCAAAGTATACACAATTTAGGTACGTGGACCCCTTAGGGTCTGTAGTTTCACTGAAGCTTTGCCAGCGCACATCGGGAGTGCAGCGAGGTCACATAGACAGCGAGCTACCTGCCACGGGGTCTGCCAGGAGCTCAGATAAACGTTTCTTGGTTCTTGATGGTTACCTATACCTCCTGTAGTTCCTTTTTTTGGTTATCCAGTTTTATGGCTAGGACCCTATAATAGAGATTTGGGTTAACCAAAAAAAGGAACTACAATGGAGACTATAGGTCCATAGGTAATACAGGGGCCTTAATGATTACAATAGGTTCGTGGGGCCCATTACACTATACTTTTTCATATCTTGTAACAAGGAACCCCCAAAATAGAATAGGTAATAATGTAGGCCCCTGTATTAGGATCAGAGCCGCCACTTTTTACGTCCACCAACAACACAACTCTTTCCGAATAATTATGCTTGAATGTGCCCCACACCACGCATGCGAAATTGAAGAGCTCATCGCAATCAGTTGCAAACGTGGCAACATGTAACATGTTCGTGTCGAGGGTCTTATGCTTGATATACCCTTCTGAAAAAGCGCAGAGTTGATCCGCATGTAGCCTGTAATTAATAATGGTCTTGAGCTGCCGGCATTACAATGCAAGTGCCCCTAAATCCTAAACCCCTACACCCTAAACCCGAATTTCTTAAACCCTGAATATACCCTTTAAACTCTAAGCTTTAATCTAAAAAATCGAACTATCGAATACCCGAAGCACCCTAGACTGCTACTTAATGCAAAGCCGGGCTTCCGGCACTACCCCGAAGCCCCCTGAACCCGAATCCTGAACACTTAATACTAAGTCGTCGGGGCCCTAACCCTGAACCCCCAAAATCCCAAAACCCCAAACCCCCAGTCCCAAACTGACCCCCAACGGGTTTAGGGTTTAGGGCTAAACCCAAACCTTAAGCCCCAAATTCAACACCACGGTGAGGCTCTCGGCTTCCGCCACCAGGGCGCTCGAGTAGCTTGGGTCCTGGCTTCTGCGGGTGAAGGGCCAGGGATTTTGTCAGGATTCCCGTAAGGGTACCTTGAGCGCTTCCTTTAGGGCTCCTCTTCACAATTTCTACAAAGGGTGCCTTGAACGCATCCGCTTCAGGCTTCATCTAGAAGAGCACCGGTGAGAGTACTTTGAATGCTTCCTTTAAGGTGTCATGCAAGGGTTTCTCTCAGGCTAACGCTTTCTTTAAGGCTAGGGCTCCTGCAAGGGTGCCTCGATGGCTTTGTTCACGGCTTTAAGGTTTCCTACCAGGGTATATTTACTTCTTCCACCAAGGCTTCGAAGAAGCGTTCCTTCATTGAAGGCTTCCCATATCATAGTGGCTAAAATAATTACCTGTACTATTTTGGGGCAAAAATAGTAAGGCCCCGATATTAAGGGTTTTGTTGCTCTGGGCTTTCGTGCTTTGGCGTTTAAGTGGCTGGGCACGACAGCCGTGCTGTTGATGCGGCCAGGGTCCCTGCACTAAGTTAAATCCTATAGGGCTGTGGGGCTGGGCTGAACCCTTCACCCAGAATCCCGGGAGGATCTAGGTTATTTCCCCTAATTTGGGGCCCTATACTACTGAGGGTACTTTATAGGAACCCCCATTAAGGGATCTACTTTTTGGATCCTCCCAAAGGTCTGGGAACCCTGAACCCGAAACCTCAAACCGTAACGGTTTCGAACTTCAGTGCTTAAGTCTTCGGGCCCTTGTCCGAATCTATCTTGTGTTAAACGGCACACTTAGTATATATGGATAACCTTCGGAGAGGCATTGGTGTCTCGAAGTACCAAACTTTACTTGTGTGATGTTGAGGTATTTGCAGGTGTCACGGTAGCAAGATACCCAGATTTGGGGCAATTTGGGTTTCTGCTGTGGGTTGTCAATGATGGCTTCATATAGCTTGTTACCTAAACCCTAAACCCTAAACCGTACTCTGTTTTGTCGAGCTTGGGGTTTTTGGTGGTACCATGATGTGCAAGGCTTTGCAGGACGTGGGTTGGTGAACCTCGCTTTTTCCTGGATTACTAGAGGGCCTCAATAATTACTTAAACTATTTTGGGCGGTGTTCTTTAATTATAACTATAGTACGATGGGTCCCAAAACCCTGTCATGATTATTAAGGCCCCTATATTAGTCTAAACAGTTCAGGATTTCAGAGATGTGGTTGGTTTTCCAGCTCATGCTCTGAGATTTCAGGCTTCAGGGTCACAAAGTCGAGATGTGGAGATGAGGAGTGGGGAGTAGCCAGGCTTGAGTTCCCTGACTTTACAATCAGCCGGAACCTCCGCAGTTTGAGGGACCAGTCGCCGAGATCTGCTGCCAGGTTTGATAGGAGCTGATGCCCTTTCACCATTTTCGCTATTCTACACGCAAACCTCTCCCTACACCCAGGACAGCAAGTTCACCCCGGTGCACAGCCCACGCTACGAGGCGCGAGCTCGCGAGAAGTTTGGGTTTGGGGCGAAGGCATTCGTTGGGCTCTTCGGAGGTGGTCGAGGCTTTTCCTGACAGCTTTGGCATGCAGATGACACAGCTCGGGACCCGTATCGTGATTGTATTGCCCATCTTGGCTGGTCCTATGTGATGGGATAAGCCCGGCCATTCCCCTCAAGGATACTCGTTGAAGAAAGCCGTGCTTAGACTGTCGGTAATTGGAAAACGTGTAGATTGGGTACTGCCCCCACTCAGTAACAGTTGGATCATATTCATAATATAGATATATTAGGACCTTATGAGTAGCCCTGTTATAGACTGTTACTGTGTGGGGGGGCAGTACCCAACATGTAGACATCATGCACCCAGAGCCTCCAAAACCCCTTAAGTAAGTAATATACCTTAAATTATAATAGGATCCCTTATATGATTTAAGGTATATTCCCTATTTAAGGGGTTTTGGAGGCTCTGGGTAGACCCTCATGCCAGAGACCCTAACGATCTAAATCCTTAGACTGTCAGGCAGCTTGCCGGTCGCGTTCTCACAAGGCTGGGACCAGGGTCTGCATGCCGTTCTAAACTTGCCGTGTTCTTGTTACTTGGAGGTTCATAGGTAGTTATAAGTAGAGCTATAAGTCCCCTAAACGGAGTTACAACTATAGTTACCGCACTTATAGCCCCACTTATAACTACCCATGAACCTCCAAGTAAGGGAGTTAGTTTGAGTGACCATAATGAGGACACCATATTACATACTAAAGATCCGTAACATGTGACAAACCTCTCGGCATAATGTAAACCGTGAACAGTTGAGCATTGTAAATGCTGGTACCTGGTGTACCAACAGAAATTAAACAAATCGCGTAGGGGTGAGTGACTCCAAGATGCCTCTGCCTTGTACTACAGGGGCCGTAATTACCAATACTATGTTGGGGGTTCCTTGTTCTAACTATAGTCGAAAATACCTCCCAGAACCCTGTCTTAATTAATTAAGGGCCCCCCATACCACTTGAAGCAAGGAGTCTTGACTTGATCAATGCATCGCTTATAATCATTCCATAGCTTCGCACAGTGTAGTCGAATTCACCCAACTTTGCCGATGTCAACTAGCTATACTCCTTCAGCACGTCTTGTTGCTGTCAGGTAGCTGTGTGTTTCCGGGTCGGCCCGGTTGAGCAAAATGGAAGCTTAGGATGTTTATTCCCGAAAGCATCGCGAAGGGTTCTTCCGTGTGGAACGCCGCAGCTGAGTACATAGATGACAGACATAGAATCAACTCACTTGATTCCATACTTTACTCTACACTCTACACTTGATACTTGACTCTACACTTGATACTTACTTACTTGACCCTTATGACTGACTCTCTACACTTGACACTTGACTCTATGATACTTGACTCTACACTTGATACTTGACTCTATGTTATGCTTACGACTTACTTACTTACTTACTTACTTCAATCTACTTACTAACTTACTTGACACTTGACACTTGACACTTGACACTGGACTCTATGTTATGCTATCTCTATACTTACTTACTTACTTGACTTGCTTACTTATACTTACTATACTTACTTACTTATGACTGACTCTCTATGCATCTATGACTTACTATGACTTATGACTTACCTTACTTGACTTGCTTACTTATACTTACTATACTTACTTACTTATGACTGTTATGACTGACTCTCTATGCATCTATGACTTACTATGACTTATGACTTACTCTCTACATCTCGGTATCTTAATATTTCTTAATATTGTCGGGGGTGGCACCGTCGGGGTCCATCGGGAATGCAACCCTTCCCAGGGATTCGCTGCCTCGGGCGTTCAAACGCTAGGTAAAGTGACACATTTTAGGCGCCCGGCGCAACCCTCCCCAGGGATTCGCTGCCTCGGGCGTTCAAACGCTAGGTAAAGTGACACATTTTAGGCGCACCGCGCAACCCTTCCCATGGATTCGCTGCCTCGGGCGTTCAAACGCGAGGTAAAGTGACACATTTTAGGCGCACCGCGCAACCCTTCCCATGGATTCGCTGCCTCGGGCGTTCAAACGCGAGGTAAAGTTACACATTTTAGGCGCCCGGCGCAACCCTTCCCAGGGATTCGCTGCCTCGGGCGTTCAAACGCTAGGTAAAGTGACACATTTTAGGCGCACCGCGCAACCCTTCCCAGGGATTCGCTGCCTCGGGCGTTCAAACGCGAGGTAAAGTTACACATTTTAGGGTTCCCGCGCAACCCTTCCCAGGGATTCGCCGCCTCGGGCGTTCAAACGCGAGGTAAAGTTACACTTCTTGCGGGCGCCGCGCAACCCTTCACAGGGATTCGCCTCCTCGGGCGTTCAAACGCGAGGTAAAGTTACACTTCTTGCGGGCGCCGCGCAACCCTTCACAGGGCTTGGGTGCAGTTCAATTTTTTTTTGCAACCCTTCACAGGGATTTGCATTTTGCAACCCTTCACAGGGATTGGCGTGGTCGGGTGTTCGAACGCGAGGTAAAGTTGCATTTTTTGATTTGCATTGAAATGAATTTTGCAACCCTTCACAAGGATTGGCGTGGTGGAGTGTTTGAACGCGAGGTAAAGTTGCAATTTTTGATGAGCATTGAGATGAATTTTGCAACCCTTCACAAGGATTGGCGTGGTGCAGTGTTCGAACGCGAGGTAAAGTTGCAATTTTTGATGAGCATTGAGATGAATTTTGCAACCCCTCACAGGGATTGGCGTGGTCGAGTGGTTGAACGCGAGGTAAAGTTGCAATTTTTGATGAGCATTGAGATGAATTTTGCAACCCTTCACAGGGATTGGCGTGGTGGAGTGTTCGAACGCGAGGTAAAGTTGCAATTTTTGGATGAGCATTGAAATGAATTTTGCAACCCCTCACAGGGATTGGCGTGGTCGAGTGGTCGAACGCAAGGTAAAGTTATAAAGTTACACATTTTGCGGTGCCCCGCGCAATCCTTCATTGAGAGGGATTAGCTTCCTCGAATGTTCTAATCGGAAGGTGTGCAGGTACTGTTGCATGGTCTTTGGGCGCTGCGTGTAACCCTCTGCATGGATTGGCGTGGTCCATGGTTGAAACGTGTGTGCAAACTACTACTTGTATCCTTTCCGCCGTGCAACTCTCCACAGGGAGTGGCGTGGTCGATTGCAGGAACTTGCATCTCTGCGAGGTGCAATTGGCAACCCTTCAGAGGGATTGGCAGATGCATATATCGATAATATACGCACATATATATATATATATATATATATATATGTGTGGTCGATTGCAGGAACTTGCATCTCTGCGAGGTGCAATTGGCAACCCTTCAGAGGGATTGGCAGATGCATATATCGATAATATACGCACATATATATATATATATATATATCTCTATCTTTCTATCTATCCATATATATATAGATAGATAGATAATAGATATATAGATAGATAGATAGATAGACATATATTCATGCGCCTGTACGGCGCGTACGCTGTCTTGCGACGGCGCAACGCGCCGCTGCCTGGCCGATGACCTGCAGGCTCGGAGATTCTTCCTGCTTTGTAGAGGCTTTCTCCTTGCACACGTTTGACTCGCAGGCTGCCTGGTCGATGACCTGCAGGCTCGGAGCTTCTTCCTGCTTTGTAGAGGCTTTCTCCTTGCACACGTTTGACTCGCAGGCTGCCTGGTCGATGACCTGCAGGCTCGTAGCTTCCTCCTGCTTTGTAGAGGCTTTCTCCTTGCACACGTTCGACTCGCAGGCTGCCTGGCCGATGACTTCTGCAGGCTCGGAGTTTCTTGCTGCTCTGTAAAGGCTTTCTCCTTGCACGTTTGCCTGCCTCGTTTGGCTCGAAAGGCAGAAGAAAGGGAAGAAAGGGAAAACGCGTTGCAGTATTTTGCACACATTGCAGTATCTTACTACACCTAGTACGCTTCCTTGCCTGCCTTGACGCTGTCTTGCGAAAGGGCCGGTGTGGAGATTATTCTCAGCTTCTTCTCATCTTCTCAGCTGACCATACTTAGGACAGTTGTTTGCCCGCCTCGACGCTGTCTTGCGAAAGGGTCGGTGCAGACACTTTTGCATTTGAACATACTTGGGACAGTGTTTTGCTTGCCTCGACTCTGTCTTGCGAAAGGGCCGGCGTGGACGCCTTCTTCCATCCCATGGATTCGCGGTTGCAGAAGTTCCGCGCCGATTATGCCCAGCAGGGCGAAGACTGGCTCCGCGCCGCGCTGGACAAGCAAAACCGGCAGGACCTGCGTGGGCTCTGTGTCGCTGCGGGTGTGCAACAGAAGTCTGCCGGGCACACGCTTACCAGAGCGGAGCTGTTGGAAGCTCTATCACGGAGCATTGCCGGGGAGCAGGCTTCATGGGGAAGCGGCGTTCTTGAGGATTGTCCATGTCAGCTTCGGTTGCAGTGAGCTGTCAGCGCCGTCGTCGGGTGGGATGTTTAGTGCTCTGCAATGAAGCAGTTCTTGGTGTCAGGCCGATGAAGCGGCGTCGCAGCAAAGGCTGCTCGAGCTGCGCACGGGTTATGCCGAGCAGGGCGAAGCCTGGCTCCGCACCGAGCTGGAGAAGCAGAGTCGGGATGAGCTGGCTAAGCTCTGCGTCGCTTCGGAGGTGCGACAGAAGTCCGCCGGGCGCAAGCTCTCCGGAGCGGAGCTGTTGGAAGCTCTATCACAGAGCATTGCCGGGGAGCAGGCTTCATGGGGAAGCGGCGTTTTTTAGGATTGTCCATGTCAGCTTCGGTTGCAGTGAGCTGTCAGCGTCGTCGTCGGGTGGGATGTTTAGTGCTCTGCAGTGAAGCAGTTCTTGGTGTCAGGCCGATGAAGCGGCCTCGCAGCGAAAGCTGCAGGAGCTGCGCACGGGTGATGCCGAGCAGGGCGAAGCCTGGCTCCGCACCGAGCTGGAGAAGCAGAGTCGGGATGAGCTGGCTAAGCTCTGCGTCGCTTCGGATGTGCGACAGAAGTCAGCCGGGCGCAAGCTCTCCAGAGCGGAGCTGTTGGAAGCTCTATCACAGAGCATTGCCGGGGAGCAGGCTTCATGGGGAAGCGGCGTTTTTTAGGATTGTCCATGTCAGCTTCGGTTGCAGTGAGCTGTCAGCGTCGTCGTCGGGTGGGATGTTTAGTGCTCTGCAGTGAAGCAGTTCTTGGTGTCAGGCGGATGAAGCGGCGTCGCAGCAAAGGCTGCTCGAGCTGCGCACGGGTTATGCCGAGCAGGGCGAAGCCTGGCTCCGCGGCGCGTTGGGGAAGCACGGCAAGGATGAGCTGGTTGGGCTCTGTGTCGCTGCGGGTTTGCAACGACACCGTGCCGGGTGCACGCTTACCAAGCCGGAGTTGTCGAAAGCTCTATCACAGAGCATTGCCGGGGAGCAGGCTTCATGGGGAAGCGGCGTTTTTTAGGATTGTCCATGTCAGCTTCGGTTGCAGTGAGCTGTCAGCGTCGTCGTCGGGTGGGATGTTTAGTGCTCTGCAGTGAAGCAGTTCTTGGTGTCAGGCCGATGAAGCGGCGTCGCAGCAAAGGCTGCTCGAGCTGCGCACGGGTTATGCCGAGCAGGGCGAAGCCTGGCTCCGCGGCGAGTTGGGGAAGCACGGCAAGGATGAGCTGGTTGGGCTCTGTGTCGCTGCGGGTTTGCAACGACACCGTGCCGGGTGCACGCTTACCAAGCCGGAGTTGTCGAAAGCTCTATCACAGAGCATTGCCGGGGAGCAGGCTTCATGGGGAAGCGGCGTTTTTTAGGATTGTCCATGTCAGCTTCGGTTGCAGTGAGCTGTCAGCGTCGTCGTCGGGTGGGATGTTTAGTGCTCTGCAATGAAGCAGTTCTTGGTGTCAGGCCGATGAAGCGGCGTCGCAGCAAAGGCTGCTCGAGCTGCGCACGGGTTATGCCGAGCAGGGCGAAGCCTGGCTCCGCACCGAGCTGGACAAGCACGGCAAGGTTGAGCTGGTTGGGCTCTGTGTCGTTGCGAGTGTGCGACGACACCGCGCCGGGCACACGCTTTCCAAAGCGGATCTGTTGGAAGCTTTGTCGCTGGGCATCGTCCAGGAGGAGGTATGACGGGGGGAAGGGGGGCGTGTGCGTGCATGTGTGTGTGTGTGTGTCTGTTTGTTTCAGTGCTTACAGGTGAATATCGAGGACCTCTTCACGGCAGATGGCTTGCGGCGCTTGGCAGGAGAGCTCGGGGAAAAGGCACCACCTCGAATTCGGGCGCGGCTTCGTGTCTTGCCCTTGCGGGCCGATGGACCCTGTATGCAGCGAGTGGCCGAAGATCTGGGTGTGGCGTTTGAGGACGTGAGCAAGCAGGTCTTGATTCAGCGGATTGTCATGGCGTTGTGCCCCCTGCGCGTTCCGAGTGCAGACGGTGACATCAAGTACCTAATGTGGAGATCCCTCTACGCGGTTCGCAGAGCCGGAGCACAGGATGCTGAAGCGGTGGTTGCAGCTGCTTGCGACATCTTCGAGGATGCCAACGTGCGCCAATCCGCGGCTGCGTACTCGTTGGACATTACGGTAGAATCATTTTCCGCGAGACATCTGTCTTCCGATTCGGAGAGAGATCTACTTGCGCAAAAGATTCTGGACAGTCTGCAGCATTGGTCACAGGTCGACACGGCGCTGTCTCGAGAAGTGAGTTCTACGTGGGAGGTTGCTGTTGCCGGCTTGAGAGACGCGACTGTGCCGTGTCTGACTTCTTCCATGCAGCATTGTCTTCTTGCAGCCGTGTTGGAAGATCACGTGGATCAGCGGACAGGCGAGCATTATCGCAAATCACGATCTTCGTGTAATGTCTTGGATGCCGTGTTGCTGTCGTGCGTTGTGCGTGTGAGTTCGGGAAACAGGTTGGTGGCGTCTTGCAGATTGCCTCGAGCGAGTGGACCCCGTGGACGTTGCTCGCCGGCTCTGGTATCTGGCCAACCTCGAGGCGGAGCCGCGAGCGTGTGCAACGGACGGGTACGAAGATCGCCAAGAGGTGTTGGAGGCAACCCGTGCGAAGCCGTCCCGAAACATAGAGAGTCTGGGACGTGATCGTGCATGGGGTCATGGACATAATGAGGATTAAGTTGGACTGTAGCTTCATGTGCGCACGCGTTGCTGTGCGTTCCTCGCTCATGTTTGTTTCATCGGGTCCTGGCAGGCTGTCCTGAGCATTATCCAGCACAAGTTTCGCACTCGCAAGTTCGATCGGGCCGATACCACACTGCTTCGGGGGCTGATGCGTCGGTATGGGTGGGAGCGACAAGCACAGCCGGACGAACCTTTGTACTGGTACCAGACCTTCGGGGACGTGCGGAAGTCTGAAGACTGGTCGCAATTTGCTTGGTTTTTGGTGACGGAGCTGTTGCACCCGCTGGCTGGCATCGGCATTCGTGACTTGCACAATCCTAACACAGTGTCGGCAGCCAGGGCTAGCGAGCAAGGCATAGATAAAGACACGCTCACCTTGCGGAATCAGCTTCTGGACTGGCAGACGACTGAAGGGTGTTACCGTTTGCCTTCGCGAGAGGAGAATCCAGTCCTGGCCAAGGGTGTTGAAGCGTACTACCCTGACGGTGCCACTGCGAGGGCCCGGGCCATGAGAAAGGCTTATCCGCCGGATTTCGATCCGTTGTGCTGGCTGGCACTTGACTGCCTTGGTGATGGCTCGGAGGCGCTAGACGGCATTCTCTGGCGTTCGGCCGTGGAGCGGGCAGTGCTGTTCGCCGTCCCCGGGTGGTGTGAGGGCAGGCGTATGAAGCAACGTTTCTTGCCCGTGGAAGACTTGCTTCGGAACGCGGACGAGGCGGGGCGGCAAGCGCTCGGGATCTTGCGAGACTCCGAGGTGTCGTTGCCTTTGAAGCTGGATCGCGTCGCTGTGCTGCTGAATTGCTCTCGGAGCGTACCTGCCGTAAGCGAGGCGGTAGCTCGTCGCCTGCTCCAGACTTTTTCGGACGATGCCTCGGTGACGTGCGAACGGTGTTGCTGCCGCTTATGCGACTTCAGTTGCCGGAAGCAATCGGAGCTGAAGCAACACGTCGTGGACACTCATCTCGTGCGGCCGCTGGATGTGGAGCTCGCCTTCGTTGAATACCGCAAGAAAATCCTGGCGATGGTGGAGCATGCCGGTCCGATGGCTTCTTGTCGCATGCTGCGCCTTCTTGCTTTCGGTTACGGTAAAGGGTCGACGTGCGTAATAACGTGTTAGGAACGATCACAGTCAGGTGCCTGGGATGAGTCGTCAGCGTGCAATCGCTGCCAATTTCGACGAGGAGCTGCGATGCCCTCTTGAAATGGACGGTGGCCGAGCGGAAGGAGGCTGCGTGGTGTGCGCTCGCCGTTTCTGGATGAACGAGTTGTTTTCCATGGTTCTCTTTCAGAGGCCGGATGAAGATGCGTCGACAATCGAGGTACCTGCCGGCGCCGAGACGCTGGCCCCGAATCAGCAGCACCGTCTTTGCCGATTGTTGGGCGTCGCTCGGTATGCGGAGCGCTGGCCGCAGATAGCTCTTTCCGAACTGAAGGCCTCTGCTGTGGAGCATCCGTACATTGAAGGCGAGTTTCTGCTGCTGCATCGCCGCCGCATGCCGGCATCTTTCACGGACCCCTGTACGGTTTGCAGAGACTGTCGCAGGAGTTTGAAGAGCAGTATTCTCACGCTTCCCAGGCATGCGCTGGCCAACGACCTTTGGATCGGACGCGTATTGCCCGAGCTCAGCAACCTCTCGGCTGGAACAAAACGGCTGCTTCCCATCGTGCGGGTTTGCATGCAGGTGACCGTCTTGCAACCTTTGTCACTGCCGCGAGACGAGAGGCAGAAGGGATACATCGGTAACACGATCTTCCTGCCGCAGGCTGGGCCTAGCGCCATCCAGGCTACTCTGCCTCCCAAAGACCAAGACATGGCCGAGAGCATCTTGTTCGTTTTGGTTGGGCAGAAGAAGCAGGAACTGCGGTCCAGCAAGCTTTTGCAAGCTCCCAGAGAGGAGTATGTTGCCGCTGTTGAGAAGCTGCGCGAGACGTCGCCTTACTACAGGTCGGTCGCGCTGGAGGCCGGCCTAACTCCTGGTGACGACGTCGACGCACTGGAAGGCTGCGTTTTGGAAACGGCCGCTGACAGTTACTTGGCCCGCGAACTTTTGCAAAAGGGCCCGGCCGATGCGCAAGGCCAAGATGAGGAGGGCGAGCCAGACGAACAGAATCTGGATCGCGGCCCCGGCAGCTCGGAGGACGCTGTCTTGCGAAGTCCAACTGCCGGCGTCAGCAACTTGGAGGACGCTGTCTTGCGAAGTTCAGTTGCTGATCCGGATCCTGGCCGTGGCGCCGGCAGTTCGGAGGACGCTGTCTTGCGAAGTCCAGCTGCCGGCGCCAGCAACTTGGAGGACGCTGTCTTGCGAAGTTCAGTTGCTGATCCGGATCCTGGTCGCGGCGCCGGCGGTTCGGAGGACGCTGTCTTGCGAAGTCCAGCTGCCGGCGCCAGCAACTTGGAGGACGCCGTCTTGCGAAGTTCAGGTGCTGATTCGGATTCTGGCCATCTGGTATCCAGCATCGTTGGATTGAACGATCAGTCGGATGACGGCAATCGCTGGTTGCGAGTGTGTAGCGATGTAGAAGAACTATGTCGTCGCAGGCCTCCGCAATATTACACGGATGCGGAATCCGTCCTTCGCAGCCGGGTGCAGAACGAGGTGGATCCGGATCGGCCGCATGCTGTGGGCTTGTTGGGGCGCGAGGGCCAGCAGGAGCGGGCAGTGCTGCGCCGTGTTCAAAAGGTGCAGTCGATGGCCAAGGGTGTGGAGCAGGAGCGACGAGCCCAGAAGCAGATGTTTGAAGTGCGGCCGCAAAAGCTCGTGGTACCTTCTCGTGACGAACCGATGAACATGTTTCAGCCGGCCACCTGGGCGATGGCGTTCCCGGAGCTTTTTCCTTGGGGGGACGGCGTTCCGTTCGTCAGGCGCGAGACGGGCATGGAGGCGGGCGAGGTATTTCGGTATTTGTTGCTTCGAGAAGAGCTGGTTTATGGCGACACGATTGCTTCGCCGGCCCTTCCTCGGTGGAGTATGTCCGTGTCCTGGCAGTGTTACATTCAAGACCGGGTTCGGAGTTAAGAATGGATATTAAATATTTCCGCCGGCTAGCGGATATGTGAAAGTAGTATGTCCGTGTCCTGGCAGTGTTACATTCAAGACGGGGTTTGGAGTTAAGAATCGACATTAAATAATTCCGCCAGTGGACGCTGTCTTGCGAAAGCTGGCGGATTTGTGAAAGTGAAGGGGCTCGCAGCAGGAGCAGCTCTTGCCTGTCATGTACGATGTGAACCGCAGACTTTCTCTTATGCGGACATCGAAAGCCTACGTGAAGCGGAGTGGTTTCAGTCGACACTGTGCGAAGATTGCGTCGGTGACCACGGAACAGCTGCTGCAGGCCATGGCCCTGCACGGCGAGAAGGCCGACATTCGCGAGTTATTGCGGTCGCCGGATGTTGACGTGTCGTTGAAGCGCGCGCTTGGCAGCGTGCTGCAGGCGAGCGCGAACGTCTTGGGCACGGAAGGACACCGCAGTCAAATTCGACTTCGAGGCCATGCGGCTGGTTGGCACTACGGGACTTCTCACGTCTTCGTGACGCCGAATTTGGCGGATTCCCGTGCTTCTTTGCTGCTGCAGCTGCACCTTCAAGGCGCGGAAGGGAAGGTCGAAAACTTCGACGTCGATCTGCGATGGGACTTGGAAGAGCCCTCGCTGCCGTCCTTGGCCGCCATGAGGCGTATGTTGGCAGCCGATCCCGTGTCGCAGGCGAGGTTTTTCGATCTCATGATGACTTTGTTTTTCGAAGAGGTGCTGGGAACGTTGCCACCCTTTACTCGAGCGAGTTTTCGTGCAGGAAAGGCTCAGCTCTACGAAGATGGTTTCGCGGCATCGACTTTCCCAGGTTGCTTCGGTGACATTGCCGCTTTCTGCGGCCCTCTGGAGACTCAAGGACGAGGTTCGATGCATCCCCACATCTTGATCGTTCTGTTGGGCCACGACCTGGGCAGTCGTCTGCGCTCCATGATGGCCAGGGCTGCGCGAGGTGAGGTCGTGACCGAGCTCCAACGTTGGCGCGAGAAAGTCTTGGAGGCCGCAAGCCGCATTCGATATGACAGCCAGCTTGCTTTGGCTGCCCAGCTGTCCGTCGATGCCGCGCCCCTGCCTCTTGGCGAGCGCCTAAAGGCGTCTGCGGGCAATCAGTATGCGGGGGCTCCTTTGGGAGAGAAGGAGCCGGACGGGCATGAGCTTGCGGCCACGGAGAGTACCGACCAGGCACCTTTGCGATTGACGGGCTGCTATAATTCGCTGAGACCGGCATATCTTCGCCGCTGCCGCAAGGAAGATGCACTGTCTGGTTCCGAGTGGTCGCAGCAGCTGTGCAAGGACTATCGGCGTCTGGTCATTCAAAACCACTTTCACAAGTGCACGAAGTCTTGTTTCAAGAAGTTTCCTGTCCGCACGTGTGCGTGTGTGTGGGTGTGTTTGTGTGAGCGATGTCTTTTGTGTGTTATGGTGTGCGTGTGTGTGTGTGTGTGTGTGTGCTTGTTTGCAACGTAGCACGTGTCGGCGTGGGTAGCAGCTCAGGAAGTCTGCCAAGGGCAAGCGTGGATGTCGCTTCGGCTGCTTTCACTTGGAACTGACGACTGAGAGGAATGACGAGGGCGAGGAGAAGGTGCGTCTCAAATGTTACAAGGGCTGGCCTCGAGTTCCCCAAGCCGGGTTCGCTGCTCTCCCTCGTGACCACGATGCATTGCCACAGCAAGAAGCAGCGAAAAACGAGTCCCCGCACGTTTTCCAGCCTCAGAGAGATCACCCCGCCGAGGGCATGTCGAATCCCACGGCACAGGTTTGCATGAGATGCAACGTGGATGTGAAGTATCTCGGACGATGTCTTTGCGAGTATGATCTGCAGACACTGCATGCCGACGGGGAGCACGAGTTACTGGATACCTGTTTACAGCGTCTGCTCGTTGACATGTTTCGAGATATGCAGGACGGTCGCTTTTTACTCATTACTTCGTATAAGATTAAGCGGGTAATGCGATAGAAATGTTTCCTCACATCGTGTCGAAGTCTTTGCCGATGGAAGGATGTCCAATTTTACACTGGCGAGTATGCCGCGAAAAAGTTCGAGGTTTCCCGATCACTGCTGCCCGAACTCTTTGCTGGAATTCAACGCTTGGAGCAGGAAGAAACCGAACGTCGGCGTCAAGAGCAAGGTGATGCTGCGGAGGCCGAGCCAGCCGAGCCTGCTGCGCGGTCTCAAGTCACACAAGCTCGTGCGTTGAGCATCTTGCGCCGTCTGGCTTTCGGCATGCAGCGCTGCGTTGCTAAGTCCAACGGCGAGATGGCGTATCAACTGTTGTTTCAACAGGAGCAGCTTGTGAGCTACAGCGGGTACAACATGTTCTTCCGTTTCGTCCCGTACGCCATGATGAAGGGTCGTCAGGTGGCGCTGGATGCATTTTCCGAAGGGCGGCCTGATTTGCGCGTTGTTGCTTTGGAGGCGGAGACGAACCCGGAAGCCACAGGCGAGGTTCCGTTGCAGGAGGTGGCGGAGGTAGAAGACGATGATGTCGGGAACCCCCTTGGCAAGGGCCGCCGACAGTCGCAGCCCGTGGCCTACAACCAAAAGGACGATTACGTGCATCGCGGGCCCAGTGCTGTATTGGCATGCATGTCCTTGGTCAACTACTCTCGCTACGTGCGGCGTGTGCCTCGCAGCAAGGCTGGGAGAGTGGACTTCGTGCGGTATTTCCCGTTCGATGCGCACTACGGGCAATATGCGTCTTCTTTGCAGGTCAGCCGACATGCATCAGCGTCAAGTCCATGTCGCGTTCCATGCTTGTGATGTGTATAGACATGTACGTCTGCGGCAGGAGCTTCGAGGTGCCGACGACAACGTCGTCGTGCCCATGGATTTACATTGGCCTGCAGCTGGAGAGAAGGAGAAGCTCGCCTGCTGCATGCTCGGGCTCTCTTTTCCGTTTCCTCGCTGTGCAGGCGAGGAGCATTGCAATGAGTCTTGGAAGTGTTTCCAGTGTCATGTTCTGGAGCCGCGAGAACAAGAAGGTTTCGTGCGATGTCGCTTTTCCCCGGTATGGCGCCACTGGCGAGCCTGCATGAAGCTGCGCAAAGCTTCTGCTCAGGAGAGGCTTTTGGGTGGTGTTGCACTGCCGTATGTCAGGGATCTCGTCGGTGTGCGAGAGTGGTTTCCGATGCCGAAGGTCGAGGAGGATGAGCAGGACGGCCAGCATCCGCATAACGGTGCCGGCGGTTCGGAGGACGCTGTCTTGCGAAGTCCAGCTGTCGGCGGCAGCAACTTGGAGGACGCCGTCTTGCGAAATTCAGCTGCTGAGCCGGAGCCGGAGCCGGGTTGTGGATCTGGCGAGGTTCTCGATCTTCCGAACTGCGGGTACTTCCCGTACTTCCTCATGTGGTGTTGGGGCAAGATGTTTCCAAATCGAAGCAATGCTTTTCACGACCTCCCGCGAGTTCATGAACGGATCTGTTGCTTTCTGGACATCCCCTGCGGATTTCACTACACTCAACTCACTCCCCTGGAACACATGTGTCACGTTCAGGACACCTGGCTGGAGCGAGTTTCTTTGCACCATTCTGCGAGACAAATCAGCAGCAGCCAACGTAGGGCAGAGCGCTTTGCCTACGTTTCCAAAGCCGATGAGGAAGGGGAGCAGGCGAGGACATGCATTGGGTTCCCCCTCATTTTGGTGTGCGTGTGTGCGTGTGTGCGTGTGTGTGTGTGTGTGTGTGTGTGTGTGTGTGTGTGTGTGTATGTGTGTGTGTGTGTGTGTGTGTGTGCGTTTGTTTGGCGTGTGTGGATGACAACAGGACGGTTCCGGGCCCATGGACATCGAGGGGGCCTCTGTAGATGATGACCTGGAGCACGAGGATGCCATCGAGCGCGCGGAATGTGCCGAGCACGCTGTGTCTTTGGATCATCTGGCCGAAGTTCTGTTCCGCGAGAAGGAGTGGAAGAGTGCAATGGCGGGACGCCAGAACAAAACGAAGGAAGCGCTTCAATGCTTGAAGCATGTCGTTGAAGGCCTCGGCGGCTTGCCAGACGTAAAAGCGACAACTTCCGGCCAGGCTTTCGGTGCGGCCGGCACACGCAAAATTTGGTTTCAGTCTGATGCCAAAGCGGTCTTTGAGCAGCAGCATCGCTATTTGGATAAGGTCGCGGGAGGTTCGGTGAGACAAAACCGACGTTTCTGTTTAGTGGATTTGCTCCTCGTGTCCTAGTTTCGTGGCCAGCAGTCGATGCAGGCGAAGTGGCAGGCGAAGCGGCGGGTCACGTGGGAGATGAGGAATGCGAGATGGGAGATGAGGAGGAAGATGATCAGGCATCGGAGCCGGAGCTGGCAGTGGATCCCTTTCTGGCGGAGTTGAATGCACAAGATTTGCGTCCCAGCGAGTATGCCTTGAAGTTGATTGAGGTACGAGCCGAAGACAATTGCCTCGCAAGCATTAGTAGCGAAGAGTTTAAAATTCGCGTTAGAGAGTCAGTCATCGAGGCAGGTAAAGAGCGGTGCTCGGTATGGTAAGATGCTGCAACAATCTGCAACATGTCCATCCTTTCATGTGGTGCATACATGTGCAATGAGAAAGCCCTTGCAATCGACGCAGAGCTTCGACCCTGAGTAGGCAGTGATGGTGTGTGTATATATATATATAGAGAGAGAGAGAGAGAGAGAGAGAGAGAGAGAGAGAGAGAGAGAGAGAGAGATTCATAATTATATTGACCTGGTGGCAGGAGCACACACTGAATGATCAGCAGATCCGCGCTGTGGCTCCTGTAGTGTGTGCCGTGGACGACATGTGGGCAAAGAGAACGAACAGCAGCATTTGCAAGGCTGATGGCAAGCGTAATGCCTGCGTGAACTGTCTCTGGCTGGGTGCGGGAGGGAGCGGCAAAACATGGGCTTACACCCAAGTTATACGACCACTCTTTCGACGCTTTTTCGGTGAAGATGGGTTCCTGGCAGGTGCGCCCACGCACGCTGCTGTGCGGCTGCTCGGAAGAGAAGCGCGCACGCTACACAAGTTGGCTAACGTCAATCCCAATATCTGTTTGGACCGTCGGTCTCTTCGAGCCCAAAAAAACAAAGAAGATGCTTTGGAGAGGCGAATCGTAACGGCCGTCGCCGCCGTGCTTGGCTTGTGAACCATTCGTCTTTTGTTGTCGTTGGGATTGTTCATGGTGGTGTAAGGATTTTTTTGTTTGGAACGCAAGGTCTATGACGAGCTGTCGATGACACCGCCCGATGTTTATCATGCAGCCGGCTATCGTTTTGCTTTACAGCGTGCAGATACGTTGGCTTTGGACACTACCCGCTACCTGGAGGAATGGTTCGGTCGCATGCCCGTCGGCATACAGCTGGGGGACTTCCTGCAAATTCGGCCAGCAGGAAAGAGAAGTCTTTGCGAATGGAAGGAAGCAGTGTCCGCCGTGGACACGGCGCAGTCCGAGAGCGAAGAAGAAGTTGATCCCAAATCACAGGAAAAGGTTTTTTTTTTTCAAAAATTGGAACCCTTGTTTATGTTGCTAGTGCCTTGTTTTGCATGTCTTGGAAGTCGCAGGACAGCAATAACTCGGAGCTCGGACGTTTGCTTTTCAAGAACTCTGCACGCATCGTCGTCCACTTCACGGGGACCGGGCGGTTTTCGGACTGCGCATCCGGGCAGGCCTTGGTTCGTATTCTCGGACACATGCGGCAGGGCACCAGCTTGCCTGACGACCTCTGGCTGGCGCTGCAATCGCGAGTGTT
>CAJNDT010003203.1:0-24601 GCA_905221615.1 Symbiodinium sp. CCMP2592
AACAGCACAGGGCTGCACGAGAGACGATGAGACAGGCCGAGCCACTCATTTTTCTCACAATTAAGCACAATGTGCAGCGACCCCATGGATGTAGTATAAAATTGTAGATGCATAGTCTACAAATAATCACGTATGTGTGCATATGTATATGTATATGTTTCTTTATACATATATCTATATATACATATATGTATATACATAGTCGAACTTACACCACACTACATTATATGTGCCCAGGCAACAAAACCTCGAGGATCCTCAGAAGGTCGTCTGCACATCCGGATAATTGAGAAGCTGTGCGAGACTCCGACAAGCAAGTGAAGCGGGCGATTGGAAAGAGTTGTAGTCGCAGAGATTGTGGTGGTGGCTACATACACACGTGCACATGTCTATAGAGTGTATAGAGAACACATGTGAACATGCCTGGGTTGCTTGAAGGGCATATCAAGTCACACGATAGGACAAAAAACAGCCCGGCCCGAACCCTAAACCATTTATGAAGATACTGCATACACCACACATGAAGCCCTGAATCCCCAAACCGAACATGTAGATTGCAGAACCTGTATTCATGCATCTATATATAGAGAGAGGGCTTAGGGGCTCAGGGGTCTCGGGGTTTAGGGGTTTAGGGTTTCGGGTGTAGACACACAGTGTGCCGGTCCCCACACACGAAGCGTAGCGCTTGAAGCTGGGAAACCACTTGTGGGGATCCGATGAGATGCGGCTTAGACCTTACATGCGAGACTCGAACAACACAACGGAAAGGCACCGGTGGGCAGGTTTTGCAACAATCTCCCCCAAATTTTCCATAGATTTTACAAAAATTTCAGCAGATTTTACAAAAAAATCAAGAGGTTTTCCAAAAAATCTCGATGCAGTTTCGATGCAGTTTATATGCAGTTTCGATGCTGTTTCGATGCGGTTTTAAAACTACATACAAACTGCATAGCTTTTACAGCATTTCTCGATGCAGTTTGTATGTAGTTTTAAAACCGCATCGAAACAGCATCGAAACTGCATACAAACTGCATCGAAACTGCATCGAGATTTTTTGGAAAACCTGTTGATTTTTTTGTAAAATCTGCTTAAAATCCATTGACAAACTCCCCAGCCCACCCCCCCAGCCCCCACCTCCCCCCCACCCACCCACCACCCCACCCCCCACCCCCATCCCCCACCCCCCACCCCCCAACCACCCACCCACCCCCCACCCCCCACCCAACCACCCACCCACCCCCCACCCCCCACCACACTCCCCACACCCCCCACCCCCCACACTCACACCCCCCACCCCCCATCTCCCACCCCCCACCCCCACACCCCCCACCCCCCACCCCCACCCCCACCCCCCACCCCCCACCCCCACACCCCCCACCCCCACCCCCCCCAACCCACCGCCCCACATCCAACACTATATACGGTGCTCTGCGAGGATCAATCGTATATTGTATAGCTTTTCGGCTCCAAAAAAGTCTGTCCTTCTCCCTCCCTGACTAGACAGAACAAAGCCTCTCTTCGAAGATGCCACGACAGGAGACCTGTGTTGTTCTTTTGTTTTTCCGACGAACCACATAGTCACTTTTCTGAATGCAAAAAAGGAATAGCTATATTCTCGTGTTCCAGGAAGACAGGAGCCGAAGCCGAAGCCGGAGCCGGTCGCCCAGACGAGTGTGGAAATGGGCTTGGCGGACCTGTGTCCATCATGGACGACAGCAACTTGGTTGCATTAGATCTATTGTATAGGTTTTGTTTAGGAGAGTAAGTTGGCTTTTGAATATTATACATAATCCCCAAGGGTCTGGTACTGGGTCTGGTGGAGCGAAGCAGCAGCTGAGCAGCAAGACCAGTGAGCTACGACTTGCCAGCACGTTGTACAGAAGTGCATGTACATAATTAAATTGTCTCGTTGCTTTTGCAGACGAAGCTAGATATAAGAGCAGCTGTTTTTCTGCACAGCAGTAACTTCTATACTTTATCGTGCCTGCAAGTGTGAAGCAAAACAATGAGCCGGGCCGACTCCAGGAGACTGCCTATAAAAGCCCGAGAACCCAACAACTGAGGTCATATAAACCCTGAACCCTAAACTATATACCTTATATACAGAACCCCGAAACCCTTCAACCTCAAACCTGTGTGCCAGACCCCACACAGAAGCTTGCATCTGTCTTTACACCAGAGCTGGCGAGAAAATTATATATACTTGTGTGATTCAAGCTATACTATGACTGTGACGAAAAACATTCGGTGTTGTCTGCATGTCAGAGAGAACTTACACTGCGATGACAATTATGTTTACTTCTATCTGCAGCTGTGAGCACTTCAGCGAGGGGTGCCTTTTTTTTTTTTTTAGTATATCATCTTTACTGTTCGTGTTTTCCCTGCGATGGCTGAAGACAGCCAAGCTCCGGAGGCGCTTTTTGGTTTTTGTGTTTTGTAAAACCAGAGTGTTATATATATATGTATACGAAGGCCGAGGAAGAGCCCCAGGACGAGCAGGCAGAAGAAGAAGAGCAGGAGGTGCCCATGAAGAAGCCGGCGGCGAAGATCACGATAAAGAAAGAGCCCGGGACCGGGCTTTTGAAAAAGCCTGCAGCAGAAGGAACAACGAAAGCAACAGCAGCAAAGAGCAAGCCCAATCAAAAGCCCACTCCGAAGGCCAACCCAAAGAGCACCCCAAAGGCCAAAGCAAAGGGCAAAGCAAAAGCCGAAGCAAAGGCCCCAGCCAAGGAGAAGAAGAACAAGAACGAGAACAAGAAGGAGAACAAGGGCAAGGAGCAAGAGAAAGGAAGCAAGCCCAGTAGCAGCAGCAGCAGCAAAAACACTCCCAAGCAGAATGACAACAACAAGAAGCGGAAGCTGGAGGACAACTGGGCTGAGGGATTCGAGGAGGTGGAGGATGCCGCCGAAGAGCAGCCAGAGGAGGAGACACCCACAGACGACGAGGTGCTGGCCATGGAAGACCCGGCGAAGGACTCGGGGAAGATGGACCGCAGCAAGCAGCACAAGTTCATGAGCCTGCTAAAGGACGGGTCATTGCCAGAATGGCTTGAAGATGCATGGGAGAAGTCCCAGAAGATGAAAACGGGCAAGCGGCAGAGACAGCGGGAGCTTATCAACAATGCTATCGACCGACGATCCGGTGTTGACACCAGCCTGGTTCTCAACTTGGCCAAACCAATGTTCCACTCCATGCAGGTGACGACGAAAAGATGGGTATCGGGGGTGATTTCAAGGTGTGCTCGCTTCCTTAAGTGGAGAGGCACTTCGAAGCCGAAGGCGAAGTCGGGGAGTGTATAAAGTATCTATAGTATATATAGGTCCAGCTTATAGCTATAGTTTTACAATGAGCAAAAACTTGAAACCCTAATACACCACAACCCTTAAACCTTATATGTAAACTACGAAGCCATGAACCCTAAAGCCTGCATAAGCCTTACACCTTTAGAAAATTTAAAACCTTCAACCCCATACACCTTGAACTCTGGACCCCACCGGCTTTTGTTTTGTAGTTCTAACTGTTTATAGAGGGCTCTACTACATTTATTTTTATTATACCATATATGAATATCTAAAAACACTCTATAAATGCATTCCCATACAATATATATTATATATAATTGCTATACTATACGTATAATAATGATGACCACAACCCTTCGTGCACCCCAAACCTTAAACCCTGAACCTGTGCACCTATATATATATATATATATATTATATATATATATAACCCCAAACCCCAAAGCCTCAAACGACGAAGCCCTGAACCCTAAAACCTTCAAGCCTCAAACCCTTAAGCTTGCACCCTAAACCCCTTCGGCTTGTCTTTTCTTCTGTGGGTGGAGCGAGGAGAACTACACGAAGTCCGAGGCGACCAACAAGAAGAAAACCCTGGGCAAAATCTTGCTTCAGGGGAAATTCAATATTAGCAATGAGCAGTTCGAAGCCGCACTCGAGAGTGGCGAGATCATCGCTGTCCGTTCCAAGAACGGACCCGATCGTTACATGTGGTCCGAGGATGTGCACAACTCCACTTCAGGGAAGGAGAAGAAGTTTTCCATGGGATCCGATGCCAAAGCGAAGGATGGCGAGGCCAAGTTCTTCGAGAAGCAGTCCAAGGATTGGAGGATTGGTTTGTTTGAGGAGAAGAGCGAGGGCAAAGCAAAGCCCCAGAGAGCTCTGACAAATGACTAAGAGCAGCTCGCAATCTGCGATGGTACCGTGGCCGCCAGCAGGAACATGACGGAGAAGCTGTGGAAGGCAGCAGATGGGCAGCTTACAAAGGCGATCGCGGCTTACAATAAGATCCTTGTCGAGGGCAGAAAGTTGGTTGCTTCCGTGGATGAGAAGCAGGACAAGGACATGTACCAGAGTGTGCGACTTGGACTGGTTTTGTATTCCTGAAACAACCTTGCCAAAAGCTTCAACTTTTTTATCCTCGCAAGTAAAGTCACCAATTTAACTCGTAAGTAAATACATGGAGGCTTCAACCTTTGTCTTCGCAAGTAAAGCACAAACTTTAACTCGTAAAAGTAGTCTCTTCAACAACAGTCGCATGTAACCAAAGTGTTGTGCTTTCTCTCGCAAATAAACCCAGTGCCCGAACACCGAAACCTGTGTGAGACCCCACAGCTGTAAGGAAGAGCATCGTCCAACAAGCAACAAAATCGAAGCAGGGACTTGAGCACCGTCTCTCGTGGCACGAGTACGAGGATGAGAATGAGGACGGGCCGATCACGGTCTCATCATATTCCAAGACCATGAGAGAGTCCGGGCGAGTAGCAACTCATCTCGAAGAACAAATGGCAGCCGTGAAAGCCAAGTTGCCTGTCCGAGCCAAAAAAGGATGCTAGACAGATTTTGAATGTGTGCAGTTCCGGAGCTGTCGCCTCTATGTGGTGCAAACGGCGATTCTGAGTTTTGGCGATGAGAGAAAAAAGCAACGGCGATGATGAGAGCTTGAGATTTTGCGCTTTTCTGGTGATTTTTACATGTGAGCAACGACGTGTATAACTATAACCTTTTGAATCATGTTGGGGTGTTGGTCTTCGTGACTTTCAGCTTCAATTTTAGAGTATATATAACACCGATGGTGTTGTTGTAGCCTGCTTTGCATGTGTGAGTGCACACATGTGTAAAGCTATACCTCCGAACCTCAAGCATTGAATCAACCATGAAAGTCCATACCTCCAAAACCCTGTGAATCTCACAACACAACCTTCGTAACCCCAAACCCTGAACCCTCTATAAACCCTTAAATCCTGAACCTTATATATAAACCCTCACAAGATTTGTTTCGTCCAGATTGAGGGGCAGTGGACCGTGTGGTTTAGGGGGTTTGGGTTTTGCGGGTTTGGGGCAAAAGCTTTCTGTTGTTGTTTGTATAGTATATTTGGTGCCCACACATATATGTATAACTTGCTCACAAGCCTCAGCCTCAATGCTCGGTGTGTCTGACCATGTGTGCCCCGTCCTTATAAAATGTTTTATGGCTATAGCGAACAAACCACTGTATGAAATAAGGCACAAAAGTTCAGCTGGCAACAAACACCAACTTTGCATAAAGGTGCTGTTCTGTTTATTTCTATATGGAGAGAAGGTACCATGGAGGATGCAGGGCCCGAGCGAAAGCGACGAAAGGGTGGGGTCCAACAGAGATTGGGCCAGGCGGTGAGTGAGAAGTCCACCTCAATTTCTTTGCACGATTTGCTGATGACGTATTTGGCACAAGGCCTCCTGTCGGCCTCTATGATTCATGCAATTGCAGTTGCAGCGGCTGCCGATATTAGAAATGCAAGGGACGGGAAAATTCTTCCTGATTTGGACAGGCTCAGCAAGGTGACGCATGGAAAAAATTTGCAATCTTCTATTGACAACCACTTGGCCCAGCAGTCCAATCTTCCGATGCCGACAGAATTTAATATCCCCTTAGCAGGACAAGTCGAAGGCACGGCGACTTCCATGATATTGCTTCCGCACGAGATTATGCACCACCTTTGGAAGACGACGCCTGGATGGATTACTTCTGTGTTGCCTGATGCGGAGGCTTTGCCTCGGTTTTGGAGATCGTTCAATGGACACCCTTGCATGTCAAATCATGCGGTAAAATCGCGAGCTAATTGGATGCAAAGGGCTATTCCCCTTTGCATACACGGCGACGAAGTTCCTGTTTTTGGAGTGGGCAAGATATGGGCTCGCAGTGTTTTGGCTTTTTCATGGGTATCGCTGATGGCCACAGCGGCCGGCCGATCTGCTGCCGATTGCAACCTCTACATTTGGGGCGTTTTTGAGAAGTTCATTATTCCGGCTGGCGGCGAGGGTGCTGGGACAATGGAAACTTTTTGGCAAGTGATGTATTGGTCTTTCAACATTCTTTACACCGGTAAATGGCCTGCTCGGGATTGGCAAGGCAAGAAGCAGCCTGGTGTGTTGTTGTATATGTACACATGTGCCAGAAATCTGGAAACCTTTACATTTTAGGACCCTGTGGGAACCCTATAAGCTGTAAGCCTTTTTGTCTTTCTTGATTTTTTATGATGTGGGTCCTGTTTTAGATATGTGACTATATACATACACACCCTATGTATGAGAGCCCTGTTCTCAAATCCAACCCTAACACAACAGCTTCCTTGATGGTGATGATATATATATATATATACACAGTATATAATATCGTATAAACATATATAAGCCACAAAACCACGGACCCGTGGAATCCCAAAGCAGCACGAACCGGATGTGAGAAAAATCACCACACAGTATACGTAAAAAACCCTCTCACCACATGTAGCTATATATATGTAGATATATATGAACCTGTCTCACAAGTAAGAAAATGTTTGTTACACGGCACAGAGGTATGGGGCCAGTACAAAGGAGGGCGAACGAGCGGGAACCGACCTATGCGGAGGATATTATGGTGTCCTGGTTCAAATGGCTGGCGACTTTGATTATTATGCGAAATGGCTGGAGGTTCCACGATGGAGCAATCACAGCAAACCTTGTGCTCTTTGTCGGGCCGCCTTCAAAGGACCACTAACATGGATGGACAATCGTGCAAATTCGCCGTGGCAAGCCTCGTGCCTCCCCACCACCAACTGGAGATCCCACTGGAATCCATCATGCCAGCTGTATTCTTTACCTGGCTTTTCGGGACTTTGTATCACGATGGACTATATGCATTGTATGTTTTTGGGGTGGATACAGTTTTTTTATGTCTCCGTGCTCAGCATCGTGGTCCACGATTGTTTGGGTGGGAGTATCTTGGCGAATTTGAAATACTGCGACTCCTTCATCAAGAAGTACCAGCGAGACAACGAAACCAGATACACATTCCGCCAGCGACTTCTGAAACTTACAATGATACAACCAAAAAAAAGATTCCCCAAGATGAGAGGAAGAGCTTCCGATATTCAATCTTTGGACAGTGCAATTCTTGCTCTATTCGAAGAGCAAATGGACGAGGGTATCTATCAACACAAGCAAATCCGGCTCTTTTTGCGGTTGAACCTGCAGCTGGCTGAAATATTGGAAGCTTATGGGCCACGGTACGGCTTCTTGGCTTTACCTTAGGAGCAAGCAAACCTGGCTTTCAAGCTCGGTTGCCAAATGGCACAGCTCCACAGCAGCCTGCAAGCCCACTACAAAGGGACGGGGGAGAAGCTCTTCAATCTCACAAGTAAGACCCACTTCGTTTTGCATAGTCGCCTACTCAGCAGTTTTATTCATCCGTCGATGGTCTGGTGCTACAAGGGAGAGACGACGATGCATCGCCTGCAGATTCTATGGAAGAGTTGTTTGGCAGGGGTGAAGCACTGGCATGCTTCCAAAAAGGCTGCCGTCAAAGAGAGGCACCTTTTGTTTCTGCGGGGCAAAGTTGGGCGATCGTGAGAGCTTCTTTCTTTTCTGTCGCGAAAAAAAAGAGTGTCTCTCTGCTATATGTGGTGCTCCTGGTCTTTTGTTTGGGCTTTTGAATCACAGTTGTCGTATATACTGGTGTGGATCTTATAAGCAATCTGCCTGGATTCTCTTTGGTTAGTTTATGGCTTTGGGCCTGCGAATTTTCGGAAAAGTCCTTACTTCTGCTGTGGATCCTTTACATGTGGTGTCTGCGATTGCAGAGCAAAACAAACTCATGCCGGTGATTTTTTTAAATCCTTTACATGTGGTGTCTAATTTTGCAGCCGCAAATATGAGTTCCATGTTTGTGTTTGCATAATGTTTTTATGTGTTTTGTCATGTTTTTAGCTCACCAGAAAATTTACGTAAATTTGGTCATTTTACACTAAATCCTTCGTTTACAGTAAATCAAGCCAAAGTGTAAAATTAGGTAAACAGCAGGGTCAGGGTAGGCATGATCAGCGCCCGACTGCTAGCCCAGGTGGAGACCCGCACACGGAGCACCGTGCCGAGCGCCAACCAATGGAAGTGCGACGCCGGCGGCAACGTCAGACCCTTCGCCGGCATCAACGTGATCTTCAGCGGCGACTTCCGGCAACTGCCTCCGCCCGAAGGAGGCTTCCCCGCCGACCTCCCCCTGAAGCTACAGGCGCCCGGCAAGACCGCGACGGGAGGCCCAGAGCGCGACCCCCTGGTGGACCACGGCCAGGCCCTCTTCTGGGAGGGCGCAGTGCAAGGAGTGACGGAGCTGCACGAGAGGATCAGATGCAAAGACGACTGGTGGAACCAGGCCCCCGAGGGAGCAATTGAGCGCAGCGACCGCACAAGCAGATTAAAACAAAAAGGCATCTAAGAGAACATCGCACACGCCCGATGCCCCCCCCCCCCCTCCGGCCAACAACACGCTCTCGGCATGCAACAAAACAAAAAAACAACGAAAAGCACTGGTACACCCTCCTTCCACCGACCCGCTCCGCAGGTCGTGGACGAGCTGCGCGATGGGATGCTGTCCGAGGACAACCACAGCTACCTCCACGGCAGGCCAGTCGAAGGTTGCACCCTCACGCGCGAAGAGCGACGCTCCAGAAAGCGCGTGGTGGATGGGCCCGAAGACGCACGACTCAGAGAGCCCAAATTCGTGCACGGGCCTGTGGTCGTGCCGAACAACGACGCCAAGTACCAGATCAACAAGGACCGCGCCAAGGCCTACGCCCGGGATGCGGGCAGCCGGCTAGTCTGGTCCGTGGCCAAAGACAAGGCCGGTGCGGAAGCGCTCCAAGCCCATGCGTGCGACAAAGAAGCGAAGGTCCGCTGGCTGCAGTACCACGACATGCACACGGAAGGGCTCTGCGGAATGCTTCCCCTGGCCATCGGCATGCCCGTCGCGCTGACGCACCCCGTGGACCGCTCCAAGAAGAAGCTGCTGAAGGGCCGCACAGGGCACGTCCACTCCTGGGTCTGGCACGAGAACGACCAACAGCCGAGCATCGTGCGCCCCGGCGGCAGTCGATAGCTGCGAGAGCACACCCCAACAACAACAACAACAAAAAAACAGGACGCGGCCGTGTGCCGCGGTCGTCTACGGCCCGTGAATTCGAGTCCCCGGCCAACGACAACAGCCCGGGGGAAAGGGGAAATCAGGTGCCCGATCCTGCACCCGCCTCCGCTTACGTAGCCGGCATCACAAGCGAGGTTCGTCAAGATCGGCAAAGCCGACTGGACCCTCAACGGCACGAAGGTGCGCGGTCTCTATCCCATCCGTCCGATTTCCCGCACCTGGAAACTGGACAAAGGCCGCAAGAAGCCCGTGCTGAAAGTCAAGCGCACGCAGATCCCGCTGACCCCGGCCTTTGCAATGACGGCCCACGTCAGTCAAGGCAAGACGCTGCCGCTCGGCCGCACACAGAAAGAAGCCAAACCACACACACACACACACACACACAGTAGGCGACAGTCGTGACGCCCGCCGCACAGGACGGCCGTGATGCTGGACCTGAACGTGGACTCCAAAATTCACGCCGCCTACGGCACGGTGGTGGCGAGCCGCGTGCGCGACAGATCCGACGTGCTGATCCTGCTGCCGTTCCCACTCTGGCTCTTCCGGCGCGGCGCCACGGAGGGTCCCACGTTGCTCCTGAAAAAGCTCCGAGGCGAAGAGATCGACTGGAAGGCCATGCACGAAGCACGCTGGCCGATGGCCCGGTGCCAGACATGCAAGGAGCTGAAGAGCTGGGACCTCTTCACGCACGCACAGTGGGAGCTGCAGCGGGCCAACCGCGGCGGCCAATGCATGCCGTGCCAAAAGCTTGGAGCCGTCAACAGCAAAGGACCCCTGAAACGAAGCATCAACGCACAGAAAGCCCTGGCCCGGAGCCTCCCGTGCAACCGCTGCCAGTTGATCAAAGTGGAAGAGGCGTTTCCAAGAGCGCAAATAGCCCAGGCAAACGCAGACACGAAGCGCCAGTGCTCAGAATGCCGGCTCGCCGCGACCCAGCTGAACTGCACCAGCTGCAACAAACGGAAGCCAGCCACAGACTTCAGCCTCCAGATGCGAACCATGCCGGACGACGCCCTCGCCTGCATCGACTGTCAGGAAAAGCTCTCCAACAAAGCCAAGCGCCTGCGCACGGGCTGGTTCATCTGCAGGGGCTGCAAAGAAAGCTTCCCCCAGCAAGCAGCCGCAGAACAGTCCGTCGACGGAAGGCACTGCCTGAACTGTTCCAGGCGCACAAACAGGCAGACGGGATGGATGACATGCACAACGAGAAACTGCCGAGAGAAGTTCCAAAGCACGGAGAGAGGGCCGTGCCCGAAATGCAGACCCCGCCAACGCCCCGCGCGGCGCAGCAAGACCAGCAAAGACTGAGCGGAAGCCGCCTCTCAGGTGAGGCAGCCATACCGGTTTCACGCCCCGTCCAGCACGGCCGCGCGCCCGGCGCAGAGAGGAAAAAAGGGCCGATCAGAGACGCGCACATGCAATGAAGCGCAGTCACAGGCACGGTATACCTGACATGGACAGGTCTCCTGCAGAGGGTGAGCTGGAGAGACGCTCCGTCAGCCGCCCCCTGCACCCCCCCCCCACCCACCCCCACTCGCGCCGGTCCGTCCCGACCAGAGCAACTGTGAAGGCACGACTCGCAGAGCAAGGCCGTCTGGCTCAAGCACACACCCATGCATGCTGCTCCGCACCCACTGCCGCAACGCACGAGCCGTCAGTCATCGCAGAAACACAGCAACAGAAGCCGAGGTAGGAGAAGACGCCACACGGCGCGCCCGGGACCCTCGCAAAGCCGTACCAGCAAAGGCACTGCAGTCGAAAAGCACGAAGCCGACCAGAGAGCCACAGCAAAAGCATCAGAGGATAAGACCCACCACACAGAAGGGGCAGCAGCAAGTAAGAGGAGTGGCCGCCAAGCGCCATGGCACCGCGGACAAGCAGCCGCGGCGCCAAACGCGCCGCAAGGCCCAAGGGGCAGCGGGTCGAGCAACGCCGCCAACTGGAACAGCGATACTCAGCCGTGCTGGCAAACCAGCCCGCCGCACAGATTCTGCTGCCGAACCCACACGACAGGAACACAAGCGCGGCCCACTGGCGACTCGAGATTTCGCGAGCAACGCGCCTGCTGGACCTGCTCCAAGAGCCCGACCACGCCCAGCTACAAGAAGCCCTCAACACGGCATATGCCGACAGCTTCCAGGACGAAGACGAGTACCTGAAACAAGACATGCCCAAGACTGAATCGCCGGAACTGGAAAGCACCGCATGGGTCGAGGCCTTCCTCGAGCGGCTCCACGCCATCGTCATCATAACTCGGATGAAGCACAAGATCGAGCAGCTCAGCACGCCGGAAAGCCAAGATCACCCATGGGAGGCGCGCGTACGGCATCGCCAGACAGCACTCCATCGCTTGTTCCAGGCACATGCCACGCCAGTCCACCTTCACGACCCATTCCAGCGCCTCTTACCCCGGCCGGAAGACGAGTCCATCAGCAAGCGCGCCTGGGAGGACTGGCTGTTCGCCGTTCGACAGCTACTCCGACTCGTACCTCAGGGAGACCGCATTGGATCGCACAGCTTCGTGCTGCACCACTTCGACGCAGCACTACGACGGGATCCCAGGCTGCGCAAGGCGCTACCGCAACCAGAGACCGCCACGGACACGAGGATGGACGCATGGCAACACGCCTTCCTCGGCGCAGTGGAGGCCATTGTCACAGCCAACCAAAGTGCGGCTCAAGAGAACAGGCAAGCAGTACGAGCACGAGGGACTCCTCAGACTGCGAGTCCCACAGCAGCAACAACGACAGAAAGAGCAAGCACCGTCATGGAAAAGAACAACCGTGCCCCCAAACATCGAGGCACGGCGGCGCGAGCAAAAGACGGCACACAGGAAGTGCACAACGAAGACATGCAGCACAGCGAGCCAAGCCAATGCAAACACCACTGAGAGCCGGGCTCTAGCAAGTGTCACCCCACCGAAGATTGCTGGGAGAGAGCCGGAAGACGAGAGGCCAAGCGCTGTACAGACAATCCGCTGCCGCTACCGCCCGGAGAGCAAAAGCCCGCCTGCACATCAACAGCCACCAAAGATCGAAGCTGAGCACTTGAGATGAACACGCACAAGTAATGGAACCCTTGCGCCCCGACACCTGCCTGCCTACATGCAAGACCGAAAGAAAAAGACCGACCCCACCACCGCGCACCCCCCCCCCCCCCCGCGATTCCGCAGCACGCTTTCGGCTCAGAAGAAGATCAAGCACAAGAAAGAACACGCGAACCGCGGAGGTGCGCTGAAGGCCAGACGGAGACGCACGGAACACGGCCGCCCGTCCGCTCCTCTGACGCTCCCAGGTCAGAACATGCAACTGAAAGGCTCAGACGCCGTAGACAGACATGACGGACAATCCAGTCTGATAGCTCGCCATGTATGGAAGCGATAAATCCAAGGCCCTGGCCACACAGAACGAAGCCCAGAGCATCCGAGTACTGCACTGTCCACACAGAATGAAGCCCGGACCATCCGAGTACCGCACTGGCCACACAGAATGAAGCCCAGAGCATCCGAGTACTGCACTGGCCCCACAGGATGCAGCCCAGAGCATCCGAGTATTGCCCTGACCATGCACAACGAAGAGCATCCAAGTACTGCACTGGCCACACAGAACCAAGCCAAGAGCATCCGAGTACTGCACTGGCCACACAGAATGAAGCCCAGAGCATCCGAGAACGGCACTGGCCACACAGAATGGAGCCGAGAGCATCCCAGTACTGCACTGGCCACACAGAACCAAGCCCAGAGCAGCCGAGTACTGCACTGGCCACACAGAACCAAGCCCAGGGAATCCGAGTACTGCCATGGCCATGCACAACGAAGAGCATCCGAGTACTGCACTGGCCGCACGGAAGACCCTCTTGCAGGCTCTTAGAGGGCTGTAGCCCACTCTTAAACCTCTGAGAGAGCAGACAAAGAGCCTCTGTGGGCTGGGGAAAATCTCACCCGCACCCTTCAGAGCCTCTGAGAAAGAAGCAAAAGCTCCTCTGTGGGCTGGGGAAGACCCTCTTGGAGGCTCTGAGAGGGCTGTAGCCCAGTGCCAAGACCCCTCTTAAAGCCTCTGAGAGAGGCTCTTAAAGCCTCTGAGAAAGCAGCAAAAGCTCCTCTGTGGGCTGGGGAAGACCTTCTTAGAGGCTCCGAGCTCTGCCAAGACCCCTCTTAGAGCCTCTGAGAGAGCAGACAAGATGCTCTGTGGGCTGGGAACCCTTCTTAGAGCCTCTGAGAGAGGCTCTTAGAGCCTCAACGAGAGCTCTCCAGAGACCAAATGAAAGGCCTTCACCACCTTGCTCTCCCTTCTTAGACCCTCTGAGAAAAGCTCTTAGAGCCTCTGAGAGACCTCTCCAGGGTCCAAATGAAAGGCTTTCACCACCTTGCTCTCGTCGCCCAAAGCCTTCTCCCGTGCCAGGAATCGTTTGACCTGCTTCTTTGCCGTTTCCAGCATCTGCTTAGGGCTGGGGAAGACCCTCCGAAAGGCTCTGAGAGGGCTGTAGCCCACTGCCAAGACCCCTCTTGGAGCAGCTTAGTGAGTCTCTGAAAGCCTCTGAGAGAGCAGCAAGGCGCGCTCTGTGGGCTTGGGAAGACCCTCCGAGTACTGCACTGGCCACACAGAATGAAGCCCAGGACATCCGAGTACTGCGCTGGCCACACAGAAAATGAAGCCCAGAGCATCCGAATACTGCACTGGCCGCGCAGAACCAAGCCCAGAGCATCCGAGTACTGCACTGGCCATACAGAATGAAGCCCAGAGCATCCGAGTATTGCGATGGCCACACAGAATGGAGCCAAGGGCACTCGAGTACTGCACCGGCCATGCACAACGAAGAGCATCCGAGTACAGCCCAGAGCATCCGAGTACTGCACTGGACACACAGAATGAAGCCCAAAGCATCCGAAGACTGCACTGGCCACACAGAATGAAGCCCAGAACATCCGAGTACTGCGCTGGCCACACAGAATGAAGCCCAGAGCATCCGAATACTGCACTGGCCGCGCAGAAACAAGCCCAGAGCATCCGAGTACTGCACTGGCCATAGAGAATGAAGCCCAGAGCATCCGAGTATTGCGATGACCACACAGAATGAAGCCCAGAGCATAAAGGGTGCACGCAGGGCTCTCGATAGGCACTCCTACCATACGAACGGGTTAAGGTGCCCTGAAATCTTAGGGTTGGAGGGATAGGAAAGGTGGGGTGGTACAGGACTCCCAAAGCATGCAACTTTTTGAAAAAAAAGCCCAGAGAAGGCTGTGGTGCCCTTAGCTGTGGGGCCCTTGGGTAAGGAAGCCCAGAGAGGGCTGGTGTGGCCCTGGCTAAGGAAGCCTACTATTAGCTATTGTAATTGACGAAATCTTGATTTCCTTAGGACTTCTCCATATAATTACGATTATCATTTCCCACATAATATTTGTTGAATATTGGAATGTTTATGCGTGCTTATGTATGAGATTCATTCGCTTAAGGGCGCGAGATTAGGTCTTCTCGTGGGTGCAAGTGAAGCCAGAAATAGAGTGAAAGGCTTCTCCTGTGTGGTCTTGGGTAAGGAAGCCCAGAGAGGGCTGTGGTGCCCTTGGGCCCAGAGAGGGCTGTGGTGCCCTTGGGTACGGAAGCCCAGAGAGGGCTGTGGTGCCCTTCAGGAAGGAAGCCCAGAGAGGGCTGTGGTGCCGTTGGACCCAGAGAGGGCTGTGGTGCCCTTAGGAAAGGAAACCCAGAGAGGGCCGCTTGGGTAAGAAAGCCCAGAGAAAGCTGTGGTGGCTTTAGGCCCAGAGAGGGCTGTGGTGCCCTTGCGTAAGCAAGAGAGGGCCGCGGTGCCCTTGGGCCCAGAGAGGGCTGTGGTGCCCTTGGGTGAGGAAGCCCAGAGAGGGCTGTGGTGCCCTTGGGCCCAGAAAGGATTGTGGTGCCGTGGGGTAAAGAAGCCCAGAGAGGGCTGCTTGGGTAAGGAAGCCCAGAGAGGGCTGTGGTGCCCTTGAGCCAAGAGAGGGCTGTGGTGCCCTTGGGTAGAAAGCCCAGAGAAGGCTGTAGTGCCCTTGGGCCCAGAGAGGGCTGTGGTGCCCTTAGTAAGGAAGACCAGAGAAGGCCGAGGGGGCTGTGGTGCTCTTGGGTAAGGAAGCCCAGAGAAGGCTGTGGTGCCCTTGGACCCAGAGAGGGCTGTGGTGCTCTTGGGTAAGGAAGCCCGGAGAGGGCTGTGGTGCCCTTGGGCCCAAAGAGGGCTGTGTTGGGTAAGAAGCCCAGAGAGGGCTGTGGTGCTTTTGGGCCCAGAAAGGGCTGTGGTGCCCTTGGGTAAAGAAGCCCAGAGAGGGCTGCTTCGGAAGGAAGCCCAGAAAGGGCTGTGGTGCCCTGAAGCCCAGAGAGGGCGGTGCCCTTGGGCAAAGCGGCCCAGAGAGGGCTGTGCCGTTTGGCCCAAAGAGGGCCAGGGCTGCCCATGCATAAGGAAGCCCAGAAGAAGCTGGGTTGCCCTTGGGCCCAGAGAGGGCTGTGGTGCCCTTGGGTAAGGAAACCCAGGCAAAACTGCAGTGCCCTTGGGTAGGGAGAGGGCTGTGGTGGTCTTGGGTAAGGAAGCTCTCTGGAGAGGGATGTGGTGCCCTTGGGTGAGGAAGCCCAGAAATGGCTGTGGTGCCCTTGGGCCCAGAGAGGGCTGTGGTGCCCTTGGGTAATGGGTAAGGAAGAAGCCCAGAGAGGGCTGTGGTGCCCTTGGGTAAGTGCCCCCCGAGAGAACGCACTCATAGAACTGGCTGGCTAGGAGCCCCGAAGCACCTCCCAAGGCCAAAGGGCCCTCAACACGCAAGGGCACGAGATTAGGTCTTCTCGTGGGTACAAGTGAAGCCAGAAATAGAGTGAAAGGCTTCTCCTGTGTGGTCTTGGGTAAGCCCAGAGAGGGCTGTGGTGCCCTTGGGCCCAGAGAGGGCTGGGCCCAGAGAGGGTTGTGGTGCCCTTGGGTGAGGAAGCCCAGAGAGGGCTGTGGTGCCCTTGGGCCCAGAAAGGATTGTGATGCCCTTGGGTAAAGAAGCCCAGAGAGGGCTGCTTGGGTAAGGAAGCTTAGAGAGGGCTGGGCTGTGGTGCCCGTGGGTAGAAAGCCCAGAGAAGGCTGTGGTGCCCGCAGAGAGGGCTGTGGTGCCCTTGAGTAAGGAAGACCAGAGAGGGCTGTGGTGCCCTTGGGCCCAGAGAGGGCTGTGGTGCTCTTGGGTAAGGAAGAGAGGGCTGTGGTGCCCTTAGACCCAGAGAGGGCTGTGGTGCTCTTGGGTAAGGAAGCTTGGAGAGGGCTGTGGTGCCCTTGGGCCCAAAGAGGGCTGTGGTGCCCTTGGGTAAGGAAGCCCAGAGAGGGCTGCTTGGGTAAGGAAGCCCAGAGTGAAGGCCGTGGTGCCCTTAGGCCCAGAGAGATAGGGAGTGCCCTTCTTACCCAGAGAGGGCTGTGGTGCCCTTGGGCCCAGAAAGGGCTGTGGTGCCCTTGGGTAAAGAAGCCCAGAGAGGGCTGCTTCGGAAGGAAGCCCAGAAAGGGCTGTGGTGCACTGAAGCCCAGAGAGGGCTGTGGTGCCCTTGGGCAAAGCGGCCCAGAGAGGGCTGTGCCGTTTAGGGCCAGGGCTGCCCATGCATAAGGAAGCCCAGAAAGGGCTGGGTTGCCCTTGAGCCCAGAGAGGGCTGTGGTGCCCTTGGGTAAGGAAAACCAGGCAAAACTCCTTGGGTAGGGAGAGGGCTGTGGTGGTCTTGGGTAAGGAAGCTCTCTGGAGAGGGCTGTGGTGCCCTTGGGTGAGGAAGCCCAGAAATGGCCGTGGTGCCCTGGGGCCCAGAGAGGGCTGTGGTGCCCTTGAGTAATGGGTAAGGCAGAAGCCCAGAGAGGGCTGTGGTGCCCTTGGGTAAGTGCCCCCCCGAGAGAACGCACTCATAGACCAGGCTGGCTAGGAGCCCCGAAGCACCTCCCAAAGCCAAAGGGCCCTCAACACGCAAGGGCGCGAGATTAGGTCTTCCCGTGGGTGCAAGTGAAGCCAGAAATAGGGTGAAAGGCTTCTCCTGTGTGGTCTTGGGTAAGGAAGCCCAGAGAGGGCTGTGGTGCCCTTGGGCCCAGAGAGGGCTGTGGTGCCCTTGGGTACGTAAGCCCAGAGAGGGCTGTGGTGCCCTTCAGTAAGGAAGCCCAGAGAGGGCTGTGGTGCCCTTGGACCCAGAGAGGGCTGTGGTGCCCAGAGAGGGCCGCTTGGGTAAGAAAGCCCAGAGAAAGCTATGGTGGCCTTGGGCCCAGAGAGGGCTGTGGTGCCCTTGGGTAAGCAAGAGAGGGCCGTGGTGTTTTTGGGAAAAGAGAGGGTTGTGGTGCCCTTGGGTGAGGAAGCCCAGAGAGGGCTGTTGTGCCCTTGGGCCCAGAAAGGATTGTGGTGCCCTTGGGTAAAGAAGCCCAGAGAGGGCTGCTTGGGTAAGGAAGCCCAGAGAGGGCTGTGGTGCCCTTGAGCCAAGAGAGGGCTGTTGTGCCCTTGGGTAGAAAGCCCAGAGAAGGCTGTGGTGCCCTTGGGCCCAGAGAGTGCTGTGGTGCGCTTGAGTAAGGAACACCAGACAACGCTGTGGTGCCCTTGGGCCCAGAGAAGGCTGTGGTGCTCTTGGGTAAGGAAGCCCAGAGAGGGCTGTGGTGCCCTTGGACCCAGAGAGGGCTGTGGTGCTCTTGGGTAAGGAAGCCCGGAGAGGGCTGTGTTGCCCTTGGGCCCAAAGAGGGCTGTGGTGCCCTTGGGTAAGGAAGCCCAGAGAGGGCTGCTTGGGTAAGGAAGCCCAGAGTGAAGGCCGTGGTGCCCTTAGGCCCAGAGAGGAATGTAGTGCCCTTGGGTAAGAAGCCCAGAGAGGTCTGTGGTGCCCTTGGGCCCAGAAAGGGCTGTGGTGCCCTTGGGTAAAGAAGCCCAGAGAGGGCTGCTTGGGAAGGAAGCCCAGAAAGGGCTGTGGTGCCCTGAGGCCCAGAAAGGGCTGTGGTGCCCTTGGGCAAAGCGGCCCAGAGAGGGATCCGAGTACCGCACTGGCCACACAGAACGAAGCCGAGAGCATCCGAGTACTGCACTGGCCCCACAGGATGCAGCCCAGAGCATCCGAGTATTGCCCTGACCATGCACAACGAAGAGCATCCAAGTACTGCACTGGCCACACAGAACCAAGCCAAGAGCATCCGAGTACTGCACTGGCCACACAGAATGAAGCCCAGAGCATCCGAGAACGGCACTGGCCACACCGAATGGAGCCGAGAGCATCCCAGTACTGCACTGGCCACACAGAACCAAGCCCAGAGCAGCCGAGTACTGCACTGGCCACACAGAACCAAGCCCAGGGAATCCGAGTACTGCCATGGCCATGCACAACGAAGAGCATCCGAGTACTGCACTGGCCGCACGAAAGACCCTCTTGCAGTCTCTTAGAGGGCTGTAGCCCACTCTTAAACCTCTGAGAGAGCAGACAAAGAGCCTCTGTGGGCTGGGGAAAATCTCACCAGCACCCTTCAGAGCCTCTGAGAAAGAAGCAAAAGCTCCTCTGTGGGCTGGGGAAGACCCTCTTGGGGGCTCTGAGAGGGCTGTAGCCCAGTGCCAAGACCCCTCTTAAAGCCTCTGAGAGAGGCTCTTAAAGCCTCTGAGAAAGCAGCAAAAGCTCCTCTGTGGGCTGGGGAAGACCTTCTTAGAGGCTCCGAGCACTGCCAAGACCACTCTTAGAGCCTCTGAGAGAGCAGACAAGATGCTCTGTGGGCTGGGAACCCTTCTTAGAGCCTCTGAGAGAGGCTCTTAGAGCCTCAACGAGAGCTCTCCAGAGACCAAATGAAAGGCCTTCACCACCTTGCTCTCCCTTCTTAGACCCTCTGAGAAAAGCTCTTAGAGCCTCTGAGAGAGCTCTCCAGAGTCCAAATGAAAGGCTTTCACCACCTTGCCCTCGTCGCCCAAAGCCTTCTCCCGTGCCAGGAATCGTTTGACCTGCTTCTTTGCCGTTTCCAGCATCTGCTTAGGGCTGGGGAAGACCCTCTGAAAGGCTCTGAGAGGGCTGTAGCCCACTGCCAAGACCCCTCTTGGAGCAGCTTAGTGAGTCTCTGAAAGCCTCTGAGAGAGCAGCAAGGCGCGCGCTGTGGGCTGGGGAAGACCCTCCGAGTACTGCACTGGCCACACAGAATGAAGCCCAGGGCATCCGAGTACTGCGCTGGCCACACAGAAAATGAAGCCCGGAGCATCCGAATACTGCACTGGCCGCGCAGAACCAAGCCCAGAGCATCCGAGTACTGCACTGGCCATGCAGAATGAAGCCCAGAGCATCCGAGTATTGCGATGGCCACACAGAATGAAGCCCAGGGCACTCGAGTACTGCACCGGCCATGCACAACGAAGAGCATCCGAGTACAGCCCAGAGCATCCGAGTACGGCACTGGACACACAGAATGAAGCCCAAAGCATCCGAAGACTGCACTGGCCACACAGAACGAAGCCCAGAACATCCGAGTACTGCGCTGGCCACACAGAATGAAGCCCAGAGCATCCGAATACTGCACTGGCCGCGCAGAACCAAGCCCAGAGCATCCGAGTAATGCACTGGCCATAGAGAATGAAGCCCAGAGCATCCGAGTATTGCGATGACCACACAGAATGAAGCCCAGAGCATCCGAGTACTGCACTGGCCACACAAAATGAAGCCCAGAGCATCCGAGAACTGCCCTGGACATGCACATCCGACTACTGCACTGGCCCCACAGAACCGAGCCCAGAGCATCCGCGTACGGCACTGGCCACACAGAATGATGCCAAGAGCATCCGAGTACTGCACTGGCCACACAGAACCAGCCCCAGAGCATCCGAATACTGCGCCGGCCACACAGAACGAAGCCCAGAGCATCCGAGTACTGCACTGGCCACACAGAATGAAGCCCAGAACATCCGAGTACTGCACTGGCGACACAAAACGAAGCCCAGAGCAACCGAGTACTGCGATGGCCACACAGAACCAAGCCCAGAGCATCCGAGTACTGCACTGGCCACACAGAATGAAGCCCAGAGCATCCGAGTGCTGCCGTGGCCATACCCAACGAAGAGCATCCGAATACTGCACTGGCCACGCAGAACCAAGCCCAAGGCATCCGAGTACTGCACTGGCCACACGGAAGCCCCTCTTGCAGGCTCTTAGAGGGCTGTAGCCCACTCCTAAACCTCTGAGAGAGCAGACAAAGAGCCTCTGTGGGCTGGGGAAAATCTCACCAGCACCCTTCAGAGCCTCTGAGAAAGAAGCAAAAGCTCCTCTGTGGGCTGGGGAACACCCTCTTGGAGGCTCTGAGAGGGCTGTAGCCCAGTGCCAAGACCCCTCTTAAAGCCTCTGAGAGAGGCTCTTAAAGCCTCTGAGAAAGCAGCAAAAGCTCCTCTGTGGGCTGGGGAAGACCTTCTTAGAGGCTCCGAGCACTGCCAATACCCCTCTTAGAGCCTCTGAGAGAGCAGACAAGATGCTCTGTGGGCTGGGAACCCTTCTTAGAGCCTCTGAGAGAGGCTCTTAGAGCCTCAGCGAGAGCTCTCCAGTGACCAAATGAAAGGCCTTCACCACCTTGCTCTCCCTTCTTAGACCCTCTGAGAAAAGCTCTTAGAGCCTCTGAGAGACCTCTCCAGGGTCCAAATGAAAGGCTTTCACCACCTTGCTCTCGTCGCCCAAAGCCTTCTCCCGTGCCAGTAATCGTTTGACCTGCTTCTTTGCCGTTTCCAGCATCTGCTTAGGGCTGGGGAAGACCCTCTGAAAGGCTCTGAGAGGGCTGTAGCCCACTGCCAAGCCCCCTCTTGGAGCAGCTTAGTGAGTCTCTGAAAGCCTCTGAGAGAGCAGCAAGGTGCGCTCTGTGGGCTGGGGAAGACCCTCCGAGTACTGCACTGGCCACACAGAATGAAGCCCAGGACATCCGAGTACTGCGCTGGCCACACAGAAAATGAAGCCCAGAGCATCCGAATACTGCACTGGCCGCGCAGACCCAAGCCCAGAGCATCCGAGTACTGCACTGGCCATACAGAATGAAGCCCAGAGCATCCGAGTATTGCGATGGCCACACAGAATGAAGCCCAGGGCACTCGAGTACTGCACCGGCCATTCACAACGAAGAGCATCCGAGTACAGCCCAGAGCATCCGAGTACTGCACTGGACACACAGAATGAAGCCCAAAGCATCCGAAGACTGCACTGGCCACACAGAAGGAAGCCCAGAACATCCGAGTACTGCGCTGGCCACACAGAATGAAGCCCAGAGCATCCGAATACTGCACTGGCCGCGCAGAACCAAGCCCAGAGCATCCGAGTACTGCACTGGCCATAGAGAATGAAGCCCAGAGCATCCGAGCATTGCGATGACCACACAGAATGAAGCCCAGAGGATAAAGGGTGCACGCAGGGCTCTCGATAGGCACTCCTACCATACGAACGGGTTAAGGTGCCCTGAAATCTTAGGGTTGGAGGGATAGGAAAGGTGGGGTGGTACAGGACTCCCAAAGCATGCAACTTTTTGAAAAAAAGCCCAGAAAGGGCTGTGGTGCCCTTAGCTGTGGGGCCCTTGGGTAAGGAAGCCCAGAGAGGGCTGGTGTGGCCCTGGCTAAGGAAGCCTACTATTAGCTATTGTAATTGACGAAATCTTGATTTCCTTAGGACTTCTCCATATAATTACGATTATCATTTCCCACATAATATTTGTTGAATGTTGGAATATTTATGCGTGCTTATGTATGAGATTCATTCGCTTAAGGGCGTGAGATTAGGTCTTCTCGTGGGTGCAAGTGAAGCCAGAAATAGAGTGAAAGGTTCTCCTGTGTGGTCTTGGGTAAGGAAGCCCAGAGAGGGCTGTGGTGCCCTTGGGCCCAGAGAGGGCTGTGGTGCCCTTGGGTACGGAAGCCCAGAGAGGGCTGTGGTGCCCTTCAGGAAGGAAGCCCAGAGAGGGCTGTGGTGCCCTTGGACACAGAGAGGGCTGTGGTGCCCTTAGGAAAGGAAACCCAGAGAGGGCCGCTTGGGTAAGAAAGCCCAGAGAAAGCTGTGGTGGCCTTAGGCCCAGAGAGGGCTGTGGTGCCCTTGCGTAAGCAAGAGAGGGCCGTGGTGCCCTTGGGCCCAGAGAGGGTTGTGGTGCCCTTGGGTGAGGAAGCGCAGAGAGGGCTGTGGTGCCCTTGGGCCAGAAAGGATTGTGGTGCCCTTGGGTAAAGAAGCCCAGAGAGGGCTGCTTGGGTAAGGAAGCCCAGAGAGGGCTGTGGTGCCCTTGAGCCAAGAGAGGGCTGTGGTGCCCTTGGGTAGAAAGCCCAGAGAAGGCTGTAGTGCCCTTGGGCCCAGAGAGGGCGGTGGTGCCCTTGAGTAAGGAAGACCAGAGAGGGCCGAGGGGGCTGTGGTGCTCTTGGGGGGTTTTAGAAGCCCAGAGAGGCTGTGGTGCCCTTGTGACCCCGAGGAGGGCTTGGTGCTCTTGGGTAAGAAGCCCCTAGAGTGCGGTGGTGCCCTTGGGCGCGCCAAGAGTGCTGTGTTGGGTAAGAGCCCAGACGGGCTGTGTGCCCTTGGGCCCAGAAAGGGCTGTGGTGCCCTTGGGTAAAGAAGCCCAGAGAGGGCTGCTTCGGAAGGAAGCCCAGAAAGGGCTGTGGTGCACTGAAGCCCAGAGAGGGCTGTGGTGCCCTTGGGCAAAGCGGCCCAGAGAGGGCTGTGCCGTTTAGGGCCAGGGCTGCCCATGCATAAGGAAGCCCAGAAAGGGCTGGGGTGCCCTTGAGCCCAGAGAGGGCTGTGGTGCCCTTGGGTAAGGAAACCCAGGCAAAACTCCTTGGGTAGGGAGAGGGCTGTGGTGGTCTTGGGTAAGGAAGCTCTCTGGAGAGGGCTGTGGTGCCCTTGGGTGAGGAAGCCCAGAAATGGCTGTTGGTGCCCTTGGGTAATGGGTAAGGAAGAAGCCCAGAGAGGGCTGTGGTGCCCTTGGGTAAGTGCCCCCCGAGAGAACGCACTCATAGACCTGGCTGGCTAGGAGCCCCGAAGCACCTCCCAAGGCCAAAGGGCCCTCAACACGCAAGGGCGCGAGATTAGGTCTTCTCGTGGGTGCAAGTGAAGCCAGAAATAGAGTGAAAGGCTTCTCCTATGTGGTCTTGGGTAAGGAAGCCCAGAGAGGGCTGTGGTGCCCTTGGGCCCAGAGAGGGCTGGGTACGGAAGCCCAGAGAGGGCTGGGCCCAGAGAGGGTTGTGGTGCCCTTGGGTGAGGTGGTGCCCTTGGGCCCAGAGAGGGCTGTGGTGCCCTTGGGTACGGAAGCCCAGAGAGGGCTGTGGTGCCCTTGGGCCCTAGAGGCTTGTGGTGCTCCTTGGGGTAAGGAAGCCCAGAGGATGGGCTGTGGTGCCTTGGTTAATGAAAATCCCTGAAGAGGGCTGTGGGTGCCCTTGGTCCCAAAGAGGGCGGTGGGCCCTTGGGTGGAAACCCAGAGAGGGCCTGCGTGGTAAGGGAAGCCAGAGGAAGGCCGTGTGCCCTTTATCCCATAGGAGATAGTAGTGCCCTTCTTAACCAGATAGGGCTGGTGGTGCCCAGAAAACATTGGGCCCAGAAAGGGCTGTGGTGCCCTTGGGTAAAGAAGCCCAGAAAGGGCTGCTTGGGACGGAAGCCCAGAAAGGGCTGTGGTGCCCTGAGGCCCAGAGAGGGCTGTGGTGCCCTTGGGCAAAGCGGCCCAGAGAGGGCTGTGCCGTTTGGCCAAAAGAGGGCCAGGGCTGCCCATGCATAAGGAAGCCCAAAAAAAGCTGGGTTGCCCTTGGACCCAGAGAGGGCTGTGGTACCCTTGGGTAAGGAAACCCAGGCAAAACTGCAGTGCCCTTGGGTAGGGAGAGGGCTGTGGTGGTCTTGGGTAAGGAAGCTCTCTGGAGAGGGCTGTGGTGCCCTTGGGTGAGGAAGCCCAGAAATGGCTGTAGTGCCCTCGGGCCCAGAGAGGGCTGTGGTGCCCTTGGGTAATGGGTAAGGAAGAAGCCCAGAGAGGGCTGTGGTGCCCTTGGGTAAGTGCCCCCCCGAGAGTACGCACTCATAGACCTGGCTGGCTAGGAGCCCCGAGGCACCTCCCAAAGCCAAAGGGCCCTCAACACGCAAGGGCGCGAGATTAGGTCTTCTCGTGGGTGCATGTGAAGCCAGAGGGCTGTGGTGCCCTTGGGCCCAGAGAGGGCTGTGGTGCCCTTGGGTACGGAAGCCCAGAGAGGGCTGTGGTGCCCTT
>CAJNDT010003204.1:0-24594 GCA_905221615.1 Symbiodinium sp. CCMP2592
CCAGGTCTCAAGTGTGCCTGTGAGCTCTCAGAGACTGCGTTCGGAGTACAGTCAGTTTTGTCCGCGCGTGTTGTGAATGTCATCCTTGCAGACTATGCGTGTTTTCGCGCTCTGAGAGACTGCGTTCGGAGTGCAGTCCGTTTTGTTCGCACATGTTGTGAATGTCATCCTTGCGCAAAGACTATGCGTGTTTTCACAGCTCTAAACCCACAAGGCATCAAACTGTGACAAAACACCAGCGTTCCAGTGATGGCACACGAGTAACGTGTGGCCCGCTTGACAGACGGGTGCCCCGTACAACGCTAGAGCCCTCAAGGTCTTCAGTTGTTACTTCCCCGCGCTCCGTTTGGCTATTAATATTATAAACAGCCAAGCGGGGTGCAGGGACGTAAAGCGTGATGTCTATGGGAAAACCAGCATGTGGGCGCCCCAGAGGGGGACGTAAGCCAAAAGGAAGCCCAAAGGTGGAGGGACGTAAAGTGTGATTTCCATGGCAAAAACCAGCATGTGGGCGCGCCATAGGGGGACGTAAGGCCAAAGGTAGAGGGACGTAAAGCGTGATTTCCATGGGAAAACCAGCACATGGGCGCTAGCGCGGCCAGCATGTCCGGATGTAAACGGTTTTTTTGGAGAGTTTGACAAGGGACAGACTGGAGACCACTAGTAGTGATGTTTGGCCCCAGCACAGTGAGCAGGACGTTGCCTCGATATCGCTTGCAAGTAACAGCTTGGAGCCCAAAGCCAGTGCTTCAGGCCTGCTGTCGGTAATCAGCCGTGTGAAGGCCCGCAAAACACGTGGTCCTGCAAACTCGTTTTATTGGAAGATAATTCTATCCTCCCACAGCGTTTTTGCAGGACCGCCCTCCCCACCTTGCAGCTTTGCATCTAGTGTGGTCCTGCACGGTCCTGCGCTAATGGTTTTCCCAATAGAAGAGAGGCTGTAGTTGGTCCTGCCCCGTTCCTGCGCAGTTTTTGGGCAAGGTTTTCCAACAGAATGGACAACCGACAAGTGCCACACGACAGACAGAACATCCTCCTCGGCCCTGCTACACTCCAGGAGACGCTGGAGCAACGTCTGGCGCGTTTGCGGGCTCGCAAGAAAGCAATTAAGGAAGAGAGCAAAGCAACCCAGAAAGCCTTGAAAGTCGCAAAGCAGAAGAAGCAGAGGCTGGACAGCTTGCAGCATGGGTGGTTGGGATCGTCTTGAAAGTGCAAGGCTTTTGAAGCGCGTGAAAGAGCTGAGCACGGAAGATCTCCAAGAGATCCTCCGCATGAAGGGTAACTCCTAAATGTGTAAGTTTTTTGGTAAGCTGAATTGTGCGCGACATGTGCGTGCAGTGCGGCTGGATGCAGCCCAATGGGCGAGCAGGTGCCTCAAGTGTATGCCTGGGGAAAGAGAACAAATGTTCCTACTCTGCCGTGGTGCGCAGTGGAGCAACGCATTCGCTGAAGCAGGACATGATTCTTTACATGACTGCTGTTACCGCCAAAGCTTTTTGCTCAACTCTGTGGTCTTTGTCTCTGTGAAGATGGAGGCCCTTGCCGAGGCCTTCCGTGTCCTCTGAAACCAAAGCTTTCCTAGGGGACGGGCGACGGGTCCCAGACAGTATTAATGCCATCCGTATGCTACAGTCGGTCAGCAGCTGCAGGTGTGGCTCAGTACCGTGTGTACAGTTTGTACAGTGCTGCAGCAGAGCTTCTTGCTTCCGTGGTCCAGTTGCAGGAGTCTTCTGCTGCGGCGCCCGCGCCCCCGGTAACCACTCAGGACAGGTTGGTTTTACTGGAGAGTGGAGAGTTTGCAAGTCGGACGCTTTTGTAGTCAATGGCGGGCCGCGTAGACGCGCAATGTTAAGATGAACATGTTTGTTAAGCATTTTGGTGGTAAGGATCCACTACAGAAAGTCACACGGGCTGTAGCGGCTGCGAAGAAAGCGCTTCAACGTGCGAAAGCAAAAAAACAGCGTGGTGGCCTCACTCTCTACCAAATGACCGTGGCTATTACCGTCTTCCTCATATCTGGGTGGGACGTACTCGTAGCTGCAGCCTACGTGCATGAGCAGCTGCGCCGGCAGAGCTTGCCGCCAGTTGCGACGCCGTTCGCCGAGGAACTTGTGGAGCGTTCTGTGCTGTCAATGGATGTTAGTGCGTTGTTAAAGCTGCAGCAGCCGGAGACAAAGCACGAACATGCTGCCTTTAATGCAGCAGTGCGTTTTTGGGTACAAGTTGAAGTTACCCGTTGGGTTCGCTGTCAAAATCGTGAGCGTGGCGTCGCCCCAACGTTGAAACAAGCGGCTTTGGCATTTGTGGTCTTCTGCAGGCGCGTGGGCGCGTGTGAGGTGGCTGACAAGCTGGCCGCTTCCATCGAGGATGGGCGCGCTTGCCACGATCGCGGGAGGGCCGTGCGCAAATGGCGACAGCAGTTTCGCCTTCGTGCCAACTTCGTCCTGCAAGTGCCCAAGCCTGGTATGGACTTGTCTCCAGAAGATGTGCGTTGCAAGGCCAGGGCACCCAAACTGGTGACTTGTGGGTCCCGTTGTTGAGGTCTGTTCTGTCCTCAGAACCAAGCCAGTTTTGAGCACGTAAAGCCCGCGCTATGGCCTCTAGAGGGCTCCCGGTGTTCCCCTTTTGGGCTTCGGGTAGGGGCTTTTCTTCTGGCGGCAGGTTTGCTTATTCTGGCAGCATATCAAGCACCTTGAGCAAGTCTGGGCGGGTGGTGCGGCTATCGTCGTCAATTTGGACGAGACTTCCATATGTTTGGGGGGTTCCAGACCGAAGGGTCTGATCGGCAAGGGATTACGTGGCAGGATTCCCATGAAGGACAAGCGTCTTCACAAGGCTTTCTGTACATATGTGGCATTGATAACGACGGACAGTTCCTTACAGCCACAGTTGCCACAATTCTTACTCAGCAATGGGAGGTGGCTCTCAAAGAGAGGAACAGCCGGAGCAGCCACAGTACCCAACCTGCATCTGCGGATGGCAAAGACGGCGTGGAGTACAGAGGAAAGCATGATGTGGATTCTCGCCACTTTGAAAGCCGCTTTGTCTGGAGTTGACAAGAAAGTCCTTCTGGTTTGGGATACAGCCAGCCCGCACATCACCAAGAATGTCCTCTTGGAGGCTCGCAGATTGAACTTTCGGGTTGTGCCCGTGCCCGCCGGCCTAACAAGTCTCGTGCAGCCCCTGGACACGCATTGCTTTGCCGCAATGAAGCGCCGCATACGTGAACGGTATACTCAATGCCGGTCTGCTGGAGATTTCAATCCTCATGCGTTCTTGAAGCTGATGTCCGATATCTCCAGTAAGTTTCTGTGCAGTGTTCGGTGGGCCACTGCCTTTGAGCAGGTGGGTATTCTGGATTGTCCACATTCGCACCTAACACGGGCTCTGCAGGAATATTTCCCTGACGGAAAACCGCCTCTTTCCGGCAACCCGTTGAGTCCAGCGGAGCTGCGGCAACTTTTGCCCAAAGGCCGACAATTTTGGTACAGACTTTGGTGCAGGGAAAGATTGGTGTTGCTTTAGCTTCCCGGCACTGCACGGGTACCATGCCACGTCCCCCAGGACCGCTCCTGTTTGTGAAGCAAGTGCGGGTTTCAGCGTGCCTATGTCTTGGCAGTCTCTGAGAGGGCAGGTGCTCAGGCTTGAGACGTGGTTTGTGCGTGTCACCCTTTCGCAGTGGCCATGCTTATCTCTTGGTTTGTGCGTGTCACTCTTGCGCAGTTTTGTGCGTTGCTGAATGGGTGCCTCGCAAGTGTCTCAATGCCAATGTGAAGATCATCTGGGTAGGCGACCGCTGCTATGAAATGTAATCGCGGCGCGAAATGGCAGGGTTGAAAGCCAGTAGAACTTGCTCAGAAGCCCACGCACAGGAAAGTAGCACACGTGATGTGGCTGCCATTGCCCGACAGTGAAAGCAGCAGACGTGATCATGCCGCCCTGGCTCTAAAGTGAAGCAGCAGACGTGATGATGCCGCCCTAGATGTGAAGTGAAAGCAGCAGACGTGATTTTGCACCCTGCCGTTGGAGGCCTAAACTGCGGAGGCCCCTTCTTTTGGCAGCTAATGCCAGGTTTTGCCTCCAAAAAGCCGTTCCGCTTCCTAAGGGCCGCGTTTTGCCCTTGTGACACGTGGAAGCAGCAGACGTGATTTTGCACCCTGCCTTCGGAGGCTTAAACTGCGGAAGCTCCTTGTTTTGGCAGCTAATGCCTGAGGTTTTGCCTCCAAAAAGCCGTTCCGCTTCCTAAGGGCCGCATTTTGCCTTTGACAAAAGTGGAAGCAGCAGACGTGATTGTGCGGCCCTGGTCTAAAGTGACATCATCAGACTGTCAAGCTTCCAACTGCTGTTGAGACTGAGGCATGAACGTGGTTTGTGCGTGTCACCCTTGCGCAGTGGCCATGCTTATCTCGTGGTTTGTGCGTGTCACCCTTGCGCAGTGGCCATGCTTATCTCGAGCTTCGTGCGTGCCACCCCTTGTCACTTGTGCAGTGCAGCGGCTGTTTCAAAGCGGTCGTGCGTTTGCGCGGAATCCCTGTGCTAGTGTCCCACAGAACCAACAGCGGGCTTGAACTAGCTCGCACACACGCACAAGGTACAAGGTACTAGCTCGGCACGCACTCACAAGGTACAAGCTCATGCTCATGTCAGAGTTTGATTGGTTTTGGAAGCTTTGCACTCGCAAAAAATGAGCACGGCCCTTGCGCAAACATGTTGAATGTGCCTGGTCCTTGTGTGTGTGTGTGTGTGTCTGTGACGCCCGCTTCGTTGAGCTTCCGCATGCCGGCCGGATCCTCACCCTCCACCGAGACAGTCTTGCAAGAAGCTTGAAGCACCACTTTCTGTTTTGAGGCTCTGATGCCCACAGTATTTCTTCATCTCGTCACAGCCTTGGCAAGTCTTTGAAGAAGCTCCCCTAACCCTAAACCTCGGCAAGTTCTTTAAAGAAGCTTGTTTTTTGAGGCTCTGATGCCCACAGTCTTCATCTCGAGACGCAGCCTTGGCAAGTCTTTGAAGCACCCCCGCAAACCCTAAACCTCGGCAAGCACTTTGTTTTTGAGGCTCTGATGCCCACCGTCTTGATTTCGTCACAGCCTTGGCAAGTCTTTGAAGAAGCTCCCCCAATCCCTAAACCCTAACGCCGCAAGCGTGACAGTCTTCTTTGAAGAAGCAAACTCCCCAAAACCCTAAACCTTTATAAAGCTTAGACCGTGACAGTCTTCAACTCTGTTGACAGCCGTGGTAAGTTCTTTTGAGAAAGAGCCTAAACCGTGACAGTCTTCAACTTCAGTGACAGCCTTGGCAAGTTCTTTGGAGAAGCTCTTGAAAGACGTCTTTGTGGGTCGGAGAAGCTTGAAGCAGTTCGTTTCTGAGGTCCGTCAAGCTTCAAATCTCGATTGCGTGACAGCCCAGGTCTCAAGTGTGCCTGTGAGCTCTCAGAGACTGCGTTCGGAGTACAGTCAGTTTTGTCCGCGCGTGTTGTGAATGTCATCCTTGCGCAAAGACTATGCGTGTTTTCGCGCTCTGAGAGACTGCGTTCGGAGTACAGTCCGTTTTGTTCGCACATGTTGTGAATGTCATCGTTGCGCAAAGACTATGCGTGTTTTCACAGCTCTAAACCCACAAGGCATCAAACTGTGACAAAACACCAGCGTTCCAGTGATTGCACACGAGTAACGTGTGGCCCGCTTGACAGACGGGTGCCCCGTACAACGCTAGAGCCCTCCAGGTCTTCAGTTCTTACTTCCCCGCGCTCCGTTTGGCTATTAATATTATAAACAGCCAAGCGGGGTGCAGGGACGTAAAGCGTGATGTCTATGGGAAAACCAGCATGTGGGCGCCCCAGAGGGGGACGTAAGCCCAAAGGAAGCCCAAAGGTGGAGGGACGTAAAGTGTGATTTCCATGGCCAAAACCAGCATGTGGGCGCGCCATAGGGGGACGTAAGGCCAAAGGTAGAGGGACGTAAAGCGTGATTTCCATGGGAAAACCAGCACATGGGCGCTAGCGCGGCCAGCATGTCCGGATGTAAACGGTTTTTTTGGATAGAGAGTTTGACGAGGGACAGACTGGAGACCACTAGTAGTGATGTTTGGCCCCAGCACAGTGAGCAGGACGTTGCCTCGATATCGCTTGCAAGTAACAGCCTGGAGCCCAAAGCCAGTGCTTCAGGCCTGCTGTCGGTAATCAGCCGTGTGAAGGCCCGCAAAACACGTGGTCCTGCAAACTCGTTTTATTGGAAGATAATTCTATCCTCCCACAGCGTTTTTGCAGGACCGCCCTCCCCACCTTGCAGCTTTGCATCTAGTGTGGTCCTGCACGGTCCTGCGCTAATGGTTTTCCCAATAGAAGAGAGGCTGTAGTTGGTCCTGCCCCGTTCCTGCGCAGTTTTTGGGCAAGTTTTTCCAACAGAATGGACAACCGACAAGTGCCACACGACAGACAGAACATCCTCCTCGGCCCTGCTACACTCCAGGAGACGCTGGAGCAACGTCTGGCGCGTTTGCGGGCTCGCAAGAAAGCACTTAAGGAAGAGAGCAAAGCAACCCAGAAAGCCTTGAAAGTCGCAAAGCAGAAGAAGCAGAGGCTGGACAGCTTGCAGCATGGGTGGTTGGGATCGTCTTGAAAGTGCAAGGCTTTTGAAGCGCGTGAAAGAGCTGAGCACGGAAGATCTCCAAGAGATCCTCCGCATGAAGGGTAACTCCTAAACGTGTAAGGTTTTCTGGTAAGCTGAATTGTGCGCGACATGTGCGTACAGTGCGGCTGGATGCAGCCCAATGGGCGAGCAGGTGTCTCAAGTGTAAGCCTGGGGAAAGAGAACAAATGTTCCTATTCTGCCGTGGTGCGCAGTGGAGCAACGAATTCGCTGAAGCAGGACATGATTCTTACATGACTGCTGTTACCGCCAAAGCTTTTTGCTCAACTCTGTGGTGCTTGTCTCTGTGAAGATGGAGGCCCTTGCCGAGGCCTTCCGTGTCATCTGAAACCAAAGCTTTTCTAGGGGACGGGCGACGGGTCCCAGACAGTATTAATGCCATCCGTATGCTACAGTCGGTCAGCAGCTGCAGGTGTGGCTCAGTACCGTGTGTACAGTTTCTACAGTGCTGCAGCAGAGCTTTTTGCTTCCGTGGTCCAGTTGCAGGAGTCTTCTGCTGCGGCGCCCGCGCCCCCGGTAACCACTCAGGACAGGTTGGTTTTACTGGAGAGTGGAGAGTTTGCAAGTCGGACGCTTTTGTAGTCAATGGCGGGCCGCGTAGACGCGCAATGTTAAGATGAACATGTTTGTTAAGCATTTTGGTGGTAAGGATCCACTCCAGAAAGTCACACGGGCTGTAGCGGCTGCCAAGAAAGCACGTCAACGTGCGAAAGCAAAAAAACAGCGTGGTGGCCTCACTCTCTACCAAATGACCGTGGCTATTACCGTCTTCCTCATATCTGGGTGGGACGTACTCGTAGCTGCAGCCTACGTGCATGAGCAGCTGCGCCGGCAGAGCTTGCCGCCAGTTGCGATGCCGTTCGCCGAGGAACTTGTGGAGCGTTCTGTGCTGTCAATGGATGTTAGCGCGTTGTTAAAGCTGCAGCAGCCGGAGACAAAGCGCGAACATGCTGCTTTTAATGCAGCAGTGCGTTTTTGGGCACAAGTTGAAGTTACCCGTTGGGTTCGCTGTCAAAATCGTGAGCGTGGCGTCGCCCCACCGTTGAAACAAGCGGCTTTGGCATTTGTGGTCTTCTGCAGGCGCGTGGGCGCGTGTGAGGTGGCTGACAAGCTGGCCGCTTCCATCGAGGATGGGCGCGCTTGCCACGATCGCGGGAGGGCCGTGCGCAAATGGGGACAGCAGTTTCGCCTTCGTGCCAACTTCGTCCTGCAAGTGCCCACGCCTGGTATGGACTTGTCTTCAGAAGATGTGCGTTCCAAGGCCAGGGCACCCAAACTGGTGACTTGTGGGTCCCGTTGTTGAGGTCTGTTCTGTCCTCAGAAACCAAGCCAGTTTTGAGCACGTAAAGCCCGCGCTATGGCCTCTAGAGGGCTCCCGGTGTTCCCCTTTTGGGCTTCGGGTAGGAGCTTTTCTTCTGGCGGCAGGTTTGCTTATTCTGGCAGCATATCAAGCACCTTGAGCAAGTCTGTGCGGGTGGTGCGGCTATCGTCGTCAATTTGGACGAGACTTCCATATGTTTGGGGGGTTCCAGACCGAAGGGTCTGATCGACAAGGGATTACGTGGCAGGATTCCCATGAAGGACAAGCGTCTTCACAAGGCTTTCTGTACATATGTGGCATTGATAACGACGGACAGTTCCTTACAGCCACGGTTGCCACAATTCTTACTCAGCAATGGGAGGTGGCTCTCAAAGAGAGGAACAGCCGGAGCAGCCACAGTACCCAACCTGCATCTGCGGATGGCAAAGACGGCGTGGAGTGCAGAGGAAAGCATGATGTGGATTCTCGCCACTTTGAAAGCCGCTTTGTCTGGAGTTGACAAGAAAGTCCTTCTGGTTTGGGATACAGCCAGCCCGCACATCACCAAGAATGTCCTCTTGGAGGCTCGCAGATTGAACTTTCGGGTTGTGCCCGTGCCCGCCGGCCTAACAAGTCTCGTGCAGCCCCTGGACACGCATTGCTTTGCCGCAATGAAGCGCCGCATACGTGAACGGTATACTCAATGCCGGTCTGCTGGAGATTTCAATCCTCATGCGTTCTTGAAGCTGATGTCCGATATCTCCAGTAAGTTTCTGTGCAGTGTTCGGTGGGCCACTGCCTTTGAGCAGGTGGGTATTCTGGATTGTCCACATTCGCACCTCACACGGGCTCTGCAGGAATATTTCCCTGACGGAAAACCGCCTCTTTCCGGCAACCCGTTGAGTCCAGAGGAGCTGCGGCAACTTTTGCCCAAAGGCCGACAATTTTGGTACAGACTTTGGTGCAGGGAAAGATTGGTGTTGCTTTAGCTTCCCGGCACTGCACGGGTACCAGGCCACGTCCCCCAGGACCGCTCCTGTTTGTGAAGCACGTGCGGGTTTCAGCGTGCCTATGTCTTGGCAGTCTCTGAGAGGGCAGGTGCTCAGGCTTGAGACGTGGTTTGTGCGTGTCACCCTTGCGAAGTGGCCATGCTTATCTCTTGGTTTGTGCGTGTCACTCTTGCGCAGTTTTGTGCGTTGCTGAATGGGTGCCTCGCAAGTGGCTCAATGCCAATGTGAAGATCATCTGGGTAGGCGACCGCTGCTATGAAATGTAATCGCGGCGCGAAATGGCAGGGTTGAAAGCCAGTAGAACTTGCTCAGAAGCCCACGCTCCGGAAAGTAGCACACGTGATGTGGCTGCCATTGCCCGACAGTGAAAGCAGCAGACGTGATCATGCCGCCCTGGCTCTAAAGTGAAGCAGCAGACGTGATGATGCCGCCCTAGATGTGAAGTGAAAGCAGCAGACGTGATTTTGCACCCTGCCGTTGGAGGCTTAAACTGCGGAGGCCCCTTCTTTTGGCAGCTAATGCCAGGTTTTGCCTCCAAAAAGACGTTCCGCTTCCTAAGGGCCGCGTTTTGCCCTTGTGACACGTGGAAGCAGCAGACGTGATTTTGCACCCTGCCTTCGGAGGCTTAAACTGCGGAAGCTCCTTGTTTTGGCAGCTAATGCCTGAGGTTTTGCCTCCAAAAAGCCGTTCCGCTTCCTAAGGGCCGCATTTTGCCTTTGCCAAAAGTGGAAGCAGCAGACGTGATTGTGCGGCCCTGGTCTAAAGGGACATCATCAGACTGTCAAGCTTCCAACTGCTGTTGAGACTGAGGCATGAACGTGGTTTGTGCGTGTCACCCTTGCGCAGTGGCCATGCTTATCTCGTGGTTTGTGCGTGTCACCCTTGCGCAGTGGCCATGCTTATCTCGAGCTTCGTGCGTTCCACCCCTTGTCACTTGTGCAGTGCAGCGGCTGTTTCAAAGCGGTCGTGCGTTTGCGCGGAATCCCTGTGCTAGTGTCCCGCAGAACCAACAGCGGGCTTGAACTAGCTCGCACACACGCACAAGGTACAAGGTACTAGCTCGGCACGCACTCACAAGGTACAAGCTCATGCTCATGTCAGAGTTTGATTGGTTTTTGAAGCTTTGCACTAGCAAAAAATGAGCACGGCCCTTGCGCAAACATGTTGAATGTGCCTGGTCCTTGTGTGTGTGTGTGTGTGTGTCTGTGACGCCCGCTTCGTTGAGCTTCCGCATGCCGGCCGAATCCTCAGCCTCCGCCGAGACAGTCTTGCAAGAAGCTTGAAGCACCACTTTCTGTTTTGAGGCTCTGATGCCCACAGTCTTTCTTCATCTCGTCACAGCCTTGGCAAGTCTTTGAAGAAGCTCCCCTAACCCTAAACCTCGGCAAGTTCTTTAAAGAAGCTTGTTTTTTGAGTCTCTGATGCCCACAGTCTTCATCTCGAGTCGCAGCCTTGGCAAGTCTTTGAAGCACCCCCGCAAACCCTAAACCTCGGCAAGCACTTTGTTTTTGAGGCTCTGATGCCCACCGTCTTGATTTCGTCACAGCCTTGGCAAGTCTTTGAAGAAGCTCCCCCAATCCCTAAACCCTAACGCCGCAAGCGTGACAGTCTTCTTTGAAGAAGCAAACTCCCCCAAACCCTAAACCTTTAAAGCTTAGACCGTGACAGTCTTCAACTCTGTTGACAGCCGTGGTAAGTTCTTTGGAGAAAGAGCCTAAACCGTGACAGTCTTCAACTTCAGTGACAGCCTTGGCAAGTTCTTTGGAGAAGCTCTTGAAAGACGTCTTTGTGGGTCGGAGAAGCTTGAAGCAGTTCGTTTCTGAGGTCCGTCAAGCTTCAAATCTCGATTGCGTGACAGCCTTGGCAAGTTCCTTTGGGGAAGCTCTTGAAAGTGCTTCGCTCGGCCCAGGTCTCAAGTGTGCCTGTGAGCTCTCAGAGACTGCGTTCGGAGTACCGTCAGTTTTGTCCGCGTGTGTTGTGACTGTCATCCTTGCGCAAAGACTATGCGTGTTTTCGAGCTCTCAGAGACTGCGTTCGGAGTACAGTCCGTTTTGTTCGCACATGTTGTGAATGTCATCCTTGCGCAAAGACTATGCGTGTTTTCACAGCTCTAAACCCACAAGGCATCAAACTGTGACAAAACACCAGCGTTCCAGTGATTGCACACGAGTAACGTGTGGCCCGCTTGACAGACGGGTGCCCCGTACAACGCTAGAGCCCTCAAGGTCTTCAGTTCTTACTTCCCCGCGCTCCGTTTGGCTATTAATATTATAAACAGCCAAGCGGGGTGCAGGGACGTAAAGCGTGATGTCTATGGGAAAACCAGCATGTGGGCGCCCCAGAGGGGGACGTAAGCCCAAAGGAAGCCCAAAGGTGGAGGGACGTAAAGTGTGATTTCCATGGCAAAAACCAGCATGTGGGCGCGCCATAGGGGGACGTAAGGCCAAAGGTAGAGGGACGTAAAGCGTGATTTCCAGGGGAAAACCAGCACATGGGCGCTAGCGCGGCCAGCATGTCCGGATGTAAACGGCTTTTTTGGATAGAGAGTTTGACGAGGGACAGACTGGAGACCACTAGTAGTGATGTTTGGCCCCAGCACAGTGAGCAGGACGTTGCCTGGATATCGTTTGCAAGTAACAGCCTGGAGCCCAAAGCCAGTGCTTCAGGCCTGCTGTCGGTAATCAGCCGTGTGAAGGCCAGCAAAACACGTGGTCCTGCAAACTTGTTTTATTGGAAGATAATTCTATCCTCCCACAGCGTTTTTTTTTTTTTTTCCTCCCCACCTTGCAGCTTTGCATCTAGTGTGGTCCTGCACGGTCCTGCGCTAATGGTTTTCCCAATAGAAGAGAGGCTGTAGTTGGTCCTGCCCCGTTCCTGCGCAGTTTTTGAACAGAATGGACAACCGACAAGTGCCACACGACAGACAGAACATCCGCCATGGCCCTGCTACACTCCAGGAGACGCTGGAGCAACGTCTGGCGCGTTTGCGGGCTCGCAAGAAAGCACTTAAGGAAGAGAGCAAAGCAACCCAGAAAGCCTTGAAAGTCGCAAAGCAAAAGAAGCAGAGGCTGGACAGCTTGCAGCATGGGTGGTTGGGATCGTCTTGAAAGTGCAAGGCTTTTGAAGCGCGTGAAAGAGCTGAGCACGGAAGATCTCCAAGAGATCCTACGCATGAAGGGTAACTCCTAAACGTGTAAGGTTTTCTGGTAAGCTGAATTGTGCGCGACATGTGCGTACAGTGCGGCTGGATGCAGCCCAATGGGCGATCAGGTGCCTCAAGTGTAAGCCTGGGGAAAGAGAACAAATGTTCCTATTCTGCCGTGGTGCGCAGTGGAGCAACGAATTCGCTGAAGCAGGACATGATTCTTACATGACTGCTGTTACCGCCAAAGCTTTTTGCTCAACTCTGTGGTGCTTGTCTCTGTGAAGATGGAGGCCCTTGCCGAGGCCTTCCGTGTCCTCTGAAACCAAAGCTTTTCTAGGGGACGGGCGACGGGTCCCAGACAATCACTTCCTGTGCCCTGCCCGACCACACCTGACGCTTGTCTCTGCACTCCAAGCAAAGGCTGCTGAGGTCTCGCTTGCTGCTGCTGCTGTCGAAGCTGCTGCTGTTGCAAAAAAGCACTCCACGGATCTACCTACAGATCAGCTTCCAAAAATGCTTCGGCTTGCAGGACTCGAACGAGCACTTAAAGTATCCTGTAAAGCTTTTTCAACTCACCAAAAAGTTACATAAGATTTTTTCTCAATTGTGATTGCACGCTGCAAGTTATCAGCCTTGGATAGATCCTCCCCGAAGTCCTGCCTGATCTTTCCCAAACCCTCGCATGGCCAAGGCCCCCGTAAACTTGTAGATAGATTACCCTACAATTTTTTGCACATGCCACCCCTCATGTTTTTCGTGTACTGGGGACCCACTTTGAAAGGCGCCGTTTTTGAGCAGGTTTTGGGTTCCAAAAGTGACCCCGAAGCGTTTGCTGGTGAACCTATTTTTTCTATGCCGTGTTTGCGACAGTTGTCAAGCCAGGCGGTGCTTGCCGAGCGCGCCAGCAGTCCGGCTTTGGGGCTCTTGACATTTCGCAGCAGGGTCCAGAGTGCTGCCCACATTCTGTTGTTTATCGCAAATTTGGTTTCTCCGAACAATAGAACCACCAGGCGAGTGGGAAAAATGCTATTTCTACTGGTGCACTGCGCCACAGCGGGAGACACAGAACAGAACGGTTTAAGCGTTTTACAGTAGCGCGGCGCGCAATCATAACGTGCTTTAGGCGCGTTATGATCATTTTCGCTGGCAGTTTCCAAGGAAACGTCAAAATCGTAACGTGCTTCGTGCGTCAAACAAAGCTCTTTAGTCTTTTTTGTGGCGCGCGAAGCACGTTACGATTTCGAGTTTTCCCTTGCAAATGCCAGCCAAATCAATCGTAACGCGCCTAAAGCACGTTACGATTGCGCCGCGCTACTGGAAAATGCCAGATTTCGTTATCACACAAGCCTGGAACTGTGGAAACAGTGCGATTTCTACGCAAGATGCTGCGAGAGCAGGGCTGGACCTGTGAAAATACTGCAACTTTGATGGACGATGTGCTTCAGAATACCACAATTTCGCTGTCAAACATGCCTGCGACCAGAAGCGAGCCGGGACCGCCGTGCAGATTGTTTTTGGGCTCCGAGGCAAATAAACCGGAAGTGAAAGCATCAGACGTGTTTCTGTGTGGTTTTCACCCAAGACTGAGACCAAGAGACCTTCCTGGGGGGCTCCGAGGCTTACAAACCGGAAAGGAAAGCATCAGACGTGTTTCTGCATGGTCTTCGCCCCAAAAAATGGGACCAAGAGACCTTTCTGGTAAGCTCCGAGGCTTACAAACCGGAAGTGAAAGCATCGGACGTGTTTCTGTGTGGTCTTCACTCAAAATGGGACCAAGAGACCTTTACGGTGGGTTCTAAGGCATAGAAGCCGGAAGTGAAAGCATCATCAGACGTTTCTCTGTGCGGTCTTCACACTAAAGTGACACTAAGAAACCTTCGACTTATTTGTCTTCGCGCAATGTCGGCAATATTGCGCAAGGGACTGCGGGGGATGCACGGTTGGAGTGAGTGTGTGAGGGAGTTTGGGAGTCAAGAAGTGGTTTGGGTGAGCGTGTGAGTGAATGCGCAAGTCACGGAGTGTCTAATGTTGTCTCCTGATTATTAAACCCCCCCCTCAACCCCAATAATAACGGAGGGTCCGCCTCTCTGATCTTTAGTTGTTTGGGGGGCCGGGGTCGAAGTTGTTTGGGACCCGGGGCTCTCAGTAGTAGTACAGTAGTACAGTAGTACAGTAGTACAGTAGCACAGTAGTACAGTAGTACAGTACAGTAGTAGTACAGTAGTACAGTAGTACTGTCTCCTTTATCTTGCTTGTTTCTGTCTTTCCTCTTCCAGGGCGTCACTTTGTAGTAGGAGTGCTTCTCTGCCTAAACCTTATAAAAATTTTACACCGGGACGGGTTTTAGAACTATTGAGGGGTATTAATTATTACGTGCAGGCCGAGTTTAGCTCTATTGAGGGGACCTTTTATTATTGAGTTCCGGGCCGAGTTTAGCTCTATTGAGGGGGCCTTTAAAAATCACGAGATCACATTATCTGCGATTGCTGCAATATGAGATTTGAGACCAGTTCTCTGCAGCCGCCCCCCAGTGCAAACATAACGTGCGTGCGGCCGTTCAACGTGTAGACGTGTAAAAGTTTCTTGGACTTCGGCTATCTTGCTTCCGAGGGCCGTGACGCACTTTCAGAACTTTCAGTCTCTTTCTTTCCTTCAACATTGAAGGGCGTCCAGCACGTTACGATCTTCAGTTTCCCGTTGAAACTTTCGGAGTTTCGGATGGCTGAGTGAGTGGCAGCCGCACAGCTCCGCAGTGTACGGAAAGCCCTGACGAAAGCACGTCCAAGAGCTTTGGTCGGACACTCAATATTGTCCTTTGGAGTTGGCGTTGTCTGTCATGGTTATCCTTTGAGGTGCCATGCCGCCGAAAGCGAAGGCTAAAGCCCAAGGCCAAAGGAGCATGCCTGGCATGCTTCCCATTGAGCCGGAATGTGTCCCCTGTTTTGGGGTGCGAAAACTGGGTATGGTTTGGGGTCCGTGGGGGGTGGCCTCCCTAGTTGCAGCTGCAATTGGTTAGACAGTTAGACTACATGCAGCGGGTTTTCAATTTCACCGTTGAAATCGAATGTGTGTTCAAGAGAAGCAGGAATTGGGTGCTTCACCTTGGAGTTGTCCAGCTTCATCTTGCGAATGACTGGTGGACGGTATTTCTCAACCTGCGTCAGATTTTGTGACTCCAAGAACGAGCTTGAGAGTGGTTTTCCGGCACCAAAATGCGGGCCCCAAAATGGGCCCGTTTTCTGAGCCTTCCTTAATTGTGCCAATACTAGAACGCTCCAGAAACGGGCCTGAATTCCGGGCCCATTTTTGGGCCCCGCTTTTTTACACTTTCTGAACGCAGTTTGTGACAAAATGCCAGCAAGCAAGTATTGCTGTGAAGGAAGGCTACAATCTTTCACAGTTTCGCTTTTTTTTTTTTACGCAGGCAACATGATAGCTTGAGCTGCTGCAGGTTTCAGAGACAACGACAACAACGCGTTGTGCAGCTATGCAATTGAGCAAGCGAAGCATGATAATCCGGCACTGGGGAGGCCCACTTTGAAAGGCGCCGTTTTTGAGCAGGTTTTGGGTCACAAAAGTGGCCCCGAAGCTTTTGCTGGTGAACCTATTTTTTCTATGCCGTGTTTGCGACAGTTGTCAAGCCAGGCGGTGCTTGCCGAGCGCGCCAGCAGTCCGGCTTTGGGGCTCTCGACATTTCGCAGCAGGGTCCAGAGTGCTGCCCACATTGTGTTGTTTATCGCGAATTCGGTTTCTCCGAACAATAGAACCACCAGGCGAGTGGGAAAAATGCTATTTCTACTGGAAAATGTGCACTGCGCCACAGCGGGAGACACAGAACAGAACGGTTTTAAGCGTTTTACAGTAGCGCGGCGCGCAATCGTAACGTGCTTTAGGCGCGTTATGATCATTTTCGCTGGCAGTTTCCAAGGAAACGTCAAAATCGTAACGTGCTTCGTGCGTCAAACAAAGCTCTTTAGTCTTTTTTTGTGGCGCGCGAAGCACGTTACGATTTCGAGTTTTCCCTTGCAAATGCCAGCCAAATCAAGCGTAACGCGCCTAAAGCACGTTACGATTGCGCCCCGCGCTACTGGAAAATGCCAGATTTCGTTATCACACAAGCCTGGAACTGTGGAAACAGTGCGATTTCTACGCAAGATGCTGCGAGAGCAGGGCTGGACCTGTGAAAGTACTGCAACTTTGATGGACGATGTGCTTCAGAATACCACAATCTCGCTGTCAAACATGCCTGGGACCAGAAGCGAGCCGGGACCGCCGTGCAGATTGTTTTTGGGCTCCGAGGCAAATAAACCGGAAGTGAAAGCATCAGACGTGTTTCTGTGTGGTTTTCACCCAAGACTGAGACCAAGAGACCTTCCTGGTGGGCTCCGAGGCTTACAAACCGGAAAGGAAAGCATCAGACGTGTTTCTGCATGGTCTTCGCCCAAAAAAATGGGACCAAGAGACCTTTCTGGTAAGCTCCGAGGCTTACAAACCGGAAGTGAAAGCATCGGACGTGTTTCTGTGTGGTCTTCACCCAAAATGGGACCAAGAGACCTTTACGGTGGGCTCTAAGGCATAGAAGCAGGAAGTGAAAGCATCATCAGACGTTTCTTTGTGCAGTCTTCACACTAAAGTGACACCAAGAAACCTTCGATTTTGTCTTCGCGCAATGTCGGCAATATTGCGCAAGGGACTGCGGGGGATGCACGGTTGGAGTGAGTGTGTGAGGGAGTTTGGGAGTCAAGAAGTGGTTTGGGTGAGCGTGGGAGTGAATGCGCAAGTCACGGAGTGTCTAATGTTGTCTCCTGATTATTAAACCCCCCTCAACCCCAATAATAACGGAGGGTCCGCCTCTCTGATCTTTAGTTGTTTGGGGGACCGGGGTCGAAGTTGTTTGGGACCCGGGGCTCTCAGTAGTAGTACAGTAGTACAGTAGTACAGTAGTACAGTAGTACAGTACAGTAGTAGTACAGTAGTACAGTAGTACTGTCTTCTTTATTTTGCCTGTTTCTGTCTTTCCTCTTCCAGGGCGTCACTTTGTAGTAGGAGTGCTTCTCTGCCTAAACCTTATAAAAATTTTACACCGGGACGGGTTTTAGGACTATTGAGGGGTGTTTATTATTACGTGCAGGCCGAGTTTAGCTCTATTGAGGGGACCTTTTATTATTGAGTTCCGGGCCTAGTTTAGCTCTATTGAGGGGGCCTTTACAAATCACGAGCTCACATTATCTGCGATTGCTGCAATATGAGATTTGAGACCAGTTCTCTGCAGCCGCCCCCCAGTGCAAACATAACGTGCGCGCGGCCGTTCAACGTGTAGACGTGTAGAAGTTTCTTGGACTTCGGCTATCTTTCTTCCGAGGGCCGTGACGCACTTTCAGAACTTTCAGTCTCTTTCTTTCCTTCAACATTGAAGGGCGTCCAGCACGTTACGATCTTCAGTTTCCCGTTGAACCTTTCGGAGTTTCGGATGGCTGAATGAGTGGCAGCCGCACAGCTCCGCAGTGTACGGAAAGCCCTGACGAAAGCACGTCCAAGAGCTTTGGTCGGACACTCAATATTGTCCTTTGGAGTTGGCGTTGTCTGGCATGGTTATCCTTTGAGGTGCCATGCCGCCGAAAGCGAAGGCTAAAGCCCAAGGCCAAAGGAGCATGCCTGGCATGCTTCCCATTGAGCCGGAATGTGTCCCCTGTTTTGGGGTCCGAAAACTGGGTATGGTTTGGGGTCCGTGGGGGGTGGCCTCCCTAGTATGCTCCTCCAAACGCTTGCTTGCGGACTCTTCCCCAAATCCTGCCTTGCAGATCCTGCCCCAAACTCTGCAGATCCTTCCCTAAACCCTCCCTTTTGCATTCCAAACTCTGCCCCGCAGATCACTCCCCAATGCCTCCTGCAAATTCCTATTCTCGTGCGCATTTCCAGTGTTTTGGTGGTGTAAAAAGCTTGATTCTTGGCTGGCACCTTGACGGACGCACTGGCTGGAAACTCCATGCAAATGGTCTGGACGGTGCGCACGCAAAGCTTACTGCGCTGGCTTGTAGATTTGATGTGGTACGGTGCCGTCTCTTGATTAATTTGTTGGATGGCTGTTGGCCACGGGCGCAAATGATGCTTATCAGAGAGTTCGTTTTGTCTCGTTTCGTTTTGCTTCGAATGTTTGCTCAAGAAAAAGATCGAGTACTGCGCACTCTGTTTTTCTTGTTACTGGATTTCTGAGAGCTGTGAAGCGCCACGGCCTTGCCTGTGCAAGGTTGGAGTTGAAAGTTTTCCTAGAAGGTATCTGTGCCTGAGAAAGCATTGACTTTGACTTGTTTGGACCAGATCCTGTTTGTCCCATGAGTGTTCTGGCTGCTGTGTCTGGAACGCCGCCATGCTTACTGCAAGCTGAACGCCGTGAGCTTCGGCGCCTTTTGAATAAGATGGAAGGTGCATCGAATGGTTCCATGAGCACTGGAGGTGGGGCCATGAGTGATTGTTCCAAGCGCCTCAGAGAGGTGTCTTCGGGAAGTGAATTTTCGAAAGGTGCGTTTGGCACCGGACAAGTGCTATGAGGATCTTGTTGAGGGTCTTGATCGTGACCCAACACAACTGCCATTGCCACGCAATTCTAAGAAGAGTGTGGAAAGTGGTTACGTGAAAGGCAAGATGAGTGGAGATGATTTTTCCGAGGGAGAGCAAGATGACTCTTTTGCCTCTACCGGAGAATGTGACCAAGCGTGAGTGGGATCAAACGATTTGTGAGCTTCCGAAGGTCAAGAACACAGAGAAGTGGCAAGGAAGTACCTATACTCAGTTTGGCCGTAAAACAGTGCATGGGACTTCTTGCGTTCTGCGGCGTACCCAACCCAATTCTTCTATACGGCCTCCTGTTTTTGGGAGTGCGAGCTTGGTGGACATGCATTGGCAAATTCTTCGTCAACTGGCGAAGAAAAACCCATAAATGCGCTTCCTTGCACTTTTTTGGTTGCAGAGACCTTTGCAGGCATTGGATCGGTCATTGTACTGGTTCCTGATCGCCACCGCGAGTTCTATATCAACCACTGATGAATTGGCGCCTCTTGCGTTCTGCTCGGCGGTAGCCGATGTCTTTGCTCATTGCACCGCAGGATTTTGGCTTCCGGCAATTCCTGCGTGGCAATTCGTTGTCTTTCGGACGGGTTTTGGCTCTGTATCGCCAAGCAAGGCTTTAGCACCTGTCCTTACAGAGGTCCTTTTGTTCGCAAAAACCCATAAAGCGATTTCGTGTGGCTTCTTGTTCTTTTGTGTTCGTGAGCTCTATTCTGTGTCAGGCCTCTAGAAAATGGCTATGCGCAACCTGCCGGACTACGCTCATGGAGTGCTTTGCTTGTAGGTCAGGTTGGCGATTTGCCACCATGGTGAATCCGGACACCAACATTGGCGCAAATGTGCTTGGTTGGCATACTCGTGGAGCCGATTTGTCTTGGGCAAGAAAACTGCGAATTATCTCTCTATGGTGTCCAGAGCCATATAGGTGGGACCACTGATGCGGCCTTTACACTCTCCTTGCATCACCGAGAGCGGACCATGATGGATATAATGCATGCAGCCATTGCGCTCCATGGAGTACGGAGAGCAGGACTTGATGAGTAAGCTGACGACTCTTGTCGGCAAAACCTTTTCGTCTCACTGGTAGTTTTCTTCGCTAGCTAAGCTTCTCGTAGGGATTCAGAGCTGCTGACGCAGTCGACGAGGCCCGCCGACGCCAAAAAAAAGCCTTGGGCCTCCTGTCTCAAGTCTCAAGATGCCGCCTGCGGCGCCCTCAGTCGACTCCGCAAGTGGACGACCTCTGCTGGTTGGAATCTTCAGCAGGTCTCCGTCTACTGGCTGCGCGGGTCCATCCGTCGCCAATTTTATTTCTCGGTGCGTTTCGCCTGGGATGGTACATGCTGGGTGAACCCGCCAAGGTCATGCATGCGCGTGTACGATGCCTACCGGACAAGAAGATGTTGGGTGATTACTGGCACTAGGCGTGAAGGGCAGGCGTTCCTAGACATGGGTGGTGCTCGGAGATCTTCCTTACGCCGAGCTCATCCCTGAGCTTCACGTGCCTGCCCTGATGGAATGTGCACCAGCTGCAAGAATTCTATGACAAACAGCAATTCCGTTTCCTTTACTCGCTGAGCGAGAAAGCCTTTAACTGGGTGAGTTCCTCCAAGTCGTGAAGGGTTGGGGGGGTCAAACCCTTGTCGAAAGGATGTGCCAGCAAAACCCCCGGGTTTAGGGTCTATACCTTTATAACTCTGTGGGAGGTGCCCGCGAAGCTCGGGCCCGCTGTTTGGAAGAGTGGCCGCGCCATGGTCTCCAGCCTTTACCTGCGCCTGCCATGCCACCTGGCCTGGTCGGCACCAGGGCACCCCTCGACAGGTACCTTGTGCGCCTGTGTGTATGGATAAGTTCGAGGGGGCCGTCCTACTGATGGCTGCCCTTTATGTCCTTGGATGGACTCCGCCCATGCTTGCGTAGCCTCGCCGGCCTGCACCAGACCCCGTCATCTCGCCAGCCGACGGACTCTTTGCCACCCCTGCACATGGACTTTTGGAATTTGGTGTGCGCGACCCAGCTTTAACTTGAGGCGGGGGTTGACCGTTGTTTGACGAGACTAGAACGGCAGCCGGAGCCTTGCATTGGGCTCCACCCGTTGTCTTGGGCGGCTCTGGGCGACGGCCCACTGTTGCTTAAGCTCGTGGTCGCTGAGAGAGGTTTTTTCGCGCTGAACGACTCCTGCTGACCAAGTCCGCACGCCGCAGTTAGCTTACGTAACTCTTTTGGTAGAATGGTAGCGCTCCCGTTTCACCGCTGTTTTCTTGTGTTTGTTGGGGTTTGTTTGTTTCTAGAGACCGAGTGCTGCTGCCGCAGCCGACGAGGCCCGGCGACGCCAAAAATCAAGCCCTTCAGCGCTTCGCTCGGCTCGTAGTCGGAAAGGTTCATCGTAGAGATCAAGATCCGTAACATCCATCAGCTTCTCGACAAAACCCTCAAGTTCGCCACGAAAGCTCTGATCAACAAGATCATCTCAAACAGATCTCCCTCACCAACCTGTGATCCAAGCCCTCGGTGGACCGTTGGTATTGGTGTTGAGAAGAGTCAGATGCTCGAGGTTTTCAAGAGGGGTTTCGGGCCTTTCGGGAGGTGGTTCTCCACCTGGCATCAACTTGCACACATCCCTCTGAAGCTTGACCTCAAACCTAAGAGGCACAATCATGTGGATTTTCGGGCTTCTCACAATCCTCAGCTTCCCGTCGTTCGTTCGGATGTGTAGCCAATGTGATCCTGATCCAACCTCGGCACCCAAGTGGGAACTCTTAGCCATTCGCGCGGTCACAAGTTCCGCGACCGACGGTGGTGGCACGTACAGCACACTTGCTCCAAAACACGTATCTGGCATGTGGTCTCGTGAGTCAGCACCTTTGTTTGGGAGTCATCCCTGAACCTTCGGTGATGTTATACCTGTTGTAGGAAATACGCGCATGAAACATGAGAAGCGGAACTCCACCGGCATCGTCAACCCCACGCGCTCGAACGCACAACCGTGAGTCTGGGCCAATTCTTTGGCTGTTCGAATGCCTTGACTTGTGTCTTCACGTCGTACCTTCACCTGGTGTCTTCACTTGGTGTCCTTGGCCATCGCTTACGGGTTTAACGGCCTGTGCATTAATTGGTAGGTCGGCCACTTGAGGGCGAGCTTTGTGCACAGTTTCCTCTTCCTTCCCTTCCAGTCAAAACGGTTCAGGGCGCTGGTCGGGTGCAGGGTTTTAGGTTTAGGGTTTCGGGTTTGAAGGTGGCGGAGAAGGGTTTGTTCTGACGGGGGGGGCCTCTTGCCATACGACCATGAAACAATGACCTCTCATTTGTGATACGTGCAGTGTGCATTGAATCGTTTCTTCGATCTGGAGAAGAGCTGCAATTTCAACGTTTGGTTCGACCGTGTGTGCAGTGCGAGCAATCCTGCAGACGCGCGTTCTTACGTTGCCTGACTTTCTCAGGCATCGCTCGACCGTGAGCCGTGTGCTCTCTGAGTTCCGTGCTCCTTTTATTCTGTTGTGGCCCCATCATCGGACTCTCTCGAGCTTTCCACCGTGTAAGAAGGTTTTGTTCGAGTGCTTGCAGTTTTTCTGTGTGAGTTATTTAAAAAGCATAGGATTGGAATAACATGTATGTGCAAGCCTTGTTTTGGGCTGTACAATCTTGTTTTAAACACAACTGAACGTAGAGGATACGTTTGGCGTTTTCGGGGTCTCTGCAACGCTTTGGCTATTGCAAATCCAGAATCATTTGACGGTTGGCGTTGTCGTAGGCGTTCTGTTGTATGCGGAACAACATTGTACATGCATCTGCATGCACCATCGGAGTGCAAGATGTGACATGGTTGGTCAGCAGAGGTTCGTGGCCGAATGCATGCTTCAACTTTCACAGCTCAAGGAGGAAACCGGCCAGAGCCACTTCATAGTAGTTTGCATGTTGGGCGCTGTCGAAGCGAGATTCGAAAGGCCGGGCTTCCCGAGTAACTGTGGCAAATAAGCGCCCAAGGCATTGAAAAAGGACTTCCCCCGTACCGTCACCACAATTTCGGAAGCCAGAGTATGCGACATGCGTGACCTCTTCAGGTGGCACATGCATCGCCAGTTGAAGCAGGCGGTCGCATTCGGGAGCATGGCCTGCGGCCCAACGTCAGTTTCATTTGTTGGCAAGGCAGATGGAGCATCAACATGCCATGGTGTACTTTAAAACCTAGAAAATGCCATGTAGATGTTGCCCCTTACAATGCCAAGTATTGAACATCTGATATTTAATATGTAATGCCGAATAAGATCTAAGACGTAAACATCACACACACATATATATATATGCATACTTCCACATATATATATATATGTATAACAAAGACTGCATAAAGCTACCATGTGATTTACAGAAGCTTCCATAACCAAATTCGCGAGGTACACAACACAGTGTATCTAATACCTATGAAATATGCCATTATGCTTCATATACATACGTACATGATATATATCATATATCTGTATGTACACATGCATGTATAAGTATTTGGTATGTCTGTGTGTTTATGTGTCGGGTGTTTCGAGCATATATTGTTGTATGTGCATACAACATGTGTGTTACAATGTAACAAGCATACCGGTCACAACAAGAATAACACAATATGTATCTACATATATATATATGTATAGCATAACATGTAAAATGTTTCTCGTGATGTATATGAGTATGTTTGTTTGTTTGTTTATCGTAGTGATGTTCTATAACTGGATAAAACAGAACGGAAGGGAATAGACCATACAAAGTAGGCACCTTGTGCATGCATGTATATTCTGACACATATTCACATGTATGATGTACACACATGTACATGTGTATATACACACCTTTACTGTGTAAGAAAATTACTATATACACATACGTAATTTTCCCCCAAAGGCTGTGTGTATGTATATGTATACATCTGCATATCTACGCATGCACACAGTATCTGGGACGGTAGATTATGTACGCAACATATATCACATGCAAAATAAAGGTATAAACAGCAAATAAATACAAAACTGATGTGTGTGTATATATGTGTATGTAGTCTAGAGTACATAGTCTATGATACATAGTGCGCAGTATACGGTCTGAAGAAAGTAGGTTTTTCGTACTTAGTATCCAGCATATGTAGTATGGAGTACACAGCATATGTTACACAGTGTTTTTTGAGTACGCAGCATACGGTACACAGTGTTTCTTTTGCAGATGGCCCAGGGCATCCTGGTGCAGAACGTGCTGGAAAACACGTGACGTGACGTGGAAGCCACGCATCAACCCTTGTCCGCACCTGCAGTCTGAGTTCTTGCGGAATACGGATGCTGCCCAAGTTGCCGTCCAGTTCCAAAACATATGCGCGCATCAGTACACCAGGTCATCTGAAGAGCGGCCGCATGATGCCGTCCGGTCCTATAGCTGCTGTGTTGTCTTACCGCGCGTGAAGGCAGCATGCCGTTCAAAGCAGGATCGTTTTTTTCTCCAGCGTGTTCGCACGCTGCTATAGCAATCAACGCTAGCTTTCTCGTGCCACCCACTGCCAGCATATACTCTGACACGTCTTTGAACTAGCGGGATCCGGAGGGTCAGTACATCTCTAAGCATCCCGACCTGATCCTCGTAAAAGCATTTGGAGGGGTGGTACCCTCCTCACCCCGGCAAGAAACCCCTATGGGTTCTCCATCTCAGCTTCGGCGCGAGGGTGCACATGAAGTTACAAGAAGGAGCAGGCAATGTTCAGATTAGTGATATTTGTGCACGCTTCCACGCGGATTTGTGGTTGAAAACCTTAAACTCCCTATGCCCGAAAGCCTATCAGGGAGTCTTGATGGCTGGGTAGCACTGGGTGGCATCTCGGATTGCTGACAGAGGCTCCCCGGCCTGAAGATCTAAGCGCCACGCTGCAGAGTTGGGTAGAAGCTGACGCCGGAG
>CAJNDT010003205.1:0-24592 GCA_905221615.1 Symbiodinium sp. CCMP2592
CCGACGTACTGTCCCGCTGTCTTGGGTACCCGGGCCCGATCACCCAATGTACAGTCAGGCGCGGGCCGTTTCCGCCTCCCGGGAGGAGGCCGTCGCGGCCGATCCGCCGCGCATGAAACACCTCTGTGCCATGACAGAGGGTGGAGCCTCCGTACTCTACCGAGCGCTCCCTCATGCCGGCCTCATCGAGGCCGTCTCCATACACGGTGCCCGCGGTCAATCCTGACCCACGGCCGTGTCCCTGGAGAGCCCGGATCCGGCCATCGACCAGCTCCATCCGCTGCTTCTCCCGACCGCCAGCCGCGTTTTCCAGATCACTCGCCGCACCTGCCTCGATCGCGGACGAAGTGATCTGGAGCTTCTCGGCTAAGGCGGATACGCTAATCCGGCCCCCTTCGCCGAGATGGCCCTGCAGGCCGAATTTGCCGTGGCGGAGGGCTTGCGTAAGCGCCCTCTGGCAAACCGCGGGGTTCTCTAGCCACACCCACGGCTGCCATCGTGAGTTGCTATCACGACCGCCTTTCCCTTCGTTCCCGCGGCTGCGGCCACCTCCCATGGCGCCCCTCGCGGCTCCCTGGCCCACGAGGGGCCCGGCACACGGAGGAAAAAGTGGGAGTGGCTCCGCGACCAGCCGGTCCACGGAGGACCCACCGGCAGCGAAGGAAAGAGGGGTACACGCGACCTCCCGGCCCACGTGTGCCAAAGCACACCGCGAGGCGCAAGAATCCGATGGCAAGGGCCCGCGCGGCCCGTCGCAAGCTACTGGGCTACTCGTCTTGAGCCCACGCTGCGCGGCCATGTCCTGAAAGGCAGGGGGTTCAAGGGGGCTGCACAGAGAGAGGGGGTAGGGCTCACACTCAGCACGACCTACACCCTGGACTACCTAACTACACCCTTGCTGCAGCACGCACGCAACGAGTAGTAGCATAGAAAGGAGGTAGCGACCCACGGGCGTACAGGCCTGCGTCCGAGCTGCCCCCCACGTTCCCCCCCGACCCCCCCCGACGCGGCACACTAAGACCCCGAACCCTAACCTAGACCCCGCGGTCAAGACACAAGCGGTCAAGACGAACACAAGCGAGTTAGGGTATAGGGCTCTTGTGGGGTGGTTAGTGTCCGTTAGGCATTCATCGTGTTTTGCTTTTGCTTTAGGCGCGACCTTCCGGTCCGCGTCAGGCGGACTGGAGCTCGAGCCGTCGCGGCCTCGAGCGCCTAAGGCTTCAAGGGCGGAAGCGGAGGTCTGAGGCGCGGAGCGGCTGCCCTTCCGGCACGCCGTCCTTATCTCCTCCTCTGCCTCCGCATCCGTGAGGAAACGGCCGTCAACGACCCTACCTGTACGAACCGTCAGGTCGTCGACATAGGCCACCCATTCTTTAGTGAACCTAAGCCTTCGATTGCGACCCGGCGCATACGCGCGGTCCACGACGTAGTTAAAATCGTCGGGACCATTGACAGGCCCGAAGGTAAGCCCAATAGGGAGGTACTTACCGCTACGCGCAACAATGGCAAGAACCTCCCTGGCACGCTTCGTGTTGCGGATCTGATTGAACCCGGAAACCGCATCAACGAAGCTATACCAGACTGATCCTACCGCTCCAGCGAGCACATCCGTGCTCCGCCGGCAGTAGTAAGTGGATCTCTTCACCCTGGCGTTTACCCTGCGGTAATCTACCACCAAGCGGCGTTTCCTCGCCCGCTTGTGGGAAGGCATCTCCTTCGTAGGGAAAGGGGCCGAACCCCAGGCCGAAGGGCCTCGCACAAGCTGCCCTCTCTGGACCTCCTCCTCAAGACGGTCATCAACCCACTGCGCCGCTTCCCCGCGGAGCGCATGGGGCTGAGAGCTGACCGGAGGCCCCGTAGGGACGCAGTCGTGCGCAAACTTCCGGACCGTGGTACGCGCCGTACCTTCGACCCAGAATGCAGCGGCCTTCCGGCCCACCGTCTCATTAATGGCTGCGAGATCAGCCTCGGTGAGCCCCGGACGGTTCTCCGTAGGGCCCAACCTGAGGCCTTCAATGACCTGCGCCTTATACTCTGGCGTACGGCGGGGATCGGCAGCCACAGCCTGGCCTGCCAACGCATAGACCTCCATGTCCGCGAAGACACCATCCCAATCCTTGGCGTCTGCCTTCGACCGCCAGTGAGCATCCATCTTCCTGGAGAACTCCAGAACTTCAGCCTCCATCTTCGCTCTCTCTTGAGGGGAGAGGTCCTCGCCAGACTTAACGTCCGGCAACGGTACCTCCGGAGCGGAAGGCTTCGCAGGCTCAGCCGGCGGCTGGCCGCTCACTGAGCAAATGCTGTCGTAGCAAGGGGGCTGGTCGCCCCTCAGACCAGCATCCGCCAGGCAACGGCACAAGGCCGGAGCGAGCACCCTCGAAGAGGTCCGGGCCTTCGCGTGCTGATGGGCTACCCTGCCCAAAGCGTCAGGCTTTGCACAGCGAACGCAAACCGAATCCATCTTGAAGTTGGAAAGACAGATCAGCGCTCCTTCCGAATGCTTAGAACCCCTAGGAACTGATCCCAAGAGCTGACATCGATCAGCTCGGCCGAAAGCCCAAGGGAACTTCGGTTCCGAAAGCGTCCCAAACACGGGAGCCCACCCCTGGGCCTCCCAAGGCTCCCAAAGTCCTTCCTGATCTGAGATAGTAACAAGCATCTGGCGCCCCTTCTCGGCCACCATTGCTCCCCACCTACTGACCAGGGAGAGGAACTCCTTGGGGATACCCTTACCGGATAGGCCCACAACGAGGCACTTGGGGTCGAGCGTATCGACCAGAAGGCTCAGGGCTTGCCGGTCCTCCTCTGAGGAGAAGTCCCAGCGGATCCCGTAGGAGCTGGCTCCTTGAACCGCAGCAGGAGGGCTACGCAGGCCTCCTGCCTTACTGACCTGAGTAAGCGAGTGCTCCGACACCGCTACTTCGACAAGGTCCACGTCCATACCCTCTAGGTGATCTCTGATCCACCCCTGGACCGCGGCACAGGAGCTACCTCTACCGACGATCAAGGAGGGCGCGGGAGCCTCAGCAAGGAGCTCCTTCAACGCAGCAGGGACGTCAATCGGGGAAGCTGCCACACCCACTCGGTCCGGCACGGACTCTTGCAAGGAGTAACCGGCCTTATCGAGCTTCCGGGCAGAAGACGCAGCGAGAACCCCATCCCTACTAAGATCCACCTTGGAGATAATCTCCTTCACGGTGATGGACTCTATGGCCTGTCTCGTCCCTTCGCGGGTCAGAGAACCGCCTTCGTCCAAAAACGCAAGGTGCCACCGGACTCTGAGTCCTGAGGCGTCGGGGATGTACCGGTGGACGCCCACCTGTGCCCTGGCTTCGTCCACTTGCGTGACCTTGCCTAGGCGACAGGTTTTAGGGCCCACTCGGGCGCCATGGTACGCAACATGGTCACCAATACGCAACACGAAGTTGCGGCCCCGGCGCTTGACAGTAAACTCGACCTGCTTAGCTTCACCGGCCGCTTGCTGACCCAATGAAGGCGGCTGATGCTCTGGCTCGTCGAAAAACTCTATGGGGTCCCTCTTCTCGGGCACCTCCGCATCTTCCGGCACGAGCACTACATCCTCCGCGTGGGCTTCACATTGCCGGCCTGGCGCCTCACCAGGGCCACCAGGAACAAGTTCGAGTTGCAGCCTATGGCCTTTAACCGCCACTATCCTCCAAGGGCCGGTCAGACCAGGCTTCCAAGGGACACGCCCCGCCCCCTCTGGCCGGGGCTTGGGGGAATTCCAGACAACTCTGTCCCCCACGCGGAGCTCAACTGTGCGACGCGACCGATTAGCAAGTCGGGCACGCGCCTCACTGCTCGCGTCCCAATGGCGCCGCACAGCGGCCGCCAAGTCGGAAAACTGCTTGAACTGGGAACGGGCCCAGTCCGTGATGGGCTCGAATTGGAGGGCCTCGCGGAGAACGTCCTTCTCCAACGGCAAGGCGAGGCTCCAGGACCGTTCCAGGTCCCTGGGGGTGTACCCATGCGCCCCCGGGGTATTATCCAACACATACTCGGCGACCATGAGCCATTCGCTCCAGTTCTCCATGGAGCCGCCGATATGCCGGATGAGGTTACCCAGAACCTTCTGGACCTCTTGGTGGACCCTCTCGTTGGACCCCATCTCACAAGGCCTGAGAGCCATACTGAACTGCTGAGTTGTCCCAAGCATGGAGCACAACTCCAGCATCATGGCATTCTTGAACTCAGTGCCTCGATCAGATCGGATGAGGCGGGGCAGGGTGCGTGATCTCAGCACGCACCGCAGAAATGCCCTACGCACATCCGTATGCGTAAGTGTCTTCATGGGTTCCAGAAGCACTGCGTGGCTAAGGCAATCAAAGTACGTAATACTGTATCGGAAGCCATCGCGGTCCTCCCGATTAGGACCCTCGCAGTCGACGGAAACTTCCTGCCAACACGCTTCCGCGAGACATTTGACAGGTTTCGCTTCGACCTTCGTGGCTCGGGCCCTGCCCTTAACACACGCCAGGCATTTGGACACCCACAACTTAACGTCTGGTTCCATTCCTGGCCACCAGACGGCCCTTTCAAGGAGACGGAACGTGACCTCCGCCGAACGGTGCGCCCCCAGGAGGCCACAATGCACAGTCATGTAGCATGACTTCCGCCACGTGACGCCATTGGGCCCGGCGATACCGTTCGGGACGACCGGGACGACCACCGTCTGGCCAGTCTTGATGGTCACTTCCCTCTCCAAGACTCCGTCCGAGCCAAGCTTGAAAGGGGCTTCCGGCTTCTTGACCGAAGCCGTAAGGGACGGATCTCTCCGTTGAGCCTCGTGCCAAGCCGTGCGAAGAGCTGGCGTGACGCCGAACTCGCAGAGCCCGGCGCCATCCCTGGCCGCCAAGGCCAGCTTTTCTCTCTGACTCTCCGGGCTGTCCTTGTCCGACAGCACAGGGAAAGAACCGAGGCTGAGGGGACCAGAACCCCCGGACGCGGACACCTTAACCCGGCAAGTCCGCACGGAATGTGACTTGACACAAAAGGGCCGGTGGGAGGAGTACAACTCCACAACCACCCGTGGGGCCTTGGTAGCGGACCCCACAAAAGCCAGGGTCCTGCTAAGCTCTCCTTCCTTGACCTCGATCTTCTTCGAGAGCTGGACGGCCATCCAATGGCCTTCCTCTCCTGAACACTGGAAGGCGGCGATGACAGGCGAAGCCCTGAGCGACTTCCGATGCCCAAGGGACTGGATGCCGTCCCCATCATTCCAACCTTCCACGCGGTCCACCTCTCCCTTGAGACCAAGGAGACACGCAAAGGATTCCCGGAGGCGAACTTCGCCCTCCTGGAGATTCCATATGCGTTCGCACTCAGAATTAACCACATGCCTGTGGCTGTGCCAGTTGGGCTCGACAGCCCAGTTGAGCGAGCTCGGCCCGCTCAGGCAGGACGGGAAGGCCTGGTGCCCTTGCAGGACTTCACCAGAGGCGTTCACGACCCAGGAACTCCACAAAGAAGGGCCGTCCTTCTCGCACCCCTCGACTGGAAGCTCCAGGTCGCCCCCAGTCCAGACCCTCGCCTTAATCCTGCCGTACACCGTGGGCAGGAGCCCTTCCACGGGCTTTTGGAGGAAACCTTTGGCCCATGCTCGGATGAGGTCCGTATCAATGTCCACCGAACCATCAGCAAGGCTGGCGGACAAGAGGGCGTTCACCTCGAGTGACACGCTCGGGTCGGCAGACTCCGGGCCCTCAGCGGCCTCCTTTTCGGCTTGGGCCTCAGCAACCTCCAGAGCTGTTTCCTCCGCCTCCTGCCGGATGCACGAAGGACACCTTGAAAATAGGTATGTCCTCTTTCCGCAGGCGCAGACTCCTTCGTGATCCCAAAGCTCCCGAGAGGGCGCGTCAACGAGACCACGCAAGGAAACATCCGCGACTTTGGAGATCCCTTCTAGCTTCAGGGACGAAAGGACCTCAGCGGAAGCGGCAATCTTGCCCACTATCCCATATCCTGGTATAGGGGGCTCGGGAAACTCACGCCCCATCTCTGGGCACGCCTCAGCCACCTCAGCATGAGTAGAGTGCGCCTTCCAGACCTTAGGCTTAAGGCTCCAGATACCCTTGATCCCTGCCCAAGCGAGGCCCGCGACGCGGGCTTCCTTGCGCTGCAGGTTGCGAGCCTGGAGGGTGACTTCAACCACCAGCGGCCACCGCAAGGCAGCGGTGACAACTCCTCCTTGGCCAAGTCCTACCAGAAAGGTAGGGGAAAACGCAGCGGCTTCCCGAAGTACCTTCGCACAGGACGTAAGCAGGTCGACGCGGAGCTTCTTGACCTTCTTGGGCCCGGTAAGCTTACCGGTCATACCGTCGAAGTGGGACGCCACTCCGTCATCGTCCTCAAAAGGGCCCCAGCAGCCTCTCACCGCAATGGAGTGCCCCGGGATTCCCGAGACGAAGACTTCACGGATCTCCGTGAGCGCCCTTTCCTGCTCCGTCCAAGGGGCATAATCGAAAACAATCATAACGCGGACAGGGGGACCGCCCGCGACCCCGACCGGCACCGCAGCCGCGGTCGCCGGGGCAACCTGCGTCGCGTGATCGGGAACCGCGTCTTCCCCTACTGCCCAGGGAACAGGACCGTCACCTTCGGTCCCTTCTCCAAGGTACTGGTCCAGGTCGAACCCCTTCAGCTGGCCAGTCATCCCGACCAAGTCCTTGGTCCGGGCGGCCAAGAGCTCGTCCCGACCCTTCGGGTTCCTGGAAAAGGAGTCCCCCAGCGTCGCACTGCGACCACTGAGACTCCTGATCTCAGACCCATCCATCAAGATCTCCGCAACCCATCGAACCAGTTTCTGGTCGGAGCCGATATCAGAGGACTGCGCTCTCGTAAGATTGGCATGGTCCGTCCAACACAGGGTTCGGATAGTTCCGAAGACCTTTCGGGTTGCTCGCTTGACTTCGAGCTGTGCGAAGGCTTCTTGAATCAGCGGGGGCCAATTTTGCTGCGCAGGGGTCAGACTCTTGGAGTGAGTCATAAGAACCTTAATCCTTGAGAGGTCCCTGCTCATTTGCACCACCGAGCCCCCTACCGCAATCCCGCTGGCGTCCGCTATCTGCTCAAGCGGGCAAGAGCCATCAGCAGCCGACGCCTCATCGAAGGCCGCCAGGCTGATATGGTGGCTCATCATCTTCTTGATGGCCTTGAAAGCCTTGCAGCCGGCAGTGGTGCCTGTCCCCAGGCCACCTTCCGGAAACTCCGCTCCCGGTTTCTGCCATTGGCCCAAAACCTTAGCAGCATGGCCATATTCCGCTGGCAGATAGCCCCGAAGCCAGTTCGCACACCCAAGGAATTGCTGGATGTGGAGCTTTTCCTTAAGCGGCGGGAAATCCACGACCGCTTGGCATCGCTCCTCGTCGGGCGCACTCCCGTGCCGCCCGATCCGGTGCCCGAGGAGCTTACCCTCTGACACACAGATCTCAGCCTTGGCGACACCAAAGGAGAACCCAAAGAGGATGCTCTTGTCGAGGAAAGCTTCCAAAGAGACCAGGTGATCGAGAAGGTGCGGGCAAGCACCCTTGTGCCTCGCACCCATATCCTCCCGCAGCTTGTCGTAGTAGTAGTCGGAGGGAGGTTCCTCGATCATCTTCTCAATGTCGGCCGATTCCACTATGTGGTACACCGGCTCGTTCCTAGTGTCCACTCTGGAACCACTAGTGACGTCTCGGCCGTGGCTTCCTCCAAGCCCCCTCGTAGCGGAACCCGCATCCCATCCTGCCCAACGCGGCCCCGTCTTCGTCCTGAAGACCGCGAGATCGGACGTGACGGGCACGGTCGACCAGTCGACAGACTCGGGCCAAAGCCTGAGGTCCCTAGTCTGCCACAACCGCCACGGGCCGCCAGAAGACTTCAAGAGGCAAGTCTCGTACGGAAGCCTTTCGACATCCGGCCGATTCTCCGGGTCACCTTCCTGGGGCCTGCCGCTCCAAAGGCCAGCCATTCCTCCCTTCGTCTGCCACCACTGGCCCTCAGTGGGGATGGAGGAGAGGAAGGACACGGCATCCGGATCCGTAACCACGGACTCCGTGGCCCAAGGCCCTCCTAGGACCGTGCTTACGGCGGCAAGGGCGAAAACCGCCCCAACCCTCAGGCCCTTACGCCAACCCCTGCTGTGCGAGCATGCGCCGCAGCCTTGCAGGCCACAGACGGCGGTCCTCTCGGTGGACCCGCACGCAAAGCATCCAGGGAAGGTCGAGTCTTCGGCAGTGCCTAATCCGCAGTTCCCACACGGGTCACCACTCGCGTCCGTAAAGAGGGTCTCAACCCCTCCGCATTCACACGCGGTGGTCTGCGCGAGCCCGGTCCGGACCTCGCCGACGACGGCACCCGGAGAGACAGTCGTGTCCTCTTCGGCTACCAGCAAGATCGAACCTTCCTCGGCTCCTGTGGGCCACAGCCCAGGCACTGCTTCGCAGTTGGCGGACTCTACCGGGAGGACAGCCTCCGTAAGGGAGCCATCCTGGCCTCCACTGCCTTCCCTCTTCACAGGTGCGATGACCCCATCTCCGGCCAAGAGCTCCAGCGGGTTCTCCCCGCTGTACCGGAGCAGGTCCCTGCCTCCGGTACCCGGCTCAAAGCACAGAGCACCGTCGAGACTAGAAAGCCTGGACTCGAAGGCGTAGGCGCGGTCCTTCCGCGACCTACTGTAGTCTTCGCACCTGGGGATCTTAATCCCAAGGGTTTCCAGGGAGTGGCAGTCAGGAAGGGGCTTGAAGCCCAAGCCCTGCCGTCCCGAGCAATCCAAGGCGCGGCCGCCAAGGATGAGCCCATGCCAATCCGAGGTTCCTTTCGCGGCTATTTTACAGCGCACGAATATCTCTGGACCCTCGCTGCAGTTGTCGGGGGAGAGCCCCTCCAGAAAGCGGACTCTCAGCACGACGGCCCCCTTCAGGGGCACCGGCTTCCCTGCAGCGATCCCATGGACGAACTCCGGATGCACCCAGCGTTCGAACTTCACGACAGGAAACCTCCGGTCCTCCGTGCCGATCCCCAAGGCAGCAGCCCGGTTGAGGATCCCACAGAGGAGTTCCTCCGTGATGTGGTTCGAGCCTGCACACCCGTCCAGCATGCATTCCACCATGCCGTCGATGACCTGCACGACTGTTCTGTACTGGTACCCCCCGACCTCGTTCTCGCAGAGGTGCCACCAGTCCTGAGGCAGCTCGTCCAACGAGCTGAACTTCGACGACGAGCTCTTGGCAAGCGGGAAAGCGGAGGAGTTCGCCGCAACAACCGTGCCAGCGCTCCCAATCTGGATGGAGAGCGTAGCGAAGGGATTCACCATCCCGGCGCCACTCGGGGCCGCCCAGTTCGAAGGCAACGCGGCTCCCCCAGTGGCGGGAAGCGAATGGACCATGTCACAGTCCGCTCCCTTACGGCACGACCCGTTCTTCTTGAAGAAAGGGCAGATAGTCCCTGGCGGCTTCGCGCCCGCCTTGGACTTCGCCTTGGGCTTGGCCTTGGCCTTGCCTTTGGGCTGCCCTCCGGGTCCACCCTTGCCCTTGCCCTTGCCCTTCCCCGGCGTTGTCGCCAGGGTGGACGCGTCCCGCTCCTTCTTGGCCGCGAGGGCCTTTTTGCGGAGCTCCTTGTCGTGCGAGTAAGGGCACGCGTCCCCTTTTGGGCAGTTCCCGTGGTCGCGGAAATGGAAACAGATAGGCTTACCTTTTCCATTTCCTTTCGGACCAGCGGCAAGCGTGGAAGAGGCGGCCGCCTTGGCCGCGGCCTTAGAAGCCTTGAGCTCCGTCCTCAGCTTCTCGACCTCCTTCCGCGCGGCGGACAGGGCTGGGTCTTCCGTCGAACCTGCGTACACGCTATTAGCCGTCACCCGATGCGCAGCCTCACGCTGCTCATATTCGAGGACGACCTTATGCGCTTCTTCCCAGGTCGAAGGGCCTCGAAGCCCTGCGGATGCGCCGTCGCTAGGCCACAACCGCTTATCACCGCGGATCTCCTTCTGGAGATGTGGAGGCATCTTGCGCAAGTAGCTTAGGAAGAGCTCCCTCGCTGTCTTGCCAAGACCCACACTCTCCAGCTCCGCGATGGAGGCCTCAAACAGGGGCTCGAACTGGTGCCCTGTGAGACGGCCCTTAGTGAGGGCGACGTGCTCCGCGTCCACCCTCATCTCCTTCTCTTCTCGGCTCTCGCCGAAGACAAGGTGCCGCTGCTTGATCCTTTCGTAAACGGCTTGGGGATTCTCAGTAACTTCCCCGGTCTTGGAGGCAGCCTTGTACACGTTAGTAAAGGTCTTAAGCCTCGAGCCGCGGCAGCGAGCACGAAGGGCGATGAGTTTCTCCCGGAAATTCATCCCCTTGCAGTTGTTGGCAAGGCCACAGACGTCCTCGAACTCTTCGTAGAACTGGACCACGTCCCGGATGTCGGAGCGATCGTCGGTGAGCGAGGGCCATTGGAGGTCCGTCTTCACGGTCGTGATCGACGTCTGACCTCCGCGAGACGCCAAGGCCTCCTTGAGCGCCTCGGTCTGGGCCGCCAAAGCTGCAGCGAGCTCTCCGGCTCCGCCGCTGGCGGAGTGAGGCTCGCCGGGCTTATCCTTCTTAAGCCCTTCGAGCTCTATCTCCAGAGCCGCAAGGCGGGACTTCAGGGGTGAGTCCCCCGGACCAGGTTGCGGATCCTCAGGGATCGCGAGCTGAAGGTCCACCGGGAGAGGCGCCGGTGCTCCGGACTTAGAGCCCGACTCCGCAACGGCGCCCGTCCGGGCCGCCAGGGCCGGGACAGAAGAAGGAGTGCTCCAAACCTTCTCGGGATCGCCGCTGCTCTTGCCTCCCAGGGCCAAGATCAGCTCGCCGAGGCACGAGATCTCCTTCTCGACCTCCTCTCGGTCTTCCGACCCAAGAGAAACCGCGGCAACGGTAAACCTGGTGCGCAGGGCCCGCACCATCCTGGCAGGGTGCCAGTCACCTCCCATTTTGCCGTATTCCTCGGCAAGGATGGTGGCCTTGGTAGTGATCTTCTCAAGATCCTCCACCGTGACCTCTGCCTGGTGCGCCTTCAAGGCCACAACCAGCCTTGAAACCCGCGTCAGGTAATCCGCGACCGGTTCCTGGTCGGGACGGTAGAGCTCCCGCAGGTCCGCCTGCAGGGTCTCCGCCGTGACGGGACCACCCGTCCCAGCAGACGAGGGAGGCCCGGAACGGGCCGGGCCGCCGGCCACCGGCGAGAGAGCAAGCGCACCAACACGGCGCGCCGTCTCGGCCACGTCCGCCGGCGCAGCGGCAGGACGCGGAGCCGGTACCCCGGCCTCCGGCAGAAGCTCTTCAGAGCTGGGGCCCGGATCGCCATCCTGAGCACCCGGGCCCGCTTCCGCAGCTGGAGCTTCCTCATCTTCCTCTTCATCTTCTTCCTCTTCCTCTTCGGCATCGAAGTTGTCGTAGAGGAATTCCATCGTCTCCTTCCACAGACGCTGTTCATCTGCTAGCGTCGTGGATCGTCCGTCCTTCTTCTTGGTGGGACGGGACCCCGTTTCCTTACGCCAACGGAGCCAGTACATAAAGGGCATCTTCTCCGGGTACTCCACTGACCCATCCTCGATGCACCTCAGCAACGTGGCTCCTTCCGGCTGACCTGCGACCTCAGCGCTCATGGTCGCCTAGCGAAGGAGAGAGCCCCGTGCCACACAGGACCACGGCCTCAAGGCGCACGACAAGCGCGCCTTCGAGGCCACGTTAAAAGATTGCGGCGCAGCAGCCGCCTGGGTGGCCGTTTCCCAGAACAGCCCCCAATTGTGGAGAACGGAAACCCAAAGGGGCAGCACGCACCCTCGTTTTCCGTCCAAGCAGAAAGTCCAACGACCGTGACAGGTCGAACGTCCGCCCAGGACGGGCTGCGCGCAATTGCGTCGCGGCAACGAGAAGCTACCAACGACACACTGCCGTGCTCACTTGAGCCAAAAATGTTATGAATACGAATTACAGAAGAGCATGCATAAAAGCATACAGCACAACAGCCAGCCCGCAGACTATGTACAGTTACACCTAGTACTACTACTTGTACTAGTACTAATACTAGTAACAGTACTAGCACTAGAACTCGGAGTAGTAGAACTACTAGTACTAGTACTACTAGTACTACTACTACTACTACTACTACGACTGCTAAGACTAGTCGTAGCACTACTACTACTACGACGACGACTACTACTACTCCTACTCCTACTCCTACTACTATTACTACTACTACTACTACTACTACTACTACTACTACTACTACTACTACTACGACGGCTGGTTGTAGTCATGGTACGCGTCCTATAACTACTACTAAAACTACTACTAGTACTACTACTACTACTAGTACTACTACTACTACTACTACTACTAGTACTACTACTACTACTACAAGTACTACTATTACTACCACTAGTACTGTGCTACTACTACTACTACTAACTACTACTACTACTACTACTACTACTACTACTACTACTAGTACTAGTACTAGTTTTAGTACTACTACCATTTTTGTCTTAGTCGTAGTAGTAGTCCTAGTACTAGTAGCTGTAGAAGTAGTACTACTGCTACTACTACTACTACTACTATTACTACTACTACTACTACTACTACTACTACTACTACTACTACTACTACTTCTACTACTACTTGTACTTGTACTAGGAGGAGTAGTAGTAGTAGTATAAGTAGTAGTACTAGTAGTAGTAGTAGTAGCAGTAGTAGTACTAGTCGCACAAATGCTACAACTACTACGACTAATACTACTACCACTACCACTCCTACTACTACTACTACTAGTACTACTACTACTACTAGTACTACTACTACTACTACTACGTCTACTACAAGTACTACTAGTACTACTACTAATAGTACTACTACTGCTTCTACTACTACTACTACTACTACTGCTACTAAGACTACTACGACTACTACTACTACTACTACTACTACTACTACTACTACTACTACTACTACTACTACTACTAGTACTGCGACGACGACTATCACTACCACTACCACTAGTACTAGTACTTGTACTAGCACTGGTACTACTACTAATACTACTTGTAGTACTACTAGTCCTTCTGCTACTACCCGGATGCCTAGAGACGCAATGCTGAGAAGTAAGCCTAGCAGCACTGGTGCTCGAATCGCGAGAGGATGCAACTGAATGGTCCCTTCCAGAGTAGTGCCAATGCTAGTTTCATCGCCCTGATTGCTTCGAAACCTTAAAAGGACCGACAAACAATCGAATCCGTCTCCAGGGAGATATTTCAGTGCGACGGGAGCCCTGGCAAGGGCAGACATGTGAACTGACGAGCATCAACTGCCGGGTATTCTTCTTCTCGATCAAAAACCTTGGAGCACTTCGCACGGAGGCTAGCCGCGTGCAGATGCAAACGGCACCGGTAGCATGTTCCAGCCAAAATGTCTGCCGTCAGAATTCTGGCGCAGATGCCCAACGACCTTCGCCAACTCCCCGGTTGTCCCTTGGGTGTCTGCTGCGTCTACGGCAACGAGGTCCTCAATCTTGCCTCCGTTCATGTCTTCGGCAACACTTTAGGTACAGCTGTCAAGATGTCGACTCTGTGCCGTGTTGTTATGCTAAGTCCTGGACGTTTGGCTTTGGGGCCTTCCCCAAGCTCGATTGCAGCCACAGCCGCCGATGTCATGGCAGCCACACGCAGAGAACTGTCGGTCGCTGTCTCAGGCAGCCAACACTGCAAGTGCACGGAGCATTCTATGGACACTACGTGCAGGACCTGCCTCGAAGACATCAGGACTAAGAACATCTTCGTGCATGTACAGAAGCCCAAGCCTTTTTTTGGTCTCTCTCTCTCCATTCTTTTCTCTGCCCGTTTCCATTTCTCTTCCAGGCCGTCCCGCTCTTTGCCGTCTTTGTGCTCTCTCACCCTGGGTTTTTCATCTCTCTGCCTCTGGCTTTCTCTCTCTCTCTCTCTCTCTCTCGCTCCGTCTCTCTCTCTCTCTCTCTCTCTCTCTCTCATTTTCACCCCTGTGGTTTCTTACCAGCATGACACATTTCGCACGCGTTCTTCGGATAAAACCGTGGGTAGCCGGAGATGTAGAGAGGATGCTGTAGAAGTAGTGTTTTTACTAAAACACAACAGGCAGGCATCCAAGTAATTCCACTCCTGGTACCTAGCACTGGTAGAAATAGAACCAGTAGGAGTAGTGGTAGTAGTAGTAGTAGTAGTAGTAGTAGTAGTAGTAGTAGTAGTAGTAGTACTAGTAGTAGTAGAAGTGGGAGTAGTCGTAGTAGTAGTAGTGATAGTAGTATGTAACTGTACATAGTCTGCGGGCTGGCTGTTGTGCTGTATGCTTTTATGCATGCTCTTCTGTAATTCGTATTCATAACATTTTTGGCTCAAGTGAGCACGGCAGTGTGTCGTTGGTAGCTTCTCGTTGCCGCGACGCAATTGCGCGCAGCCCGTCCTGGGCGGACGTTCGACCTGTCACGGTCGTTGGACTTTCTGCTTGGACGGAAAACGAGGGTGCGTGCTGCCCCTTTGGGTTTCCGTTCTCCACAATTGGGGGCTGTTCTGGGAAACGGCCACCCAGGCGGCTGCTGCGCCGCAATCTTTTAACGTGGCCTCGAAGGCGCGCTTGTCGTGCGCCTTGAGGCCGTGGTCCTGTGTGGCACGGGGCTCTCTCCTTCGCTAGGCGACCATGAGCGCTGAGGTCGCAGGTCAGCCGGAAGGAGCCACGTTGCTGAGGTGCATCGAGGATGGGTCAGTGGAGTACCCGGAGAAGATGCCCTTTATGTACTGGCTCCGTTGGCGTAAGGAAACGGGGTCCCGTCCCACCAAGAAGAAGGACGGACGATCCACGACGCTAGCAGATGAACAGCGTCTGTGGAAGGAGACGATGGAATTCCTCTACGACAACTTCGATGCCGAAGAGGAAGAGGAAGAAGATGAAGAGGAAGATGAGGAAGCTCCAGCTGCGGAAGCGGGCCCGGGTGCTCAGGATGGCGATCCGGGCCCCAGCTCTGAAGAGCTTCTGCCGGAGGCCGGGGTACCGGCTCCGCGTCCTGCCGCTGCGCCGGCGGACGTGGCCGAGACGGCGCGCCGTGTTGGTGCGCTTGCTCTCTCGCCGGTGGCCGGCGGCCCGGCCCGTTCCGGGCCTCCCTCGTCTGCTGGGACGGGTGGTCCCGTCACGGCGGAGACCCTGCAGGCGGACCTGCGGGAGCTCTACCGTCCCGACCAGGAACCGGTCGCGGATTACCTGACGCGGGTTTCAAGGCTGGTTGTGGCCTTGAAGGCGCACCAGGCAGAGGTCACGGTGGAGGATCTTGAGAAGATCACTACCAAGGCCACCATCCTTGCCGAGGAATACGGCAAAATGGGAGGTGACTGGCACCCTGCCAGGATGGTGCGGGCCCTGCGCACCAGGTTTACCGTTGCCGCGGTTTCTCTTGGGTCGGAAGACCGAGAGGAGGTCGAGAAGGAGATCTCGTGCCTCGGCGAGCTGATCTTGGCCCTGGGAGGCAAGAGCAGCGGCGATCCCGAGAAGGTTTGGAGCACTCCTTCTTCTGTCCCGGCCCTGGCGGCCCGGACGGGCGCCGTTGCGGAGTCGGGCTCTAAGTCCGGAGCACCGGCGCCTCTCCCGGTGGACCTTCAGCTCGCGATCCCTGAGGATCCGCAACCTGGTCCGGGGGACTCACCCCTGAAGTCCCGCCTTGCGGCTCTGGAGATAGAGCTCGAAGGGCTTAAGAAGGATAAGCCCGGCGAGCCTCACTCCGCCAGCGGCGGAGCCGGAGAGCTCGCTGCAGCTTTGGCGGCCCAGACCGAGGCGCTCAAGGAGGCCTTGGCGTCTCGCGGAGGTCAGACGTCGATCACGACCGTGAAGACGGACCTCCAATGGCCCTCGCTCACCGACGATCGCTCCGACATCCGGGACGTGGTCCAGTTCTACGAAGAGTTCGAGGACGTCTGTGGCCTTGCCAACAACTGCAAGGGGATGAATTTCCGGGAGAAACTCATCGCCCTTCGTGCTCGCTGCCGCGGCTCGAGGCTTAAGACCTTTACTAACGTGTACAAGGCTGCCTCCAAGACCGGGGAAGTTACTGAGAATCCCCAAGCCGTTTACGAAAGGATCAAGCAGCGGCACCTTGTCTTCGGCGAGAGCCGAGAAGAGAAGGAGATGAGGGTGGACGCGGAGCACGTCGCCCTCACTAAGGGCCGTCTCACAGGGCACCAGTTCGAGCCCCTGTTTGAGGCCTCCATCGCGGAGCTGGAGAGTGTGGGTCTTGGCAAGACAGCGAGGGAGCTCTTCCTAAGCTACTTGCGCAAGATGCCTCCACATCTCCAGAAGGAGATCCGCGGTGATAAGCGGTTGTGGCCTAGCGACGGCGCATCCGCAGGGCTTCGAGGCCCTTCGACCTGGGAAGAAGCGCATAAGGTCGTCCTCGAATATGAGCAGCGTGAGGCTGCGCATCGGGTGACGGCTAATAGCGTGTACGCAGGTTCGACGGAAGACCCAGCCCTGTCCGCCGCGCGGAAGGAGGTCGAGAAGCTGAGGACGGAGCTCAAGGCTTCTAAGGCCGCGGCCAAGGCGGCCGCCTCTTCCACGCTTGCCGCTGGTCCGAAAGGAAATGGAAAAGGTAAGCCTATCTGTTTCCATTTCCGCGACCACGGGAACTGCCCAAAAGGGGACGCGTGCCCTTACTCGCACGACAAGGAGCTCCGCAAAAAGGCCCTCGCGGCCAAGAAGGAGCGGGACGCGTCCACCCTGGCGACAACGCCGGGGAAGGGCAAGGGCAAGGGCAAGGGTGGACCCGGAGGGCAGCCCAAAGGCAAGGCCAAGGCCAAGCCCAAGGCGAAGTCCAAGGCGGGCGCGAAGCCGCCAGGGACTATCTGCCCTTTCTTCAAGAAGAACGGGTCGTGCCGTAAGGGAGCGGACTGTGACATGGTCCATTCGCTTCCCGCCACTGGGGGAGCCGCGTTGCCTTCGAACTGGGCGGCCCCGAGTGGCGCCGGGATGGTGAATCCCTTCGCTACGCTCTCCATCCAGATTGGGAGCGCTGGCACGGTTGTTGCGGCGAACTCCTCCGCTTTCCCGCTTGCCAAGAGCTCGTCGTCGAAGTTCAGCTCGTTGGACGAGCTGCCTCAGGACTGGTGGCACCTCTGCGAGAACGAGGTCGGGGGGTACCAGTACAGAACAGTCGTGCAGGTCATCGACGGCATGGTGGAATGCATGCTGGACGGGTGTGCAGGCTCGAACCACATCACGGAGGAACTCCTCTGTGGGATCCTCAACCGGGCTGCTGCCTTGGGGATCGGCACGGAGGACCGGAGGTTTCCTGTCGTGAAGTTCGAACGCTGGGTGCATCCGGAGTTCGTCCATGGGATCGCTGCAGGGAAGCCGGTGCCCCTGAAGGGGGCCGTCGTGCTGAGAGTCCGCTTTCTGGAGGGGCTCTCCCCCGACAACTGCAGCGAGGGTCCAGAGATATTCGTGCGCTGTAAAATAGCCGCGAAAGGAACCTCGGATTGGCATGGGCTCATCCTTGGCGGCCGCGCCTTGGATTGCTCGGGACGGCAGGGCTTGGGCTTCAAGCCCCTTCCTGACTGCCACTCCCTGGAAACCCTTGGGATTAAGATCCCCAGGTGCGAAGACTACAGTAGGTCGCGGAAGGACCGCGCCTACGCCTTCGAGTCCAGGCTTTCTAGTCTCGACGGTGCTCTGTGCTTTGAGCCGGGTACCGGAGGCAGGGACCTGCTCCGGTACAGCGGGGAGAACCCGCTGGAGCTCTTGGCCGGAGATGGGGTCATCGCACCTGTGAAGAGGGAAGGCAGTGGAGGCCAGGATGGCTCCCTTACGGAGGCTGTCCTCCCGGTAGAGTCCGCCAACTGCGAAGCAGTGCCTGGGCTGTGGCCCACAGGAGCCGAGGAAGGTTCGATCTTGCTGGTAGCCGAAGAGGACACGACTGTCTCTCCGGGTGCCGTCGTCGGCGAGGTCCGGACCGGGCTCGCGCAGACCACCGCGTGTGAATGCGGAGGGGTTGAGACCCTCTTTACGGACGCGAGTGGTGACCCGTGTGGGAACTGCGGATTAGGCACTGCCGAAGACTCGACCTTCCCTGGATGCTTTGCGTGCGGGTCCACCGAGAGGACCGCCGTCTGTGGCCTGCAAGGCTGCGGCGCATGCTCGCACAGCAGGGGTTGGCGTAAGGGCCTGAGGGTTGGGGCGGTTTTCGCCCTTGCCGCCGTAAGCACGGTCCTAGGAGGGCCTTGGGCCACGGAGTCCGTGGTTACGGATCCGGATGCCGTGTCCTTCCTCTCCTCCATCCCCACTGAGGGCCAGTGGTGGCAGACGAAGGGAGGAATGGCTGGCCTTTGGAGCGGCAGGCCCCAGGAAGGTGACCCGGAGAATCGGCCGGATGTCGAAAGGCTTCCGTACGAGACTTGCCTCTTGAAGTCTTCTGGCGGCCCGTGGCGGTTGTGGCAGACTAGGGACCTCAGGCTTTGGCCCGAGTCTGTCGACTGGTCGACCGTGCCCGTCACGTCCGATCTCGCGGTCTTCAGGACGAAGACGGGGCCGCGTTGGGCAGGATGGGATGCGGGTTCCGCTACGAGGGGGCTTGGAGGAAGCCACGGCCGAGACGTCACTAGTGGTTCCAGAGTGGACACTAGGAACGAGCCGGTGTACCACATAGTGGAATCGGCCGACATTGAGAAGATGATCGAGGAACCTCCCTCCGACTACTACTACGACAAGCTGCGGGAGGATATGGGTGCGAGGCACAAGGGTGCTTGCCCGCACCTTCTCGATCACCTGGTCTCTTTGGAAGCTTTCCTCGACAAGAGCATCCTCTTTGGGTTCTCCTTTGGTGTCGCCAAGGCTGAGATCTGTGTGTCAGAGGGTAAGCTCCTCGGGCACCGGATCGGGCGGCACGGGAGTGCGCCCGACGAGGAGCGATGCCAAGCGGTCGTGGATTTCCCGCCGCTTAAGGAAAAGCTCCACATCCAGCAATTCCTTGGGTGTGCGAACTGGCTTCGGGGCTATCTGCCAGCGGAATATGGCCATGCTGCTAAGGTTTTGGGCCAATGGCAGAAACCGGGAGCGGAGTTTCCGGAAGGTGGCCTGGGGACAGGCACCACTGCCGGCTGCAAGGCTTTCAAGGCCATCAAGAAGATGATGAGCCACCATATCAGCCTGGCGGCCTTCGATGAGGCGTCGGCTGCTGATGGCTCTTGCCCGCTTGAGCAGATAGCGGACGCCAGCGGGGATTGCGGTAGGGGGCTCGGTGGTGCAAATGAGCAGGGACCTCTCAAGGATTAAGGTTCTTATGACTCACTCCAAGAGTCTGACCCCTGCGCAGCAAAATTGGCCCCCGCTGATTCAAGAAGCCTTCGCACAGCTCGAAGTCAAGCGAGCAACCCGAAAGGTCTTCGGAACTATCCGAACCCTGTGTTGGACGGACCATGCCAATCTTACGAGAGCGCAGTCCTCTGATATCGGCTCCGACCAGAAACTGGTTCGATGGGTTGCGGAGATCTTGATGGATGGGTCTGAGATCAGGAGTCTCAGTGGTCGCAGTGCGACGCTGGGGGACTCCTTTTCCAGGAACCCGAAGGGTCGGGACGAGCTCTTGGCCGCCCGGACCAAGGACTTGGTCGGGATGACTGGCCAGCTGAAGGGGTTCGACCTGGACCAGTACCTTGGAGAAGGGACCGAAGGTGACGGTCCTGTTCCCTGGGCAGTAGGGGAAGACGCGGTTCCCGATCACGCGACGCAGGTTGCCCCGGCGACCGCGGCTGCGGTGCCGGTCGGGGTCGCGGGCGGTCCCCCTGTCCGCGTTATGATTGTTTTCGATTATGCCCCTTGGACGGAGCAGGAAAGGGCGCTCACGGAGATCCGTGAAGTCTTCGTCTCGGGAATCCCGGGGCACTCCATTGCGGTGAGAGGCTGCTGGGGCCCTTTTGAGGACGATGACGGAGTGGCGTCCCACTTCGACGGTATGACCGGTAAGCTTACCGGGCCCAAGAAGGTCAAGAAGCTCCGCGTCGACCTGCTTACGTCCTGTGCGAAGGTACTTCGGGAAGCCGCTGCGTTTTCCCCTACCTTTCTGGTAGGACTTGGCCAAGGAGGAGTTGTCACCGCTGCCTTGCGGTGGCCGCTGGTGGTTGAAGTCACCCTCCAGGCTCGCAACCTGCAGCGCAAGGAAGCCCGCGTCGCGGGCCTCGCTTGGGCAGGGATCAAGGGTATCTGGAGCCTTAAGCCTAAGGTCTGGAAGGCGCACTCTACTCATGCTGAGGTGGCTGAGGCGTGCCCAGAGATGGGGCGTGAGTTTCCCGAGCCCCCTATACCAGGATATGGGATAGTGGGCAAGATTGCCGCTTCCGCTGAGGTCCTTTCGTCCCTGAAGCTAGAAGGGATCTCCAAAGTCGCGGATGTTTCCTTGCGTGGTCTCGTTGACGCGCCCTCTCGGGAGCTTTGGGATCACGAAGGAGTCTGCGCCTGCGGAAAGAGGACATACCTATTTTCAAGGTGTCCTTCGTGCATCCGGCAGGAGGCGGAGGAAACAGCTCTGGAGGTTGCTGAGGCCCAAGCCGAAAAGGAGGCCGCTGAGGGCCCGGAGTCTGCCGACCCGAGCGTGTCACTCGAGGTGAACGCCCTCTTGTCCGCCAGCCTTGCTGATGGTTCGGTGGACATTGATACGGACCTCATCCGAGCATGGGCCAAAGGTTTCCTCCAAAAGCCCGTGGAAGGGCTCCTGCCCACGGTGTACGGCAGGATTAAGGCGAGGGTCTGGACTGGGGGCGACCTGGAGCTTCCAGTCGAGGGGTGCGAGAAGGACGGCCCTTCTTTGTGGAGTTCCTGGGTCGTGAACGCCTCTGGTGAAGTCCTGCAAGGGCACCAGGCCTTCCCGTCCTGCCTGAGCGGGCCGAGCTCGCTCAACTGGGCTGTCGAGCCCAACTGGCACAGCCACAGGCATGTGGTTAATTCTGAGTGCGAACGCATATGGAATCTCCAGGAGGGCGAAGTTCGCCTCCGGGAATCCTTTGCGTGTCTCCTTGGTCTCAAGGGAGAGGTGGACCGCGTGGAAGGTTGGAATGATGGGGACGGCATCCAGTCCCTTGGGCATCGGAAGTCGCTCAGGGCTTCGCCTGTCATCGCCGCCTTCCAGTGTTCAGGAGAGGAAGGCCATTGGATGGCCGTCCAGCTCTCGAAGAAGATCGAGGTCAAGGAAGGAGAGCTTAGCAGGACCCTGGCTTTTGTGGGGTCCGCTACCAAGGCCCCACGGGTGGTTGTGGAGTTGTACTCCTCCCACCGGCCCTTTTGTGTCAAGTCACATTCCGTGCGGACTTGCCGGGTTAAGGTGTCCGCGTCCGGGGGTTCTGGTCCCCTCAGCCTCGGTTCTTTCCCTGTGCTGTCGGACAAGGACAGCCCGGAGAGTCAGAGAGAAAAGCTGGCCTTGGCGGCCAGGGATGGCGCCGGGCTCTGCGAGTTCGGCGTCACGCCAGCTCTTCGCACGGCTTGGCACGAGGCTCAACGGAGAGATCCGTCCCTTACGGCTTCGGTCAAGAAGCCGGAAGCCCCTTTCAAGCTTGGCTCGGACGGAGTCTTGGAGAGGGAAGTGACCATCAAGACTGGCCAGACGGTGGTCGTCCCGGTCGTCCCGAACGGTATCGCCGGGCCCAATGGCGTCACGTGGCGGAAGTCATGCTACATGACTGTGCATTGTGGCCTCCTGGGGGCGCACCGTTCGGCGGAGGTCACGTTCCGTCTCCTTGAAAGGGCCGTCTGGTGGCCAGGAATGGAACCAGACGTTAAGTTGTGGGTGTCCAAATGCCTGGCGTGTGTTAAGGGCAGGGCCCGAGCCACGAAGGTCGAAGCGAAACCTGTCAAATGTCTCGCGGAAGCGTGTTGGCAGGAAGTTTCCGTCGACTGCGAGGGTCCTAATCGTGAGGACCGCGATGGCTTCCGATACAGTATTACGTACTTTGATTGCCTTAGCCACGCAGTGCTTCTGGAACCCATGAAGACACTTACGCATACGGATGTACGTAGGGCATTTCTGCGGTGCGTGCTGAGATCACGCACCCTGCCCCGCCTCATCCGATCTGATCGAGGCACTGAGTTCAAGAATGCCATGATGCTGGAGTTGTGCTCCATGCTTGGGACAACTCAGCAGTTCAGTATGGCGCTCAGGCCTTGTGAGATGGGGTCCAACGAGAGGGTCCACCAAGAGGTCCAGAAGGTTCTGGGTAACCTCATCCGGCATATCGGCGGGTCCATGGAGAACTGGAGCGAATGGCTCATGGTCGCCGAGTATGTGTTGGATAATACCCCGGGGGCGCATGGGTACACCCCCAGGGACCTGGAACGGTCCTGGAGCCTCGCCTTGCCGTTGGAGAAGGACGTTCTCCGCGAGGCCCTCCAATTCGAGCCCATCACGGACTGGGCCCGTTCCCAGTTCAAGCAGTTTTCCGACTTTGCGGCCGCTGTGCGGCGCCATTGGGACGCGAGCAGTGAGGCGCGTGCCCGACTTGCTAATCGGTCGCGTCGCACAGTTGAGCTCCGCGTGGGGGACAGAGTTGTCTGGGATTCCCCCAAGCCCCGGCCAGAGGGGGCGGGGCGTGTCCCTTGGAAGCCTGGTCTGACCGGCCCTTGGAGGATAGTGGCGGTTAAAGGCCATAGGCTGCACCTCGAACTTGTTCCTGGTGGCCCTGGTGAGGCGCCAGGCCGGCAATGTGAAGCCCACGCGGAGGATGTAGTGCTCGTGCCGGAAGATGCGGAGGTGCCCGAGAAGAGGGACCCCATAGAGTTTTTCGACGAGGCAGAGCATCAGCCGCCTTCATTGGGTCAGCAAGCGGCCGGTGAAGCTAAGCAGGTCGAGTTTACTGTCAAGCGCCGGGGCCGCAACTTCGTGTTGCGTATTGGTGACCATGTTGCGTACCATGGCGCCCGAGTGGTCCCTAAAACCTGTCGCCTAGGCAAGGTCACGCAAGTGGACGAAGCCAGGGCACAGGTGGGCGTCCACCGGTACATCCCCGACGCCTCAGGACTCAGAGTCCGGTGGCACCTTGCGTTTTTGGACGAAGGCGGTTCTCTGACCCGCGAAGGGACGAGACAGGCCATAGAGTCCATCACCGTGAAGGAGATTATCTCCAAGGTTGATCTTAGTAGGGATGGGGTTCTCGCTGCGTCTTCTGCCCGGAAGCTCGATAAGGCCGGTTACTCCTTGCAAGAGTCCGTGCCGGACCGAGTGGGTGTGGCAGCTTCCCCGATTGACGTCCCTGCTGCGTTGAAGGAGCTCCTTGCTGAGGCGCCCGCGCCCTCCTTGATCGTCGGTAGAGGTAGCTCCTGTGCCGCGGTCCAGGGGTGGATCAGAGATCACCTAGAGGGTATGGACGTGGACCTTGTCGAAGTAGCGGTGTCGGAGCACTCGCTTACTCAGGTCAGTAAGGCAGGAGGCCTGCGTAGCCCTCCTGCTGCGGTTCAAGGAGCCAGCTCCTACGGGATCCGCTGGGACTTCTCCTCAGCGGAGGACCGGCAAGCCCTGAGCCTTCTGGTCGATACGCTCGACCCCAAGTGCCTCGTTGTGGGCCTATCCGGTAAGGGTATCCCCAAGGAGTTCCTCTCCCTGGTCAGTAGGTGGGGGGCAATGGTGGCCGAGAAGGGGCGCCAGATGCTTGTTACTATCTCAGATCAGGAAGGACTTTGGGAGCCTTGGGAGGCCCAGGGGTGGGCTCCCGTGTTTGGGACGCTTTCGGAACCGAAGTTCCCTTGGGCTTTCGGCCGCGCTGATCGATGTCAGCTCTTGGGATCAGTTCCTAGGGGTTCTAAGCATTCGGAAGGAGCGCTGATCTGTCTTTCCAACTTCAAGATGGATTCGGTTTGCGTTCGCTGTGCAAAGCCTGACGCTTTGGGCATGGTAGCCCATCAGCACGCGAAGGCCCGGACCTCTTCGAGGGTGCTCGCTCCGGCCTTGTGCCGTTGCCTGGCGGATGCTGGTCTGAGGGGCGACCAGCCCCCTTGCTACGACAGCATTTGATCAGTGAGCGGCCAGCCGCCGGCTGAGCCTGCGAAGCCTTCCGCTCCGGAGGTACCGTTGCCGGACGTTAAGTCTGGCGAGGACCTCTCCCCTCAAGAGAGAGCGAAGATCGAGGCTGAAGTTCTGGAGTTCTCCAGGAAGATGGATGCTCACTGGCGGTCGAAGGCAGACGCCAAGGATTGGGATGGTGTCTTCGCGGACCTGGAGGTCTATGCGTTGGCAGGCCAGGCTGTGGCTGCCGATCCCCGCCGTACGCCAGAGCATAAGGCGCAGGTCATTGAAGGCCTCAGGTTGGGCCCTACGGAGAACCGTCCGGGGCTCACCGAGGCTGATCTCGCAGCCATTAAGGAGACGGTGGGCCGGAAGGCCGCTGCATTCTGGGTCGAAGGTACGGCGCGTACCACGGTCCGGAAGTTTGCGCACGACTGCGTCCATACGGGGCCTCCGGTCAGCTCTCAGCCCCATGCGCTCCGCGGGGAAGCGGCGCAGTGGGTTGATGACCGGCTTGAGGAGGAGGTCCAGAGAGGGCAGCTTGTGCGAGGCCCTTCGGCCTGGGGTTCGGACCCTTTCCCTA
>CAJNDT010003206.1:0-24552 GCA_905221615.1 Symbiodinium sp. CCMP2592
GTGCGCGGCTCTGAGGGGCGAGGAAACCCGAAGCGGCAAGCGCCCAACTCAAGCTTGCCGCAGTACGGAGTATGCTTGTGCACCAGGGCTCTTCGTAACGATGTGCTTGTCGCTGAGATCTTCTGCGCACTTGGGGACGAACTTCTCCATTTCCTCGTCGTCCGACCAATTCGGGTCTGCTTTCTTTGCCGCTTCTTTGGTCTCCGAAGGCTCCGGAGCCGCCTGCCGCTGCCGGTCTTCCTTTGCATTCCACCGTTCCGAGGTCCACAAAAGGATGTGAGCATGCGGGAAGCCCCGCTTTTGCCATTCGATGCGGAGGATATAGTCCAAGACCTTGAAGGGCGGCCGCTCCCTGCGCATGCGCCGATGGACACCCGCGGAATCCGTGGCCGGGGCTTGGGCGAAGTCCTCCTCGACGTCCGAATCGTCTTGCTGGGGCTCGTCTTGTGGATCTGCGTCTCTTTGTGCATCATCAGGCGCGTCGCGTTCGGCTGACAACCACGCCATCAGTTTGGACACCTGGTGCATGAACTGTCTGGCCACCACTGCAGGATGCTGGTTGCACAGCTGGTTGGGGGAGAGGCCGTCCCAGGTGAACTTCTCGTCGTTCTGGTAGCAGGACAGGATTTCGGCAGCCTGCCGCTCCAGCTCTTCGGGCGGACGTTGGGGATGGAGTCGCAAGAGTCTGGCCATGATGACTGCGACGAGGAGTTCTGGTTGGCGCGCGTGACAGGTCAGCGTCATGAAGAAGTTGGGAATTCCGAGCTGCTCGTACATGCTGAGCGCCACGCCCTTCTTTGCATGCAGGTACGGCTGCGTTCCTGGCATGTCTCTGAGGACCGTGTATACCTGACGGCTGTGGTTCTCGTACTCGGTTGAGCCTCTGGGCTGCTTTAGGTCGCGGATCCTCACGTTGATGTTGCCTGACAAGCGCTTCTTCGTTTGCATCTCGAGCAGCCACATGATGTAGGCCGTGGATGCTTCAAATCGTGGGTCTAGACCGAGGAGACGTTTCCGGGCATACTGCGAGAAGTTGGTGTCCTTGCCTTGTGTGAGCATTGGGAATCCGCCGGTACCAGTTGGGAACAAGTGCGGGAAGAACTTCACGTCCATGTTCTCGATCAGCCTCGAACATTCTCGGGCCTTGCGCAGATCGCTGATCTCGGCGTTGGGGATCTTGTACTCCTTGGGCACCAGGTAGGTCACCTCGAGCTCGTCATCGTCACTGTCGGACTCTGATGGTTGCTGCGGACAGTCTCCTGCTCCTTCGTAAGCCCTTGAGGTGGGTCCGTTCTGTGCCAGGATGGCTGCCATTCTCTCTATGGCCCTGTGCACTGCAGGGCTGTTTGTGTACAAGGAGTGTTCGGCTTGCAGGTGCTGTAGAGCTGCGTGCAAGCAGTGGAGGCGCGCTGGTGAGGCGGTCATGCCCTGGACCCCCTCCACCAAGACCGTGCCGTCGTCCATCAAAGTGGCACCCTGCAAGACGTCGCAAATGAGGGGCTCCTCCATCAGCACTGCGTACATGCGCCCCCACGCTGCACTCGGGCCACCGCCGGGAAGCTTGTCGATCAAGACCTGCGAGATCCTGGCCATGGCGATCAGCTGCTGCTCGAGGGGCTTCAGCCCTTGTAAGACTTGCGGGACGGGCGGCAAGGGCTGGAGAACGAGCTTGGTGCGATTTTCCCTGCAATTCTTGCAGCGTAGCTCCCCCGTCACTTTCTGCAGTTTGAGATGTCTTGCCGGCGTCAGCGTCCTGCATCCTTCACAAACCCTCGACAAACCAAACCTGCCCCAGCTGCGGACGAAAGCGACGTAGTACGCCTGCGCCGTCTCGGGGGTAAGCTTCTCTTCGTCGGGGAAAGGATACCCTTGTTGTTGAACCTCGGTGGCGACGGGCTTTGGCCCACGGCTGCCAGCGCCCTCCTCCATCATCTCTGCCCGTGCGGCTTGTTGTTCACGGCGCGGGGCACGATGGCTGCTGTTCTCGTCTGGCTTCGGCCCACGGCTGCCAACGCCCTCCTCCATCATCTCTGCCCGTGCGGCTTGTTGTTCACGCCGCGGGGCACGATGGCTGCTGTTCTCGTCTGGCTTCGGCCCACGAGAGCCGACACCCTCCTCCTCTCTTTGGATTTGCAGCTTTATCTTCTGTGCCCGAGTGCTGTCCTCCTCAGGCTTCGGCCCACGAGTGCCGACACCCTCCTCCTCTCTTTGGATTTGCAGCTTTATCTTCTGTGCCCGAGTGCTGTCCTCCTCAGGCTTCGGCCCACGAGTGCCGACACCCTCCTCCATCATCTCTGCCCGTGCGGCTTGTTGCTCACGCCGCGGGGCACGATGGCTGCTGTTCTCGTCTGGTTTCGGCCCACGAGAGCCGACACCCTCCTCCTCTCTCTGGATTTGCAGCTTTTTTTTCTGTGCCCGAGTGCTGTCCTCCTCAGGCTTCGGCCCACGAGTGGCGACACCCTCCTCCACCCTCTGAGCTTGGAGCTGTCGTCGCTGTTCTTGTCTGGCTGCTTCAAGGGGAAGGGGTCCGCGACTGCCACCCCCCTTTGCAGCTCGCTCTTGTCTTTTGCGGCTCGCCTGGGCCTTGCGCTCTTCTTGTTCTTCTCGACGGCACTGGGGATTGCTGCACCAACCTTCTCCGCGGCCGCTCCGGGTTCCCTTGCCACATCGCAGGCAGGGCGCCATGGCGAACACAGGATGTCTAGGCCTGAAATCAGTCTACTGTCCAACTAACTGACACCAGGAAAGCTGCGCAGAACGACGATCAAGGTTTCAAACACAAGAAACATGAAAGCAGCTCGAACGCTCAAGAATGCAAACAACCATCATCAACAAGTGGGCAGTCGCAATCGAGTTTTTGCTCCTAGCTCGCTACATTTCCGCTCTCGTGCAATGTCTCACGCCGCCGATTCTTTGCCGGGGCACATTACGCGCCTTGTAAGTTGCGGCGAAATCTTCAAAAAATGCGAAAGCGGCATAATGTACTGTAGCTGACGCGTGTATGTGCACTTGCAGATGTTTTCGTATTCGCCCCCTCGCAGCAGCTTCGTAAGCAAGTGGTCCGAGAGCTTCCCAATTGGATTTCCTCTATAAAATGGACGAGGATCACGATCGCCAGGTTGTCCGAAAGCTTCCCAAATGGATTTGCTTCATTATAAGGATTGCGATGTGGTTGGAGTCAAGTGGATTCCTTCCGGCATTATGATTTGCTGGAAGCTGACAAACTGGTTTTGCCAGGTTGCTGTTAGATGCAGTCTGGAGGCGGCTCTCGCCTCATCTGAAGGGGCTGGTTGTACCTTGGCTTCGGCAGGGAAAGCGATGAAAGCCTGGCACAAGCCTGCCGCAAGCACGCTCTAGACGTGAACATGTTTGATTGCAGCCGAATTGCGACCAGAGCCATACCTTGGTGGACGCATGCTAGCTTACGAAACGTAGGGAAAGGCTTGTGCGGACTCGAGGTTTTTGCGTCTAGATGCAGTCTGGAAGCGGCTTTCGCCTCGTCCGACGACTGTTTCGGGCTCTCGCTGGACCTCTGGTGGGAACTGTTTCGGGATCCCACAGGGACTGTTTCAGGCTCTCGTGGGGACTGTTTCGGGCTCTGGCGGGCTCTCGTGGGGACTGTTTCGGGCTCTCCCGGGGGTTGTTTCGGGCTCCCGCGGGGATTGTTTCGGGTCTCTCCTGGGGACTGTTTTGGCCTCTCGCGGGGACTGTTTCGAGCTCCGTGGGGACTGTTTCGGGCTCTCGTGGCCGCGAGAGGTTTCCTTCTAACGCCCCAATAAGCGAAACAATTCTGCAAGAGGTTTGCCTTCCTAACGCCCCAATAAGCGAAACAATTCTGCAAGAGATCTTCATTCCTAAAGCCCCAAGAAGCGAAGTAATTCTGCCAGAGGTTTTCCTTCCAAACGCCCCAATAAGCGAAACAACTCTGCAAGCAAAGTCTCATTCACAACCCTTAAAACTCCTTGAAAGGCCAGGCGGCTCTCGCCTCATCTGACGGCGCTGATTGTACCTTGGCTTCGGCAAAGAAATCGATGCAAGCATCACGCAAGCATGACGCAAGCACACTCTAGACGTGGACATGCTTGTTTGCAGCCGAGTTGCGACCAGAGCAATACCTTGGCGGGCACATGTTGAGTTAACGTATATGTTGATCATGGGGAGTGTGAAGATCCTTGAAGGCACCCCCCGGATGGATGATTCATGGTGAATCCGGGATAGCCTTGTTTCAGAATGCCTTGTCAGAGAGTGTCCCTCAGTACACGCTCCTACTTCCGTAGCCCGTGCCGGATAAGAATGGCAGAGAGGCTTCACCTGTGCTGGGTTCGCCGACTTCGGAGGAGTCGACAGCCCGGTAGTAACGCGCACTCGCCATGCGAGTACACGCGTTCCCTTTAACAGGTTGGACGGAAGATCCCGGCCCGTGGCACTGAGGAACGAATCCTCGCGCAAAGCGCGGCCGTGGCACGCACCCCGAAAGTATGGCCGCAGCCTTTCGGAAATGCTCGGGAAAGCATCCTCGGCCTTTTTAGGTATGTGGAGGCCGCTTCGCTAGTCAATTGGCGCGTACAGCAGTCGCTGTAGTTCAACGCCATTACTAGCTTCCACAAGGACAGCAAGGATGCCCCCTTAGGGGGCGAGCGGAGCGTCCAGAAACGCACTGTGTGTACGGGGGGGGCCGGGGGGCCCAGATTGTCACTTTTGTCGGCGTTCACAAATTGGGAAAAGGACAAGACAGACTCGCGTGACAATCTGGAGGGCCGGCCCGTGTGTACATTTAGTCGGGCTTGTCTTTTTCGGAAAAGGACAAGCAGCTCTAAATCCAGGATTTTGTGCATTTAGTCGTGCTTGTCCTTTTCGGAAAAGGACAAGCAGCTCTAAATCCAGGATTTTGAAGATTTAGTCGCGCTTGTCCTTTTCGAAAAAGACAAGCAGCTCTAAATCCAGGATTTTGTGCATTTAGTCGCGCTTGTCCTTTTCGGAAAAGGACAACCAGCTCTAAATTCGAGATTTTCTATTTCTTGCTTCCGGAAATTTGGAAAATTGCTGGTGATTTTCAAGTGACAAATTCTGTTCATAAAATGTGCCTTTTAAATAAGGCCGGCCGCGAATCTCGAGGTCCCCCCCTTTCTTTTCGTGTGGCTGCTCTTAGCCTTCCGGTTTTCTACATTTAGTCGCGCTTGTCCTTTTCGGAAAAGGACAAGCAGCTCTAAATCCAGGATTTTGTAAATTTAGTCGCGCTTGTCCTTTTCGGAAAAGGACAAGCAGCTCTAAATGTACACACGGGCCGGCCCCCAGATTGTCATTTTTGTCGGGGTTCACAAATTGGGAAAAGGACAAGACAGACTGGCGTGACAATCTGGAGGGCCGGCCCGTGTGTACATTAGTCGCGCTTGTCCTTTTCGGAAAAGGACAAGCAGCTCTAAATCCAGGATTTTGTGCATTTAGTCGTGCTTGTCCTGTTCGGAAAGGACAAGCAGCTCTAAAATCAGGATTTTGAAAGATTTAGTCGCGCTTGTCCTTTTCGGAAAAGGACAAGCAGCTCTAAATCCAGGATTTTGTGCATTTAGTCGCGCTTGTCCTTTTCGGAAAAGGACAAGCAGCTCTAAATCCAGGATTTTGTGCATTTAGTCGCTTGTCCTTTTCGGAAAAGGACAACCAGCTCTAAATTCGAGATTTTCTATTTCTTGCTTCCGGAAATTTGGAAAATTGCTGGTGATTTTCAAGTGACAAATTCTGTTCATAAAATGTGCCTTTTAGATAAGGCCGGCTGCGAATCTCGAGGTCCCCCCCTTTCTTTTCGTGTGGCTGCTCTTAACCTTCCGGTTTTCTACATTTGGTCGTGCTTGTCCTTTTCGGAAAAGGACAAGCAGCTCTAAATCCAGGATTTTGTAGATTTAGTCGCGCTTGTCCTTTTCGGAAAAGGACAAGCAGCTCTAAATCCAGGATTTTGAAGATTTAGTCGCGCTTGTCCTTTTCGGAAAAGGACAAGCAGCTTTAAATCCAGGATTTTGTAGATTTAGTCGCGCTTGTCCTTTTCGGAAAAGGACAAGCAGCTCTAAATGTACACACGGGCCGGCCACCAGATTGTCATTTTTGTCGGGGTTCACAAATTGGGAAAAGGACAAGACAGACTCGCGTGACAATCTGGAGGGCCGGCCCGTGTGTACATTTAGTCGCGCTTGTCCTTTTCGGAAAAGGACAAGCAGCTCTAAATCCAGGATTTTGTGCATTTAGTCGTGCTTGTCCTTTTCGGAAAAGGACAAGCAGCTCTAAATCCAGGATTTTGAAGATTTAGTCGCGCTTGTCCTTTTCGGAAAAGGACAAGCAGCTCTAAAACCAGGATTTTGTAGATTTAGTCGCGCTTGTCCTTTTCGGGAAAGGACAAGTAGCTCTAAATCCAGGATTTTGTGCATTTAGTCGCGCTTGTCCTTTTCGGAAAAGGACAACCAGCTTTAAATGCGATATTTTCTATTTCTTGCCTCCGGAAATTTGGAAAATTGCTGGTGATTTTCAAATGACAAATTCTGTTCATAAAATGTGCCTTTTACTTAAAGCCGGCTGCGAATCTCGAGGTCCCCCCCTTTCTTTTCGTGTGGCTGCTCTTAGCCTTCCGGTTTTCTACATTTAGTCGCGTTTGTCCTTTTCGGAAAAGGACAAGCAGCTCTAAATCCAGGATTTTGTAAATTTAGTCGCTCTTGTCCTTTTCGGAAAAGGACAAGCAGCTCTAAATGTACACACGGGCCGGCCCCCAGATTGTCATTTCTGTCGGGGTTCACAAATTGGGAAAAGGGCAAGACAGACTGGCGTGACAATCTGGAGGGCCGGCCCGTGTGTACATTTAGTCGCGCTTGTCCTTTTCGGAAAAGGACAAGCAGCTCTAAATCCAGGATTTTGTGCATTTAGTCGCGCTTGTCCTTTTCGGAAAAGGACAAGCAGCTCTAAAACCTCCGGCACCGTCCCCCCAAAACGCGACACCATGACAATCTGAGCCGCCCAGAACGCGACGCCGTGACAATTTGGAGCCCCTCCGGCCCCCGCGTGCGTCACACTCCTCGCGTCCTGGGAGCCGGAGTCGCGCTTGTCCTTTTCGGAAAAGGACAAGCAGCTCTAAATCCAGGATTTTGTACATTTAGTCGCACTTGTCCTTTTCGGAAAAGGACAAGCAGCTCTAAAACCTCCGGCACCGCCCCCCCAAAACGCGACACCATGACAATCTGAGCGGCCCAGAACGCGACGCCGTGACAATTTGGGGCTCCTCCGGCCCCCGCGTGCGTCACACTCCTTGCGTCCTGGGGGCCGGAGTCGCGTTTGTCCTTTTCGGAAAAGGACAAGCAGCTCTAAATCCAGGATGGTGTAGATTTAATCGCGCTTGTCCTTTTCCGAAAAGGCCAAGCAGCTCTAAATTCAGGAGCTTGTGCATTAGTCGTGCTTGTCCTTTTCGCAAAAAGGACAAGCCGCTCTAAAACCTCCGGCACCGTCCGTCCGGCCCCTCGTGCGTCACACTCCTCGTGTTCCCGGGCCCCCTCAAAACGCGACGCCATGACAATCTGAGCCGCCCAGAACGCGACGCCGTTGCAATTTGGGGCCCCTCCGGCCCCCGCGTGCGTCACACTCCTCGCGTCCTGGGGGCCGGAGTCGCGCTTGTCCTTTTCGGAAAAGGACAAGCAGCTCTAAATCCAGGATTTTGTACATTCAGTCGCGCTTGTCCTTTTGGACTGTTTCGGGCCTTCGTGGAAACTGTTTCGGGTTTTCGTGGGGATTGCTTCGGGCTCTCGTGGGGATTGCTTCGGGCTCTGGCGGGGACTGTTTCGGGCTCTCGTCGGGACTGGGCCTGTTTCCTTCGCGTGGACATGTTTGATTGCAGCCGAGTTGCGACCAGAGCAATACCTTTTGGAGCGGGCACTGCAAAATCGATTTTGGTGCGTTTGTGAAGTTTCCCCCCTTTTCGGCGGTCTTGGAAGCCGGAAATCCGAGAAATCCGAGGGGCTGGTGGGTACTGTTTCGGGCTCTCGCGGGGACTGTTTCGGGCTCTGGCGGGGACTGTTTCGGGCTGTGGCGGGGACTGCTTCGGGCTCTGGCGGGTACTGCTTCGAGCTCTCGTCGGGATTGTTTCGGGCTCCACGGGGCCTGTTTCCTTCGCGTGGACATGTTGGATTGCAGCCGAGTTGCGACCAGAGCTGTACCTTGGCGAGCACATGTTGAGAGAGCGAACATGTTGATCATGGGGAGTGTGAAGATCCTTGAAGGCACCCCCCGGATGGATGGTTCATGGTGAATCCGGGATAGCCTTGTTTTAGGATGCCTTGTCAGAGAGTGTCCCTCAGTACACGCTCCTACTTCCGTAGCCCGTGCCGGATTAGAATGGCAGAGAGGCTTCACCTGTGCTGGGTTCGCCGACTTCGGAGGAGTCGACAGCCCGGTAATAACGTGCACTCGCCATGCGAGTACACGCGTTCCCTTTAACAGGTTGGACGGAAGATCCCGGCCCGTGGCACTGAGGAACGAATCCTCGCGCAAAGCGCGTCCGTGGCACGCACCCCGAAAGTGTGGCCGCAGCCTTTCGGAAGTGCTCGGGAAGACATCCTCGGCCCTTTTTAGGTATGTGGAGGCCGGTTCGGAAGAATGGTTCGCCGCAGCCATGCTACGGTTGGCCACCCTCCTTCCACAAGGATGCCATTACCCCGCCATTTTCGGGGGCAAATGCGAACCCTAAAAGCGCACTGTGTGTATCCGGGCCGCCCCGATTCTCACGCCCTGCCTCCCAAAAGATTGTCGCGGGATGACAATTTAGATTGTCATGCCGTGACAATCTGAGGGGGGGGGCAGGGAGGGAGATTGTCACGTCATGACAATTTTGGGGGCCAGATTGTCACCTGGTGACAATCTGGGGGCGATGGCGGGGGAGAGATTGTCATGTCGTGACAATCTCCGCCCCCTTCCTCCCCCAGATTGTCACACCGTGACAATCCAGATTGTCACGCCGTGACAATTTGAGGCCCCTTCGGCCCCCACCCGCGTCACACTCTTCGTGCGGTCGGGGCCGCCCAGATTGTCACGCCGTGACAATGTGGGCCCCCCCACCCCCCCCCAGATTGTCATGCTGTGACAATTTGAAGGCTCTCGCGGGGACTGTTTCGGGCTCTGGCGGGGACTGTTTCGGGTTCTTGTGGGAATTGTTTCGGGCTTTCTGGGCAGTGTTCCAAGCTTTTCTGGGGACTATTTCGGGCTTTCGTGGGGACTGTTTCGGGCTCTGCTGGGGAATGTTTCGGGCTCTGGTGGGGCTTGTTTCGACTCTCGAGGGGACTGTTTCGGGCTCTTGTGGAGGCTGTTTCGGGCTCTGGCGGGGACTGTTTCGCGCTCTCGTGGCGACTGTTTCGGGCTCTCGCGGGGACTGTCTCCGCGAGGACTGCTTCGGGCTTTTGTGGAACTGTTTCGGGCGCTCGCGGGGACTGCTTCGGGCTTTCATGGGGACTGCTTCGGGTTCTGCCGTCCAACACACACCTTCTATTTATCATTTGCTTGAGGGTTTAGGGTTTAGGGTTTAGGGTTTAGGGTTTAGGGTTTATAGAAGGTGTGTAGGGTTTGGGTCCGGAGTTTTGGCGGGTTTTGGCGGGTTTTGGCGGGTTTTGGCGGGTTTTGGCGGGTTTTGACAGGGTTTTTGCTTTTGCTTTTTTGGTGCAGGTGGCTTTGTTTTTTGCTGCCTCAAGCCCTGCCCTGCCTCTGCTTTCGGGCTCTCGTGGAACAACAAATTTGCCATGAAAAGACATTTTTCACAGCATGCTTATTGCTATTGTCATGAACTTGCCATCCAAACCGTGCAACCCACACCTTCTATTTATCATTTGCTTGAGGGTTTAGGGTTTAGGGTTTAGGGTTTAGGGTTTAGGGTTTAGGGTTTAGGGTTTAGGGTTTATAGAAGGTGTGTAGGGTTTGGGTCCGGAGTTTTGGCGGGTTTTGGCGGGTTTCGGGCGGGTTTCGGGCGGGTTTTGGCGGGTTTCGAGCGGGTTTTGACAGGGTTTTTGCTTTTGCTTTTTTTGTGCAGGTGGCTTTGTTTTTTGCTGCCTCGAGCCGCCCCTGCCCTGCCCTGCCCTGCCCTGCCCTGCCCTGCCCTGCCCTGCCCTGCCCTGCCCCTGCCCTGCCCTGCCCTGCCCTGCCCTGCCCTGCCCTGCCCTGCCCTGCCCTGCCCTGCCCTGCCCTCCTGCCCTGCCCTGCCCTGCCCTGCCCTGCCCTGCCCTGCCCTGCCCTGCCCTGCCCTGCCCCTGCCCCTGCCCTGCCCTGCCCTGCCCTGCCCTGCCCTGCCCTGCCCTGCCCTGCCCTGCCTGCCCTGCCCCTGCTGTGCCCTCCGTGCTGCTGTGCTTCTGCCCTGCCACGTTTAGGGTTTAGGGTTTAGGGTTTATAGAAGGTGTGTAGGGTTTGGGTCCGGAGTTTTGGCGGGTTTTGGCGGGTTTTGGCGGGTTTTGGCGGGTTTTGACAGGGTTTTTGCTTTTGCTTTTTTGGTGCAGGTGGCTTTGTTTCTTGCTGCCTCGAGCCCTGCCCTGCCTCTGCTTTCGGGCTCTCGTGGAACAACAAATTTGCCATGAAAAGACATTTTTCACAGCATGCTTATTGCTATTGTCATGAACTTGCCATCCAAACCGTGCAACCCACACCTTCTATTTATCATTTGCTTGAGGGTTTAGGGTTTAGGGTTTATAGAAGGTGTGTAGGGTTTGGGTCCGGAGTTTTGGCGGGTTTTGGCGGGTTTTGGCGGGTTTTGGCGGGTTTTGGCGGGTTTTGGCGGGTTTTGACAGGGTTTTTGCTTTTGCTTTTTTGGTGCAGGTGGCTTTGTTTTTTGCTGCCTCGAGCCCTGCCCCTGCCCTGCCCCTGCTGTGCCCTGCTGTGCCCTGCGTGCTGCTGTGCCCTGCCCTGCCCTGCCCTGCACCGACTCGTTTGCGCTGCCCTGCCACGATAGAAGTTGTGTAGGGTTTGGGTGCGGAGTTTTGGCGGGTTTTGCCGTCTTTGTGTAAGCATTTTTTTGGGGTTGCCTGTGCCCTGCCCTCTCTTTCCTGCTTCCCTGCCCTGCCCTGCCTGGGCCCGTTTGCACTGCCCTGCCACGTTGTCCCTCTTCTACCTAGAAAACGCACGACGATGCGACACATACGCACAGCATTCGAATCTCTTTAGCAGTGTAAGGCGCTGGCTTTGTTTGTATCGGGTATCGCGGCGATGGAGCTGCTTGTAACGGTCTTGGGATCCATGGCTGGAGGAAGGTGTGTAGGGTTTGGGTGCGGAGTTTTGGCGGGTTTCGGGCGGGTTTTGGCGGGTTTCGGGCGGGTTTCGGGCGGGTTTTGGCGGGTTTTGACAGGGTTTTTGCTTTTGTTTTTTTGTGCAGGTGGCTTTGTTTTTTGCTGCCGAGCCCTGCCCTGCCCTGCCCCTGCTGTGCCCTGCTGTGCCCCCTGCTGTGCCCTGCCCTGCCCTGCCCTCCCCTGCCCTGCCCTGCCCCGACCCGTTTGCACTGCCCTGCCGCGATAGAAGTTGTGTAGGGTTTGGGTGCGGAGTTTTGGCGGGTTTTGCCGTCTTTGTGTAAGCATTTTTTGGGGGTTGCCTGTGCCCTCTCTTGTCCTGCTTCCCTGCCCTGCCCTGCCTGGGCCCGTTTGCACTGCCCTGCCACGTTGTCCCTTCGATGCGACACATACGCGCAGCATTCGAATCTCTTTAGCAGTGTAAGGCGCTGGCTTTGTTTGTATCGGGTATCGCGGCGATGGAGCTGCTTGTAACGGTCTTGGGATCCATGGCTGGAGATTCGATTTGTTCGAAAAGCTGGAGATGGCTGCGAAACACACATGGGATCTGCAATCGGGCCTTGGGGAAACGTTGCACATCTTGCAATGGATGCAATTGTAGATCTTGCAGTGGATGCACACGATTAAAGATGCAGATTTTCACTTGCAGGCAAACACATACAGTCCGCACGGTGGCGTTGCTTTGTACAGACGGTCTAAACCTCACGGATGCAGTAGGTGCTGGGGTGGTGCCGGAGGTCGGCCAAGAAGGTGTTCACTGGGATGTGCTCCGGCGCGCGTGCCAAAGAATCCAAGCGGAGGATGCCGTTGTTGAAGAACCGGTAAGCCACCCAGTGCAGGTTGTCCCGATTCTGCACAGCCCCTACAGCTCCCTGCAGCTCGCGCACGGTCGTCACGGGTCTCAAAGGCATCTCCCACATGACCCGATCGTACGTGTCCATTGCCTTCGACTGGAGTGCTTGAGCCAAGACTTCGGAGGAGTAGAAGCCATCTGGAGCCACGTGGTCCTGGATGTTTTCTCCACGTTCGTGGCCACCTTCTTCAAGAAGAACGAGCACGGCCTTCTCCATGTCCTCCGGAGCGAAGTGCCTTGCCCCAAAGCATTGTTCAGAGCATGCAGCCCGCAGAGGGCGCGCTGCTGCTGCTCGAAATAAGGCTCGGCCGGTTCTGCTGCTCCTCCTGGGGCGGTTGCCGCTGTTGGCGTGGCCGCGGTGCTGTTGCTGCAAGTGTCTTTGCGACGATGCTTGGCCACCGGCACATGTGCCACGGCATTTTCGGCGGCTCGCTTACCCGTGCCAACAGTAGCTTGGCTCGGCGTTGCTGCGGCGCCGGCCACGGGCTTAGCCTTGCTCTTGGCTGAGCTCTTGGCCTTGGCTTTGGATTCGGGCTTGCACGGGCACGTCTTTCTGTGAGCCTGAACGGCAGCTTTGGTGTCGGGAGCTTCTTCGCCGCACAGCGGGCAGTGCCAGGGTCGGACGCCCTCCTCCGCATCCTCGCCGTGCCATGTCCCCAGCTTCGCGAAATCAGGCTTGCCCAGCTCCTGCAATCGCTTCGAGTAGACTTCCTTGCTCTGCGAAGGCTTGAACAAGGCACGCCAGAGTGGCGGACCATCCCTCTGCGCTTGCTGAAACTTCAACTTGTGCAGAGCCCACTCAGCGTTCTTGTTGAATCGCAAAGCCTTCGGGTTGAAGTGCTCCAGGGTGCACAATGCCTGCTCGGGGCAGCGGCTCAGGGCGACGTACGCTTGACCTTCCTGGGTGACCGTGTGTTCCAAGCGTGCGTGGACTCCGTCGTGCATCGTGGCTGCCTGGCTCTTGTGGATGGTGATGGCTTTAGCGAGCACGAGCGGGAATTGACGTCTTTCCGCTTTGTTGCAGTCCTTGTCCACGTACGTGCCCGAGCGACGGAGAATGGCCACTGAGTTGGTGCCGTGCTCCGCTCGCCAAATGGTTCCGGCATTCTTCTCGAAGGCGATCCAGATCCTTTCCACCTCTCCGCTGGTCTCGTCGATGTCGATGTGCTCCACGGCGCCGCAAGCCCCGTTAACCAAGCCATCCTCCACGTCGATGTTGTGCCGAAGCATAACACGCAAGCCGACCGAAAGCTGCAGCAAGGTCTCGAGTCCTCCAGTATCCTCTGGATCTGTCCAGATGGCTGCTGGGTCCAGCGGCGCTCCGGTCTTGACGTTGAAGTCCACGGCCGGGCAGTCGTGAAGCGTGGCGTCGGTTCTCTGTAGGTGCTCGGCTTTGTACTTGTCGTTGGCGTTTGCGACTGCTTTTCGGGTGGCGTACAGATTGACGGCCTTCGGGGCGGGCCGCTTCGAGCCCTGTTTCTTGACCACCATGCCGTGCAAGGTCTCGATGTCCGCCTCCGTCCAGTTCCCGACGCGGACCCTTGCGAGCAGAGCCGCCCAGGTCGGGTCCTTGGCCGCACGCTGGTTGCCCTGGGGCTCGCACAGCTCGAAGAGAAGCCATAGCCGACTGGCGAAGGCTGGTAAGCCGCCGGGGGGTGGCAACTGGTACAGGTCTCCGGCGAAGACGATGTGGAGTCCTCCGAAAGGCAGGTGTGGAGCGTCTTTGGCGAGACGGAGGTGCTGGTCCAGTCGATCCAACATGAACGCGGAAACGAAGCTCATCTCGTCCACGAAGAGTGCCACCACCTTTGCCCAGATTGCTCGGAGGGAAGCCAGCTGGGGGCCGTTTGGAAGGGGTAGATCGCAGGCCTTGCCGTAGCTCTTGTTGACGACCGGGAGAAGGAGGCATGAGTGGAGGGTCACGCCGTTGATGTTCCAGGCCGCCACCCCCGTCGGTGCCGCGATCACCACTCCTTTGCCGTCTTGGCGGAGCATGTGAGCTGCTGCTCGCACCACAACCGACTTTCCGCAGCCGCCCGGTCCATGAAGCAGCATCTTCAGTCGTCGGGTGCTCTCGCTGCTCTTGATGTTCGGGCAGCTCAGGACGGAGTTGACGATGTGCTCCATTGCCTGCCGTTGTCGCTCCGTTTCCGGGGTCGGGTTCTCCGTCGTCAGCATCTCGAAAGACTCCTCTCCGCCTTCCACAGGCGCGAAAGCGTTGCTGGCGGCTCCGGTGGGCACGGTGTCTGGGGCCAGAAAGTCGATGTCGCCCCCGTGCCGCTTCTTCAGCGCTTCCATAATTTCCAGGGAGTCCTTGTAGTTGTCCTCGGCCACCTTGCTGTTCGCCCAGCCGTCCCGCAAGTGGGCCGGATGCATCCTGGTCTTCATGTACATGGTGGCGTGCACTGCTTGCAGTCTCCTGGCGGCATTCACCGTGCCGTCCAGCTGCGGGAAGCATTTGGATCGCAAGAAATGAGGATGGCCGTCTAAGTCTGCCACAATGCGCCGAAAGGCGGCCGCGTGGCTTCCGCGGTCTTCCTCCTCCAGCCAATCTCCCGGCTCCTTCCAGACCAGGTGCAGCAGCAGCCTGGAATAGTAGAACTCCTCTGGCTCGAGGTCTGGGTTGAAAGGTCTGTACCCGACGATAGCAGGCTGCCTGCGAGGTTGCGGGAATTCGACACCGACGAACTTGAAGGCCGCGCAAAAGTCCATGAAGGTCAAATCCTGCCAAGTGCACGCCGTCGGAGCTCCGCCTTCCACTGGCACCAGGACTTCTTTGCTGCCGAAATGTGCTTGCACCTGTCGGTACCTGTGCTGAGCAATGGGCATCTCCCCATCTCGGCTGAGCTTGGTGTTGCGGTACGCGTCGGGTTCTCGGAGGGCACGGCTTTCATCCTGTCTGGGCACCCACACAGTCCACGTGGCCGGAGGCCCGGCTTGGATCCACACATTGTCCCTTGAGAACTGGACGATGGGGAGGCCAAGCAGGAGGTGGCAGGCCTCGAACGTGGACGTGGTCCGACCCTGCAATGCTGCATGCGCCGCTTTGTAGACCTGCTGGTTCTGGAGGTCCGGGCCGTCGTTGTTGCCGGAGCTGAAGCCCGCAACGATCTTCTCCACGCGTTGCTGCGCCTTTCGGTCCTCCTCGGACTTGAAGGCGTAGCCCAGGATGTAGCGGCTGGCACTGGTGAGCTCGCAAATGACCTGCAGATCCATGCTTGCCCTCCATCTGCGCAAGATAGCCGTATTGTAACTGCCCATCATGGTGTCTGTTTCGGCCCGCCTCACGCAGAGGCTGCTCTTGAACCGGCTGTTGGCGTACTGCTCCTGGGAAGTGCGCCGTCTGGTGCGCGGCTCTGAGGGGCGAGGAAACCCGAAGCGGCAAGCGCCCAATTCAAGCTTGCCGCAGTACGGAGTATGCTTGTGCACCAGCAACTCGGCGAGCTTGGCATTGATTTCGATGTCTCGGGGCTGGAGTCGTTGCGATTGGCGCCAAGTGTGCGGGCTCTTCGTAACGATGTGCTTGTCGCTGAGATCTTCTGCGCACTTGGGGACGAACTTCTCCATCTCCTCGTCGTCCGACCAATTCGGGTCTGCTTTCTTTGCCGCTTCTTTGGTCTCCGAAGGCTCCGGAGCCGCCTGCCGCTGCCGGTCCTCCTTTGCGTTCCACCGTTCCGAGGTCCACAAAAGGATGTGAGCATGCGGGAAGCCCCGCTTTTGCCATTCGATGCGGAGGATATAGTCCAAGACTTTGAAGGGCGGCCGCTCCCTGCGCATGCGCCGATGGACACCCGCGGAATCTGTGGCCGGGGCTTGGGCGAAGTCCTCCTCGACGTCCGAATCGTCTTGCCGGGGCTCGTCTTGTGGATCTGCGTCTCTTTGTGCGTCATCAGGCGCGTCGCGTTCGGCTGACAACCACGCCATCAGTTTGGACACCTGGTGCATGAACTGTCTGGCCACCACTGCAGGATGCTGGTTGCACAGCTGGTTGGGGGAGAGGCCGTCCCAGGTGAACTTCTCGTCGTTCTGGTAGCAGGACAGGATTTCGGCAGCGTGCCGCTCCAGCTCTTCGGGCGGACGTTGGGGATGGAGTCGCAAGAGTCTGGCCATGATGACTGCGACGAGGAGTTCTGGTTGGCGCGCGTGACAGGTCAGCGTCATGAAGAAGTTGGGAATGCCGAGCTGCTCGTACATGCTGAGCGCCACGCCCTTCTTTGCATGCAGGTACGGCTGCGTTCCTGGCATGTCTCTGAGGACCGTGTATACCTGACGGCTGTGGTTCTCGTACTCGGTTGAGCCTCTGGGCTGCTTTAGGTCGCGGATCCTCACGTTGATGTTGCCTGACAAGCGCTTCTTCGTTTGCATCTCGAGCAGCCACATGATGTAGGAAGTGGATGCTTCAAATCGTGGGTCTAGACCGAGGAGACGTTTCCGGGCATACTGCGAGAAGTTGGTGTCCTTGTCTTGTGTGAGCATTGGGAATCCGCCGGTACCAGTTGGAAACAAGTGCGGGAAGAACTTCACGTCCATGTTCTCGATCAGCCTCGAACATTCTCGGGCCTTGCGCAGGTCGCTGATCTCGGCGTTGGGGATCTTGTACTCCTTGGGCACCAGGTAGGTCACCTCGAGCTCGTCATCGTCACTGTCGGACTCTGATGGTTGCTGCGGACATTCTCCTCCTCCTCCTCCTCCGTATGCCCTTGAGGTTGGTCCGTTCTGTGCCAGGATGGCTGCCATTCTCTCTATGGCTCTGTGCACTGCAGGGCTGTTTGTGTACAAGGAGTGTTCGGCTTGCAGGTGCTCTAGAGCTGCGTGCAAGCAGTGGAGGCGCGCTGGCGAGGCGGTCATGCCCTGGACCCCCTCCACCAAGACCGTGCCGTCGTCCATCAAAGTGGCACCCTGCAAGACGTCGCAAATGAGGGGCTCCTCCATCAGCACTGCGTACATGCGCCCCCACGCTGCACTCGGGCCACCGCCGGGAAGCTTGTCGATCAAGACCTGCGAGATCCTGGCCATGGCGATCAGCTGCTGCTCGAGGGGCTTCAGCCCTTGTAAGACTTGCGGGACGGGCGGCAAGGGCTGGAGAACGAGCTTGGTGCGATTTTCCCTGCAATTCTTGCAGCGTAGCTTCCCCGTCACTTTCTGCAGTTTGAGATGTCTTGCCGGCGTCAGCGTCCTGCATCCTTCACAAACCCTCGACAAACCAAACCTGCCCCAGCTGCGGACGAAAGCGACGTAGTACGCCTGCGCCGTCTCGGGGGTAAGCTTCTCTTCGTCGGGGAAAGGATACCCTTGTTGTTGAACCTCGGTGGCGACGGGCTTTGGCCCACGGCTGCCAGCGCCCTCCTCCATCATCTCTGCCCGTGCGGCTTGTTGTTCACGGCGCGGGGCACGATGGCTGCTGTTCTCGTCTGGCTTCGGCCCACGGCTGCCAACGCCCTCCTCCATCATCTCTGCCCTTGCGGCTTGTTGTTCACGGCGTGGGGCACGATGGCTGCTGTTCTCGTCTGGCTTCGGCCCACGGCTGCCAACGCCCTCCTCCATCATCTCTGCCCGTGCGGCTTGTTGTTCACGGCGTGGGGCACGATGGCTGCTGTTCTCGTCTGGCTTCGGCCCACGAGTGCCGACACCCTCCTCCATCATCTCTGCCCGTGCGGCTTGTTGTTCACGGCGCGGGGCACGATGGCTGCTGTTCTCGTCTGGCTTCGGCCCACGAGAGCCGACACCCTCCTCCATCATCTCTGCCCGTGCGGCTTGTTGTTCACGGCGCGGGGCACGATGGCTGCTGTTCTCGTCTGGCTTGGGCCCGCGGCTGCCAACTCCTTCCTCCGCCCTCTGAGCTTGGAGCTGTCGTCGCTGTTCTTGTCTGGCTGCTTCGAGGGGAAGGGGTCCGCGACTGCCACCCCCCTTTGCAGCTCGCTCTTTTCTTTTGCGGCTCGCCTGGGCCTTGCGCTCTTCTTGTTCTTCTCGACGGCACTGGGGATTGCTGCACCAACCTTCTCCGCGGCCGCTTCGGGTTCCCTTGCCACATCGCAGGCAGGGCGCCATGGCGAACACAGGATGTCTAGGCCTGAAATCAGTCTACTGTCCAACTAACTGACACCAGGAAAGCTGCGCAGAACGACGATCAAGGTTTCAAACACAAGAAACATGAAAGCAGCTCGAACGCTCAAGAATGCAAACAACCATCATCAACAAGCGGGCAGTCGCAATCGAGTTTTTGCTCCTAGCTCGCTACATTTCTGCTCTCGTGCAATGTCTCACGCCGTCGATTCTTTGCCGGGGCACATTACGCGCCTTGTAAGTTGCGGCGAAATCTTCAAAAAATGTGAAAGCGGCATAATGTACTGTAGCTGACGCGTGTATGTGCACTTGCAGATGTATTCGTATTCGCTCCCTCGCAGCAGCTTCGTAAGCAAGTGGTCCGAGAGCTTCCCAATTGGATTTCCTCCATAAAATGGACGAGGATCAGGATCGCCAGGTTGTCCGAGAGTGCCAGGTTGCTGTTAGATGCAGTCTGGAGGCGGCTCTCGCCTCATCTGACGGCGCTGGTTGTACCTTGGCTTCGGCAGGGAAAGCGATGAAAGCCTGGCACAAGCCTGACGCAAGCACGCTCTAGACGTGAACATGTTTGATTGCAGCCGAGTTGCGACCAGAGCCATACCTTGGTGGACGCATGCTAGGCTACGAAACGTAGGGAAAGGCTTGTGCGGACTCGAGGTTTTTGCGTCTAGATGCAGTCTGGAAGCGGCTTTCGCCTCGTCCGACGACTGTTTCGGGCTATCGCTGGACCTCTGGTGGGAACTGTTTCGGGATCCCGCAGGGACTGTTTCAGGCTCTCGTGGGGACTGTTTCGGGCTCTGGCGGGCTCTCGTGGGGACTGTTTCGGGCTCTCCCGGGGGTTGTTTCGGGCTCCCGCGGGGATTGTTTCGGGTCTCTCCTGGGGACTGTTTTGGCCTCTCGCGGGGCCTGTTTCGGGCTCCGTGGGGACTGTTTCGGGCTCTCGTGGCCGCGAGAGGTTTCCTTCTAACGCCCCAATAAGCGAAACAATTCTGCAAGAGGTTTGCCTTCCTAACGCCCCAATAAGCGAAACAATTCTGCAAGAGATCTTCATTCCTAAAGCCCCAAGAAGCGAAGTAATTCCGCCAGAGGTTTTCCTTCCAAACGCCCCAATAAGCGAAACAACTCTGCAAGCAAAGTCTCATTCACAACCCTTAAAACTCCTTGAAAGGCCAGGCGGCTCTCGCCTCATCTGACGGCGCTGATTGTACCTTGGCTTCGGCAAAGAAATCGATGCAAGCATCACGCAAGCATGACGCAAGCACACTCTAGACGTGGACATGCTTGTTTGCATCCGAGTTGCGACCAGAGCAATACCTTGGCGGGCACATGTTGAGTTAACGTATATGTTGATCATGGGGAGTGTGAAGATCCTTGAAGGCACCCCCCGGATGGATGATTCATGGTGAATCCGGGATAGCCTTGTTTCAGAATGCCTTGTCAGAGAGTGTCCCTCAGTACACGCTCCTCCTTCCGTAGCCCGTGCCGGATAAGAATGGCAGAGAGGCTTCACCTGTGCTGGGTTCGCCGACTTCGGAGGAGTCGACAGCCCGGTAGTAACGCGCACTCGCCATGCGAGTACACGCGTTCCCTTTAACAGGTTGGACGGAAGATCCCGGCCCGTGGCACTGAGGAACGAATCCTCGCGCAAAGCGCGGCCGTGGCACGCACCCCGAAAGTATGGCCGCAGCCTTTCGGACATGCTCGGGAAGGCATCCTCGGCCTTTTTAGGTATGTGGAGGCCGCTTCGCTAGTCAATTGGCGCGTACAGCAGTCGCTGTAGTTCAACGCCATTACTAGCTTCCACAAGGACAGCAAGGATGCCCCCTTAGGGGGCGAGCGGAGCGTCCAGAACCGCACTGTGTGTACGGGGGGGGCCGGGGGGCCCAGATTGTCACTTTTGTCGGCGTTCACAAATTGGGAAAAGGACAAGACAGACTCGCGTGACAATCTGGAGGGCCGGCCCGTGTGTACATTTAGTCGCGCTTTTCCTTTTCGGAAAAGGACAAGCAGCTCTAAATCCAGGATTTTGTGCATTTAGTCGTGCTTGTCCTTTTCGGAAAAGGACAAGCAGCTCAAAATCCAGGATTTTGAAGATTTAGTCGCGCTTGTCCTTTTCGGAAAAGGACAAGCAGCTCTAAATCCAGGATTTTGTGCATTTAGTCGCGCTTGTCTTTTCGGAAAAGGACAACCAGCTCTAAATTCGAGATTTTCTATTTCTTGCCTCCGGAATTTTGGAAAATTGCTGGTGATTTTCAAATGACAAATTCTGTTCATAAAATGTGCCTTTTAAATAAGGCCGGCCGCGAATCTCGAGGTCCCCCCCTTTCTTTTCGTGTGGCTGCTCTTAGCCTTCCGGTTTTCTACATTTAGTCGCGCTTGTCCTTTTCGGAAAAGGACAAGCAGCTCTAAATCCAGGATTTTGTAGATTTAGTCGCGCTTGTCCTTTTCGGAAAAGGACAAGCAGCTCTAAATGTACACACGGGCCGGCCCCCAGATTGTCATTTTTGTCGGGGTTCACAAATTGGGAAAAGGACAAGACAGACTGGTGTGACAATCTGGAGGGCCGGCCCGTGCGTACATTTAGTCGCGCTTGTCCTTTTCGGAAAAGGACAAGCAGCTCTAAATCCAGGATTTTGTGCATTTAGTCGTGCTTGTCCTTTTCGGAAAAGGACAAGCAGCTCTAAATCCAGGATTTTGAAGATTTAGTCGCGCTTGTCCTTTTCGGAAAAGGACAAGCAGCTTTAAATCCAGGATTTTGAAAATTTAGTCGCGCTTGTCCTTTTCGGAAAAGGACAAGCAGCTCTAAATCCAGGATTTTGTGCATTTAGTCGCGCTTGTCCTTTTCGGAAAAGGACAACCAGCTCTAAATTCGAGATTTTCTATTTCTTGCTTCCGGAAATTTGGAAAATTGCTGGTGATTTTCAAGTGACAAATTCTGTTCATAAAATGTGCCTTTTAAATAAGGCCGGCCGCGAATCTCGAGGTCCCCCCCTTTTCTTTTCGTGTGGCTGCTCTTAACCTTCCGGTTTTCTACATTTGGTCGCGCTTGTCCTTTTCGGAAAAGGACAAGCAGCTCTAAATCCAGGATTTTGTAAATTTAGTCGCGCTTGTCCTTTTCGGAAAAGGACAAGCAGCTCTAAATGTACACACGGGCCGGCCCCCAGATTGTCATTTTTGTCGGGGTTCACAAATTGGGAAAAGGACAAGACAGACTGCGTGACAATCTGGAGGGCCGGCCCGTGTGTACATTTAGTCGCGCTTGTCCTTTTCGGAAAAGGACAAGCAGCTCTAAATCCAGGATTTTGTGCATTTAGTCGTGCTTGTCCTTTTCGGAAAAGGACAAGCAGCTCTAAATCCAGGATTTTGAAGATTTAGTCGCGCTTGTCCTTTTCGGAAAAGGACAAGCAGCTTTAAATCCAGGATTTTGTACATTTAGTCGCGCTTGTCCTTTTCGGAAAAGGACAAGCAGCTCTAAATCCAAGATTTTGTGCATTTAGTCGCGCTTGTCCTTTTCGGAAAAGGACAACCAGCTCTAAATTCGAGATTTTCTATTTCTTGCTTCCGGAAATTTGGAAAATTGCTGGTGATTTTCAAGTGACAAATTCTGTTCATAAAATGTGCCTTTTACATAAGGCCGGCCGCGAATCTCGAGGTCCCCCCCTTTCTTTTCGTGTGGCTGCTCTTAACCTTCCGGTTTTCTACATTTGGTCGCGCTTGTCCTTTTCGGAAAAGGACAAGCAGCTCTAAATCCAGGATTTTGTAGATTTAGTCGCGCTTGTCCTTTTCGGAAAAGGACAAGCAGCTCTAAATGTACACACGGGCCGGCCCCCAGATTGTCATTTTTGTCGGGGTTCACAAATTGGGAAAAGGACAAGACAGACTCGCGTGACAATCTGGAGGGCCGGCCCGTGTGTACATTTAGTCGCGCTTGTCCTTTTCGGAAAAGGACAAGCAGCTCTAAATCCAGGATTTTGTGCATTTAGTCGTGCTTGTCCTTTTCGGAAAAGGACAAGCAGCTCTAAATCCAGGATTTTGTGCATTTAGTCGCGCTTGTCCTTTTCGGAAAAGGACAAGCAGCTCTAAAACCTCCGGCACCGTCCTCCCAAAACGCGACGCCATGACAATCTGAGCCGCCCAGAACGCGACGCCGTGACAATTTGGAGCCCCTCCGGCCCCCGTGTGCGTCACACTCCTCGCGTCCTGGGGGCCGGAGTCCCGCTTGTCCTTTTCGGAAAAGGACAAGCAGCTCTAAATCCAGGATTTTGTACATTTAGTCGCATTGTCCTTTTCGGAAAAGGACAAGCAGCTCTAAAACCTCCGGCACCGCCCCCCCAAAACGCGACACCATGACAATCTGAGCGGCCCAGAACGCGACGCCGTGACAATTTGGGGCCCCTCCGGCCGCCGCGTGCGTCACACTCCTTGCGTCCTGGGGGCCGGAGTCGCGTTTGTCCTTTTCGGAAAAGGACAAGCAGCTCTAAATCCAGGATGGTGTAGATTTAATCGCGCTTGTCCTTTTCCGAAAAGGCCAAGCAGCTCTAAATCCAGGAGCTTGTGCATTTAGTCGTGCTTGTCCTTTTCGCAAAAAGGACAAGCCGCTCTAAAACCTCTGGCACCGTCCGTCCGGCCCCCCGTGCGTCACACTCCTCGTGTTCCCGGGCCCCCTCAAAACGCGACGCCATGACAATTTGAGCCGCCCAGAACGCGACGCCGTTGCAATTTGGGGCCCCTCCGGCCCCCGCGTGCGTCACACTCCTCGCGTCCTGGGGGCCGGAGTCGCGTTTGTCCGTTTCGGAAAAGGACAAGCAGCTCTAAATCCAGGATTTTGTACATTTAGTCGCGCTTGTCCTTTTGGACTGTTTCGGGCCTTCGTGGAAACTGTTTCGGGTTTTCGTGGGGATTGCTTCGGACTCTCGTGGGGATTGCTTCGGGCTCTGGCGGGGACTGTTTCGGGCTCTCGTCGGGACTGGGCCTGTTTCCTTCGCGTGGACATGTTTGATTGCAGCGGAGTTGCGACCAGAGCTGTACCTTGGCGAGCACATGTTGAGAGAGCGAACATGTTGATCATGGGGAGTGTGAAGATCCTTGAAGGCACCCCCCGGATGGATGGTTCATGGTGAATCCGGGATAGCCTTGTTTTAGGATGCCTTGTCAGAGAGTGTCCCTCATACACGCTCCTACTTCCGTAGCCCGTGCCGGATAAGAATGGCAGAGAGGCTTCACCTGTGCTGGGTTCGCCGACTTCGGAGGAGTCGACAGCCCGGTAATAACGTGCACTCGCCATGCGAGTACACGCGTTCCCTTTAACAGGTTGGACGGAAGATCCCGGCCCGTGGCACTGAGGAACGAATCCTCGCGCAAAGCGCGTCCGTGGCACGCACCCCGAAAGTGTGGCCGCAGCCTTTCGGAAGTGCTCGGGAAGACATCCTCGGCCCTTTTTAGGTATGTGGAGGCCGGTTCGGAAGAATGGTTCGCCGCAGCCATGCTACGGTTGGGCCACCCTCCTTCCACAAGGATGCCATTCCCCGCCATTTTCGGGGGCAAATGCGAACCCTAAAAGCGCACTGTGTGTATCCGGGCCGCCCCGATTCTCACGCCCTGCCTCCCAAAAGATTGTCGCGGGATGACAATTTAGATTGTCATGCCGTGACAATCTGAGGGGGGGGCAGGGATGGAGATTGTCACGTCATGACAATTTTGGGGGCCAGATTGTCACCTGGTGACAATCTGGGGGCGATGGCGGGGGAGAGATTGTCATGTCGTGACAATCTCCGCCCCCTTCCTCCCCCAGATTGTCACACCGTGACAATCCAGATTGTCACGCCGTGACAATCTGGGGCCCCTTCGGCCCCCACCTGCGTCACACTCTTCGTGCGGTCGCGGCCGCCCAGATTGGCACGCCATGACAATCTGGGCCCCCCCACCCCCCCAGATTGTCATGCTGTGACAATTTGAAGCCCCTCCGAACCCCGCCCGCGTCACACTCTTCGTGCGGTCGGGGCCGCCAGATTGTCACGCCGTGACAATCTGGCCCCCCCACCCCCCCCAGATTGTCATGCTGTGACAATTTGAAGCCCCTCCGGCCACCGCGTGTGTCACAGTCCTCGCGCCCTCGGGGCCGGCTCCGCAGGGACTGTTTCGGGCTCTCGTGGGGACTGTTTCGGGCTCTCGCTGCGGCTCTCCCGGGGACTGTTTCGGGCTCTGGCGGGGACTGTTTCGGGTTCTTGTGGGAATTGTTTCGGGCTTTCTGGGCAGTGTTCCAAGCTTTTCTGGTGACTATTTCGGGCTTTCGTGGGGACTGTTTCGGGCCCTGCTGGGGAATGTTTCGGGCTCTGGTGGGGACTGTTTCGACTC
>CAJNDT010003207.1:0-24549 GCA_905221615.1 Symbiodinium sp. CCMP2592
ATTGGACGCTTGCAAAACTGCATGCCGGCCAATTTTGCTGCTTGCAGAAACAAATTTGGTCATGAAGACCCACAACCTCACCTTTACATCTGCTTTAGCTGCACTTTTTAACTGGCAGTGTAGAAGATCGCAGGCGAAAGCCGCAGCACCTCTACATCTGCCTTGGCCGTTGTACAGTGTAGAGGATCGCAGGCAAAAGCCGCAGCACCTCTACATCTGCCTTTGCCTTGGCCGTTGCACAGTGTAGAGGATCGCAGGCAAAGACCGCAGCACCTCTACATCTGCCTTGGCCCTTGCACTTTTTTAACTGGCAGTGTAGAGGATCGCAGGCGAAAGCCGCAGCACCTCTACATCTGCCTTGGTCCTGGCACTTTCTAACTGGCAGTAAAAGGCTCGCAGGCAAAAGCCGCAGCACCTCCACACTTGCCTTTTTCTTATCTGAATACACACATCTGGAGCATGCCAAACTGCAAACTGCAAGTCATCAAAGAATCTGAAACTGCGTGTGCTGCCATCGCACTCTACAGTGGTACTGAGCCACACCTGCAGCCGCTGACCGACTGTAGAATACTGATGGCATTAGCACTGCTACGACACGGTCTAACTCTGCACAGATCGGACTTTTTCTGTCACTTCGAGAGTACTTCGAGCTTGGAGAATTTCAGACCACACGCAGGGATATGCTTCCCCTGCAAATGATCTTACGGGGCCGCTAGACGGGCCGCTGCAGATCTGCAAACGATCTTAGGGGGCCGCTTGGCGGGCCGCTAGGATGATTTCCAAGTCTCTCACTGAGAGAGCCTTCGTCTTCTTTACAAGTTTCGCCTTGCGCTTCTGCACAGCTCGCAAAGCCTTCTGGTGCTCTCTGCAGGCCTTTTTGGCGTCCAGCTTCCTTGCCTTGAGCATGCGAATCTGGGCGTCGAGGTCCTACAAGGAGAAGGATGCTAATTGAGGGCGTCGAGGTCCTATTAAGAGTTCCCAGATTCAGGGGTTTTTTCACTACCAAACCAGACGAATCTGGGCGTCGAGGTTCAGGGGGTCTACTTAGCAGCAAAACGTAACCACAACCCTCCAGCCCCCTACAGTAGAGCCTGGCACTGACGATTAATCCGACTGACGTATGTCAGAGGGAGAGTCTGTGGCAACACCAGTAGGAACAGAAAGCGCTACTCAAGACAGCACAAACTTGGGAGCTAGTGAGGCTACGACTACGAAATCCGCAGCGGCTTGCCCTGCAGCGGCTTACACATCCAATCCATGCGATTAATCTTGCGCTTGCGAGGCAACAAGAGTTGAAAGTCTGCTTCGTTCAGGCAGCCGTCGCTTGGTCTGTACAAACCAATTCGATCAAACACTGGTTTCCAAGCATACTGCCGTAAAAAACTTGGACCTGCCTTGCTTAGGACTTCCAACCAAGCAAAACGTGACAAACCTTCACCATCCTTCGTCATGCACGTCTGACACAAATCCAGCACATGACGCTTGTACCGTCCCAAAATGCCAACGTCCAAGGGTTGACAAGTACCAGTGGGGCCTGGAGGAACAGGGCACACCCAAATGTCCGCGCTGGCAGCTGTTCTCAGAACTTCACGTGCCAAATGTGGACTTGCCGTGTCCATCAAAACAATGACTTGGTAGGATTTGAATCCCACAGTTGCAGCTCTCAAACGCTTCAGGAAAAGACACGTCAAACGACTGTTGGTCCATGCTGATTTCTCACGGAACAAGCTGGACCCGCGGGGCTTTTTGGCACGAACTGCTTTGAACTGTTTTGCCGTCACAGTATGACAGTTGGTTATGGTGAACTGCGGTAAATGCGGCTGCACTTCCGTTTGGTCACAAGCAGCAAGCACTTGTGTGACACACAACCTCTTATCCTGCTTGGTGCGAGGGCCATGACAGCTTGAACTTTGCACGACGTTGCCATGAGCTTCAAACCCGTATTTCATCGACGTCTCGTCAAAGTTAACCAGTAAGGGCTTCTTGTGAGCGGGCACTTGAGCACGAAGCCATGCCACATGGCTACGAAATGCTGTGGCCTAGTGGATGGAGAACTCTCCGAAAAGGGCGTTTTTTTTGGCTCGAAAAGCGGGACCCATTTGGGACTCCAATAAGGACCCCCGAAAAAGACCCACCCGATCTGCCGGCCTTTTCCAGCGGATTCCAGCCCCGAAACTGGACCCCCAAACTGGTACCCCAAACAGGAACCCAACAATGGAGCCCCAAGCCCTCCCCATTGGCTCCCCCAAGACTTGACCCCAAGCCCAAGTCGACATATTCTCTTCTTCAAGTTTTGACACCCTAAAGAGTTCAGGGGCTGTACATCACAGCAGGACGCAAACATAGAAACGAAATGTTTGCTCAATCAAAACAAGGTTCTTTTGCAGCCTCCTCTTCCACGCTCAGTTTAGGCTTAGCGCGAAGGAACCCGATTTTTATGCCCCAGCGTCTTCGAAAACCAGCACACCATCGCCGAAACCAGCGCCCATGCTGTTTCTGAATCACGCTGTTGTACGCAGATCGCCTCAAGCCAGATAGCAGATCACTGCCGCCTACTTCATCCAAGCCAGCACAGAAACCAGAACATACCTGTCGGGAGCTGGGTGCCGCCCCTTTCAAATTTGATCTGGCCACAAAAGCAGCAGCCTGATGCTCACTTACAAATTTCTGCGCCACACTACGAATCCGCTGGATCTTGGTACATGCTTCATCGGACGGGCTTTCTAACGCCACCAACCAGTCAATCTTGGCTTCCAAATACCGCTCCTCGACAAATAGCCTTGGGTCCAGAACTTCTGTTTGTTGGCGGCGCCGCTGTGCATGCGCTGCCCTTAGGTATGCCACAGCAACATCTGTCACATGCCCCGACAACACAAAGACACAGAGCAGAACGTTCAACTGGAACTGTGTCAGTCCACCGCGTTCACCATCACAGCGTGCTCTGTACTTTGCCATGTTTGCAGCTTTGAGCTCACGCTTCAGTTGTTTCAACTGCTCCTAGACGCGAGCAAACCAAAAACAGAAGTGACTAACACAACAGCAAAAATAGCAACAGCGCTGTTTGTCTGTCTGCATAAAATGACCCACCAGATACCCCTTACAAAACTGAACACAGATTGATTGCTTCGGGTTTGCGAAGTACCACTAGGACTTGGAGCGCGCAAGGTGGAACAGTAGAGCCTGGCACTGACGATTAAGCCGACTGACGTATGTCAGAGGGAGAGTCTGTGGCAACACCAGTAGGAACAGAAAGCGCTACTCAAGACAGCACAAACTTGGGAGCTAGTGAGGCTACGACTACGAAATCCGCAGCGGCTTGCGCTGCAGCGGCTTACACAGCCAATCCATGCGATTAATCTTGCGCTTGCGAGGCAACAAGAGTTGAAAGTCTGCTTCGTTCAGGCAGCCGTCGCTTGGTCTGTACAAACCAATTCGATCAACCACTGGTTTCCAAGCATACTGCCGTAAAAAACTTGGACCTGCCTTGCTTAGGATTTCCAACCAAGCAAAACGTGACAAACCTTCACCATCCTTCGTCATGCACGTCTGACACAAATCCAGCACATGACGCTTGTACCGTCCCAAAATGCCAACGTCCAACGGTTGACAAGTACCAGTGGTGCCTGGAGGAACAGGGCACACCCAAATGTCCGCGCTGGCAGCTGTTCTCAGAACTTCACGTGCCAAATGTGGACTTGCCGTGTCCATCAAAACAATGACTTGGTAGGATTTGAATGCCACAGTTGCAGCTCTCAAACGCTTCAGGAAAAGACACGTCAAACGACTGTTGGTCCATGCTGATTTCTCACGGCACAAGCTGGACCCGCGGGGCTTTTTGGCACGAACTGCTTTGAACTGTTTTGCCGTCACAGTACGACAGTTGGTTATGGTGAACTGCGGTAAATGCGGCTGCACTTCCTTTTGGTCACAAGCAGCAAGCACTTGTGTGACACACAACCTCTTATCCTGCTTGGTGCAAGGGCCATGACAGCTTGAACTTTGCACGACGTTGCCATAAGCTTCAAACCCGTATTTCATCGACGTCTCGTCAAAGTTAACCAGTAAGGGCTTCTTGGGAGCGGGCACTTGAGCACGAAGCCATGCCACATGGCGACGAAATGCTGTGGCCTAGTGGATGGAGAACTCTCCGAAAAGGGCGTTTTTTTTGGCTCGAAAAGCGGGACCCATTTGGGACTCCAATAAGGACCCCCGAAAAAGACCCACCCGATCTGCCGGCCTTTTCCAGCGGATTCCAGCCCCGAAACTGGACCCCCAAACTGGTACCCCAAACAGGAACCCAACAATGGAGCCCCAAGTCCTCCCCATTGGCTCCCCCAAGACTTGACCCCAAGCCCAAGTCGACATATTCTCTTCTTCAAGTTTTGACACCCTAAAGAGTTCAGGGGCTGTACATCACAGCAGGACGCCAACATAGAAACGAAATGTTTGCTCAATCAAAACAAGGTTCTTTGGCAGCCTCCTCTTCCACGCTCAGTTTAGGCTTAGCGCGAAGGAACCCGATTTTTATGCCCCAGCGTCTTCGAAAACCAGCACACCATCGCCGAAACCATCGCCCATGCTGTTTCTGAATCACGCTGTTGTACGCAGATCGCCTCAAGCCAGATAGCAGATCACTGCCGCCTACTTCATCCAAGCCAGCACAGAAACCAGCACATACCTGTCGGGAGCTGGGTGCCGCCCCTTTCAAATGTGATCTGGCCACAAAAGCAGCAGCCTGATGCTCACTTACAAATTTCTGCGCCACACTACGAATCCGCTGGATCTTGGGACATGCTTCATCGGACGGGCTTTCTAACGCCACCAACCAGTCAATCTTGGCTTCCAAATACCGCTCCTCGACACATAGCCTTGGGTCCAGAACTTCTGTTTGTTGGCGGCGCCGCTGTGCATGCGCTGCCCTTAGGTATGCCACAGCAACATCTGTCACATGCCCCGACAAAACAAAGACACAGAGCAGAACGTTCAACTGGAACTATGTCAGTCCACCGCGTTCACCATCACAGCGTGCTCTGTACTTTGCCATGTTTGCAGCTTTGAGCTCACGCTTCAGTTGTTTCAACTGCTCCTAGACGCTAGCAAACCAAAAACAGAAGTGCCTAACACAACAGCAAAAATAGCAACAGCGCTGTTTGTCTGTCTGCATAAAATGACCCACCAGATACCCCTTACAAAACTGAACACAGATTGATTGCTTCGGGTTTGCGAAGTACCACTGGGACTTGGAGCGCGCAAGGTGGAACTCTGGGGGGTCATACGCCTGTAGCACGAAGTTGGCCTGTCTCAGGCCCCCCTCAAGTGGTCCCCAGTCCTGTGGTGGAGGGTTAGCTGGAGCCGGAGCCGGAGCAGCTGGAGCTGGAGCTGGAGCGGCGCCCTCGTTGCTTGCCTCGGCACCATGGCTCGCCATGGTCTCAGGTCTGTCTCGCGCCCTCCTTACTCGTTCACAGTGCACCAAAACGGCTGCGGGTACAAACATTCGCTCAACAAAGACCACATGCTGCAATTGCACTGAGAGCACAGCCCTTGCCTCGAGATTGCATGGGTGCTACGGTACCTGGCTGGAGGCCTACCTACCCCCCAAGCCGACCCACGCAGGACAAGTGAGCTAACCGAGAAAGAATCTGTTTCCTCAGCCCTAAACGCTCTGGAGGCGCCGCACATTGTGTGGAGAGGGCGCCGTAGGCACCCACGTAAAAAGGCAGGCCCCCGCACCTTGCCGGACGAACCGAACAGGCAGAAAGGTGGGTCTTACGCACCTGTCGCAATGCAACCTGGCGTTCTTAGGGCTTTCGGGGCAGAAAAAGCTTCTACACGCTTCTAAGCAGGATTAGGGGTTTAGAGGCCCACCTACACTCCTGTTCGGGCCAGGCAGAGAGGCTCTACAGCACAACGCTCGCTGTTCTGACCCCTGCAGGCTTTTGCCTTTGGCCAGATGCGGCTAGCAATTGAGCAAACTTCAAAAACCAAGACGAACTCTGATTACCAATTACTTTAGATTAGCACCAGAAGTTTGCTCGCTTGCTCTCGTCCGTTTTCGCAATGGCTTCCCTAAACCCACCCCTGCAGACCCCTCCTTCAACCCTGTCCTAAGCCCTCGTTTGCAAATCCTTCCCTAAACCCACCTTGCCGGCCCTCCCCTGCAGATCCTCCCCTAAACCCTCTTGTAGATCCCTCCCTAAACCCACCTTGCAATTTCTTCGCAGACCCCCTTGCAGATCCTGCCCTAAACCCTCCCTTGCAGACCTCTCCCTCAACTCCCTCGCTGCAGATGCTACCCTAAACCCCCCCTCGCAGATCCCTCCCTCAACTTCCTCGCTGCAGATCGTCCCCTAAACCCTCCCTTGCAAATCCTCCTAAACCCCGTCCCGGCGGAAAGCAAGCATCTAGTGCCAGCTACAACAAGCAAATTTTTCTGACAGCGCAGCCTCGCAGACCTGGACCCACGCTTAACAATCTCAAAACCGGAAACCCTGAGACCCTGCAGCTCTGAGGCATCCCGCATTTCGCGCTCCGCGTGGGGCATGTCATCCACAACCTCACAGGCGCAACACTTGCAACTTGCTAAGACTTGCAAGTACTGCGCACTTCCCGCACTGACAGAAGCACCTGACAAGTTCTTGCGTGCAACACTGCTTCTGTTTACATTGCCGACCAGCAGAAACATTAAGCTGACACTGATACACTCTGAGGAATCCGGCTTGCATTGGGCGCGGGCATGTCAACAAAACCTGACGGGAGCAACACAAGTAGAAGGTCGTGAAACATCGCAAACCGCGGCCTTATTTAGAGGAACGGTTTTTTGGAGGAAAAAATTGGGTTTTCGTGCTTTTATGCTCAACGCTTCAGCGGTGTGACGTCCAACCAACCATGCTTCGTGCGCGCACGGGTGACGGCAAAGGCAGGACTGCTGGCTTTCGGGGGCGGCGACGTGGCTTGCAAGCAACGCTCCGGCGTGAAGGCATGTGGCGTTGTTGGACTTGCTGGTGGCGGACCGTGCGGAGTAAAGGGCTGCGGCTCGGCTTGCTCCACGTGCACGGGTGCTCCAACCGGTGGCGGACCGTCCGGAGTGAAAGGCTGCGGCTCTGCTTGCTCCACATGCACAGGTCCAACCGGCGGCACCGTAGAAGAGCTCGATGCGAAGCCCGCCGACATGCTTGTTGCTGTCTGTGCAAAATGGTCTCCAGGCCTTTGTACTCGGCGTCGCTTCTGCCTCGCTTGGGGTTCCTCGGCACCTAAAGAAGCATGTACTGCTGCAAGTCCGCGCTCCAGCTGCAAGATCTCGGCCTCGCACTCAGGAAACGCTTGGACATACTCCTCACACTGCTGGTCAACCCACCGCGTGTAGCAACCAATGCAGGCATAGCAAAGCTTCAACTCCGGATCCCGCATGCTCCTCGGCATACTGGAACGCAGATGCCATCTCAACCCAAATCTGTTGTTGAAAGCAGCGCGTTCTTGTTCGTCCACAGCTCCCTGTCGGCTGCGTGGCAAAACCCGAGATTGGCAAGTGATGACAAATGGAGGCGGGTTGTGCACGATGATAGCTGATCCGCCTTTGACTGCTGCTGTTACGGACTCTCCCTCAAGGCACAGAAGAAGGGTATCCCATGCCACGGGCGTACTCTCCAGCCGCCAGTCCTGCCACACAGCCACCAAATGATTTTCGAGGCCTTGCAAGCAGAAGGTGTCGCCACGATTAGGACGGAGCCATGCGCGCTCACCATAGAGATGGATGAGCGGCCTGCTCAGCCCCGTCTTCCCTGCGTTGCTTTCGCCCCAAAGCAAGATCGATGTGTTCTTCGCGCTGGTGCCAAGTCTTACGAGGCGCTTGATCATGAAGCCAAAACGTCGAGAATCCTTCTCGTGAAAGTCAAGCAGTCGTGAAAGTGCCTCAGAGAGGCGATTTGGCGATGTGCAGATGCATGGCTGCTGTCGGGCAGAGTCCCATATGCGAAGCCGCTCTTGCCGCTGCATCTCCCCAGTTTGTGGCTTCCTTAGTTTCAAGACTAAAGAAGCACAAGGAACCTTGCAGCCCTAGCAACCCTAGCATACGACTCATGACTTCTGCGCTATTCTAGACGCAAGCATCGCCAGCAGTTCCTTCCACGATGCAAATAAGGGCGCCATACGAGCACCTTGTCTTGCCATAAAGTCCTGGTATAACTTCACGCCTTGCGAACGCTGTAGCTGAGCCCAGCCTACCAAGTCATTGAACGTCTGAAGCTCTGGATGCTGTCGCACGACCTCAAAGAACTCCGACGGGCGCAAAGCTGCTCGCTGCAGTTTGCCTCGGAATTTCTTTTCCATCTCTGCCGTGGGAAACTTGCTGCTGAAAAGCGGGTCGTCATCCAGCTCTGTCAGACCTTTTCTGGCACTTGGCACATAGCAATGTGCCAGAACACGCCATACGTCGGCATTGCGCTTGGGAATAGACAGATGCCCAAAAATCCCCTCAGCACGCAACTTGCGTGCAAGCTGCTTCCAGCGGACCCGCCGGTTCAACTTCAACACCAAGTGATAATGTGGCTGCCGCTCCCAACTCTTGGCCGAGGCTGCATGGAGCTCGCGAAACACGGCGTAGAAAGCCAATGCGGCCCCATAAATCTTGCGGAAAACGCGCATTATCTGTACCTTCGTCGTGTTTGCCGGTGTTGTCCGCCCTTCCACGTTGGAAAACGGAATGGTCCAAAAATGGACCGTGTGCCCCCGATAGCTATGATCATCCTTTGCTGTGCTCAAATCTCCAAAGCGATCGACAGCTTCATCCTCGGACGACTCGGCGTCCGAGTCGTACAGTTGCTCAAAGGCAGTGGGCTCTTCTTCAACTGACGACGACAAGCTGTCTGCTTCAGAGCTACTGTCTGAACTGCCCGACGAAGAAGAGGGCGAAGACGCAGAGCTGTTAGCGGCCTGCGGAGGGCCCTCGGGCTCTACTGGCAGAACTGCATTCGAATCATCCGCCATGGCACCACAGACATACTGTTTTGGGGCCGCCGCAGCCCAAACAAGAACTTTCCGCACGCTGCCGCAAGTTCAAGGAAACAGCACCCGTAACACATCGCTAAACAGTCGAACCAGTACACGTTCTTTCCAACTGCGAACATAAGCATTTGAGCACCTTTGGCAGGAGGACAGACACACATGCATCAGACAGAGGGAGCCACGTGCCACGCAACCACCGTTTCTACACGCGTGCGCGCGCGTGCGCGTTGCGGGAACTGCCAACACCGTTCTTCTTCTCCAAATCGGTTCAACTAGTGGAAAAGGTATGGAAAACAGCATAATATTTCCGAAAACTGCTATTCTAACCAATAATGCCCGAATGACAAGTCCGACTGCGTCCCCTCTCTCGACGCCCAACGCAAGAACCCCCAAGTGTCAACATACTGTTTGGGTTGAGAACAAGCTCCATCACGCCTTTGCTCCTGACAAAAGAAACCACCCTCCCCTTCCGGAGCGAACGAGCTTCGCGGCCAATGGCCAGTGAAAACTCAGCTTGCACTTGCCATGACAGCTCGAGAACCTCCAAACCTACTACAGTCTCCAAGCTGCCAGAGGCCCATGGCAGACTGTGGTCACCACCAGCTGCCAGCAAGGCCCAGGTGCATGACCTTTCAGCTCACACCTACTTCAAGTCTCCAAGCTGCCAGAGGCCCATGGCAGACTGCGGACTCCACCAGCTGTCCCCAGGACCCAGGTGCAAGACCGTGGTGCTACACCCTAAAGCCTAGTGGTGCAGTCTGCTCTAAACGATCCACAGGAGGAACCACCCTCCCCCTCACCCCCTCAAACAATGATGCCGAAACAAAGCTTAAGAGCAACAGAGGCAAGGGCTGAATCTTTGATACTTGCGAATTGCGGAAGCACGCCCGCGAAGTACATCTTTGTTGCGGTGGGGCAAGGGGAGGGTACTACTGTTGATGGACAAAATCCTGCATGACCCTAAGGACCCTAAACTATTGGAATTATATGGTAGATTCCTTATACTGGATAATGCAGGATTTTGTCCATCAGCCGTAGGAACAGCGTCTGTCCCTGAATCTTGAACCCCGCACTTTAACCCACGTCGTAATCGCTCAAGCATGCTTCGAGCGTGGGGCCCCAGCCTGCTTTACACCGTGAGCACGACAGACCTTGGGAAGGGCCGATTTCGTGCATGTTTGTTGAGCCCTACTTTAAGGTTTTGAAGGTTTAGGGTTTGATACTTTAGGTCTGACAAGCCGACAGGCTTTGAAGCTTTGCGATTTGCATTGGAAAACGCTACCCAAATCAACCAAGCCCGCAAAACAGCGCCAAATAGATAGAACACGTGATAACCTATTTTTTTTTACGAGTGCACTGCCGCTGGTACTACTGTTGATGGACAAAATCCTGCATGACCCTAAGGACCCTAAACTATGGGAATTATATGGTAGATTCCTTATACTGGATAATGCAGGATTTTGTCCATCAGCCGTAGGAACAGCGTCTGTCCCTGAATCTTGAACCCTGCACTTTAACCCCCGTCGTAATCGCTCAAGCATGCTTCGAGCGTGGGGCCCCAGCCTGCTTTACACCGTGAGCACGACAGACCTTGGGAAGGGCCGATTTCGTGCAGGTTTGTTGAGCCCTATTTTAAGGTTTTGAAGGTTTAGGGTTTGATACTTTAGGTCTGACAAGCCGACAGGCTTTGAAGCTTTGCGATTTGCATTGGAAAACGCTACCCAAATCAACCAAGCCCGCAAAACAGCGCCAAATAGATAGAACCCGTGATAACCTATTTTTTTTTACGAGCGCACTGCCGCTGGTACTACTGTTGATGGACAAAATCCTGCATGACCCTAAGGACCCTAAACTATGGGAATTATATGGTAGATTCCTTATACTGGATAATGCAGGATTTTGTCCATCAGCCGTAGGAACAGCGTCTGTCCCTGAAGCTTGAACCCTGCACTTTAACCCACGTCGTAATCGCTCAAGCATGCTTCGAGCGTGGGGCCCCAGCCTGCTTTACACCGTGAGCACGACAGACCTTGGGAAGGTCCGATTTCGTGCAGGTTTGTTGAGCCCTACTTTAAGGTTTTGAAGGTTTAGGGTTTGATACTTTAGGTCTGACAAGCCGACAGGCTTTGAAGCTTTGCGATTTGCATTGGAAAACGCTACCCAAATCCACCAAGCCCGCAAAACAGCGCCAAATAGATAGAACACGTGATAACCTATTTTTTTTTACGAGCGCACTGCCGCTGGTACTACTGTTGATGGACAAAATTCTGCATGACCCTAAGGACCCTAAACTACGGGAATTATATGGTAGATTCCTTATACTGGATAATGCAGGATTTTGTCCATCAACCGTAGGAACAGCGTCTGTCCCTGAATCTTGAACCCGCTTAACTCTGAGCTGGCGCGCCTTTCGAAGGGCATCCAGAATGCCCACTTCCATCTTCCATACCGGTCCATACCTGGTGCAGAAGCGAAGTGCAGTCGAATGCCCTGACCTACTTGTGTTCTTCTGCACTCTCAACGCTCACAGTTGGGCACGAAGTACGGCAGTCTCCAAGCTTAACTCTCAGAGCTGGCGCGCCTTTCGAAGGGCATCAAGAATGCCCACTTCCATCTTCCATACCTGTTGTAGAAGCAAAGTGCAGTCGAATGGGCAAGTGGAGCGTTCGTTCTCTGAGTCCTTGGCAGGCTGGCGGCCTGCGGCCGAAAACTGCAGCACCCAAAATTGTTTCGGGATGTGTAAATGCACTCCTAGCAGCACCTCACAGTGATTCGGTATTGGACGCTTGCAAAACTGCATGCCGGCCAATTTTGCTGCTTGCAGAAACAAATTTGGTCATGAAGACCCACAACCTCGCCTTTACATCTGCTTTAGCTGCACTTTTTAACTGGCAGTGTAGAAGATCGCAGGCGAAAGCCGCAGCACCTCTACATCTGCCTTGGCCGTTGTACAGTGTGGAGGATCGCAGGCAAAAGCCGCAGCACCTCTACATCTGCCTTGTGTAGAGGATCGCAGGCAAAGACCGCAGCACCTCTACATCTGCCTTGGCCCTTGCACTTTTTTAACTGGCAGTGTAGAGGATCGCAGGCGAAAGCCGCAGCACCTTTACATCTGCCTTGGTCCTGGCACTTTCTAACTGGCAGTAAAAGGCTCGCAGGCAAAAGCCGCAGCACCTCCACACTTGCCTTTTTCTTATCTGAATACACACATCTGGAGCATGCCAAACTGCAAACTGCAAGTCATCAAGGAATCTGAAACTGCGTGTGCTGCCATCGCACTCTACAGTGGTACTGAGCCACACCTGCAGCCGCTGACCGACTGTAGAATACGGATGGCATTAGCACTGCTACGACACGGTCTAACTCTGCACAGATCGGACTTTTTCTGTCACTTCGAGAGTACTTCGAGCTTGGAGAATTTCAGACCACACGCAGGGATATGCTTCCCCTGCAAATGATCTTACGGGGCCGCTAGACGGGCCGCTGCAGATCTGCAAACGTTCTTAGGGGGCCGCTTGGCGGGCCGCTAGGATGATTTCCAAGTCTCTCACTGAGAGAGCCTTCGTCTTCTTTACAAGTTTCGCCTTGCGCTTCTGCACAGCGCGCAAAGCCTTCTGGTGCTCTCTGCAGGCCTTTTTGGCGTCCAGCTTCCTTGCCTTGAGCATGCGAATCTGGGCGTCGAGGTCCTACAAGGAGAAGGATGCTAATTGAGTGCGTCGAGGTCCTATTAAGAGTTCCCAGATTCAGTGGTTTTTTCACTACCAAAACAGACGAATCTGGGCGTCGAGGTTCAGGGGGTCTACTTAGCAGCAAAACGTAACCACAACCCTCCAGCCCCCTACAGTGGAGCCTGGCACTGACGATTAAGCCGACTGTCAGAGGGAGAGTCTGTGGCAACACCAGTAGGAACAGAAAGCGCTACTCAAGACAGCCCAAACTTGGGAGCTAGTGAGGCTACGACTACGAAATCCGCAGCGGCTTGCCCTGCAGCGGCTTACACAGCCAATCCATGCGATTAATCTTGCGCTTGCGAGGCAACAAGAGTTGAAAGTCTGCTTCGTTCAGGCAGCCGTCGCTTGGTCTGTACAAACCAATTCGATCAAACACTGGTTTCCAAGCATACTGCCGTAAAAAACTTGGACCTGCCTTGCTTAGGATTTCCAACCAATCAAAACGTGACAAACCTTCACCATCCTTCGTCATGCACGTCTGACACAAATCCAGCACATGACGCTTGTACCGTCCCAAAATGCCAACGTCCAAGGGTTGAAAAGTACCAGTGGTGCCTGGAGGAACAGGGCACACCCAAATGTCCGCGCTGGCAGCTGTTCTCAGAACTTCACGTGCCAAATGTGGACTTGCCGTGTCCATCAAAACAATGACTTGGTAGGATTTGAATGCCACAGTTGCAGCTCTCAAACGCTTCAGGAAAAGACACGTCAAACGACTGTTGGGCCATGCTGATTTCTCACGGAACAAGCTGGACCCGCGGGGCTTTTTGGCACGAACTGCTTTGAACTGTTTTGCCGTCACAGTACGACAGTTGGTTATGGTGAACTGCGGTAAATGCGGCTGCACTTCCGTTTGGTCACAAGCAGCAAGCACTTGTGTGACACACAACCTCTTATCCTGCTTGGTGCAAGGGCCATGACAGCTTGAACTTTGCACGACGTTGCCATGCGCTTCAAACCCGTATTTCATCGACGTCTCGTCAAAGTTAACCAGTAAGGGCTTCTTGTGAGCGGGCACTTGAGCACGAAGCCATGCCACATGGCGACGAAATGCTGTGGCCTAGTGGATGGAGAACTCTCCGAAAAGGGCGTTTTTTTTGGCTCGAAAAGCGGGACCCATTTGGGACTCCAATAAGGACCCACGAAAAAGACCCACCCGATCTGCCGGCCTTTTCCAGCCCCGAAACTGGACCCCCAAACTGGTACCCCAAACAGGAACCCAACAATGGAGCCCCAAGTCCTCCCCATTGGCTCCCCCAAGACTTGACCCCAAGCCCAAGTCGACATATTCGCTTCTTCAAGTTTTGACACCCTAAAGAGTTCAGGGGCTGTACATCACAGCAGGACGCCAACATAGAAACGAAATGTTTGCTCAATCAAAACAAGGTTCTTTTGCAGCCTCCTCTTCCACGCTCAGTTTAGGCTTAGCGCGAAGGAACCCGATTTTTATGCCCCAGCGTCTTCGAAAACCAGCACACCATCGCCGAAACCAGCGCCCATGCTGTTTCTGAATCCCGCTGTTGTACGCAGATCGCCTCAAGCCAGATAGCAGATCACTGCCGCCTACTTCATCCAAGCCAGCACAGAAACCAGCACATACCTGTCGGGAGCTGGGTGCCGCCCCTTTCAAATTTGATCTGGCCACAAAAGCAGCAGCCTGATGCTCACTTACAAATTTCTGCGCCACAGTACGAATCCGCTGGATCTTGGGACATGCTTCATCGGACGGGCTTTCTAACGCCACCAACCAGTCAATCTTGGCTTCCAAATACCGCTCCTCGACAAATAGCCTTGAGTCCAGAACTTCTGTTTGTTGGCGGCGCCGCTGTGCATGCGCTGCGCTTAGGTATGCCACAGCAACATCTGTCACATGCCCCGACAAAACAAAGACACATAGCAGAACGTTCAACTGGAACTGTGTCAGTCCACCGCGTTCACCATCACAGCGTGCTCTGTACTTTGCCATGTTTGCAGCTTTGAGCTCACGCTTCAGTTGTTTCAACTGCTCCTAGACGCGAGCAAACCAAAAACAGAAGTGCCTAACACAACAGCAAAAATAGCAACAGCGCTGTTTGTCTGTCTGCATAAAATGACCCACCAGATACCCCTTACAAAACTGAACACAGATTGATTGCTTCGGGTTTGCGAAGTACCACTAGGACTTGGAGCGCGCAAGGTGGAACAGTGGAGCCTGGCACTGACGATTAAGCCGACTGTCAGAGGGAGAGTCTGTGGCAACACCAGTAGGAACAGAAAGCGCTACTCAAGACAGCACAAACTTGGGAACTAGTGAGGCTACGACTACGAAATCCGCAGCGGCTTGCCCTGCAGCGGCTTACACAGCCAATCCATGCGATTAATCTTGCGCTGGCGAGGCAACAAGAGTTGAAAGTCTGCTTCGTTCAGGCAGCCGTCGCTTGGTCTGTACAAACCAATTCGATCAAACACTGGTTTCCAAGCATACTGCCGTAAAAAACTTGGACCTGCCTTGCTTAGGATTTCCAACCAAGCAAAACGTGACAAACCTTCACCATCCTTCGTCATGCACGTCTGACACAAATCTAGCACATGACGCTTGTACCGTCCCAAAATGCCAACGTCCAAGGGTTGACAAGTACCAGTGGTGCCTGGAGGAACAGGGCACACCCAAATGTCCGCGCTGGCAGCTGTTCCCAGAACTTCACGTGCCAAATGTGGACTTGCCGTGTCCATCAAAACAATGACTTGGTAGGATTTGAATGCCACAGTTGCAGCTCTCAAACGCTTCAGGAAAAGACACGTCAAACGACTGTTGGTCCATGCTGATTTCTCACGGAACAAGCTGTACCCGCGGGGCTTTTTGGCACGAACTGCTTTGAACTGTTTTGCCGTCACAGTACGACAGTTGGTTATGGTGAACTGCGGTAAATGCGGCTGCACTTCCGTTTGGTCACAAGCAGCAAGCACTTGTGTGACACACAACCTCTTATCCTGCTTGGTGCAAGGGCCATGACAGCTTGAACTTTGCACGCCGTTGCCATGAGCTTCAAACCCGTATTTCATCGACGTCTCGTCAAAGTTAACCAGTAAGGGCTTCTTGTGAGCGGGCACTTGAGCACGAAGCCATGCCACAGGGCGACGAAATGCTGTGGCCTAGTGGATGGAGAACTCTCCGAAAAGGGCGTTTTTTTTGGCTCGAAAAGCGGGACCCATTTGGGACTCCAATAAGGACCCCCGAAAAAGACCCACCCGATCTGCCGGCCTTTTCCAGCCCCGAAACTGGACCCCCAAACTGGTACCCCAAACAGGAACCCAACAATGGAGCCCCAAGTCCTCCCCATTGGCTCCCCCAAGACTTGACCCCAAGCCCAAGTCGACATATTCTCTTCTTCAAGTTTTGACACCCTAAAGAGTTCAGGGGCTGTACATCACAGCAGGACGCCAACATAGAAACGAAATGTTTGCTCAATCAAAACAAGGTTCTTTTGCAGCCTCCTCTTCCACGCTCAGTTTAGGCTTAGCGCGAAGGAACCCGATTTTTATGCCCCAGCGTCTTCGAAAACCAGCACACCATCGCCGAAACCAGCGCCCATGCTGTTTCTGAATCACGCTGTTGTACGCAGATCGCCTCAAGCCAGATAGCAGATCACTGCCGCCTACTTCATCCAAGCAAGCACAGAAACCAGCACATACCTGTCGGGAGCTGGGTGCCGCCCCTTTCAAATTTGATCTGGCCACAAAAGCAGCAGCCTGATGCTCACTTACAAATTTCTGCGCCACACTACGAATCCGCTGGATCTTGGGACATGCTTCATCGGACGGGCTTTCTAACGCCACCCACCAGTCAATCTTGGCTTCCAAATACCGCTCCTCGACAAATAGCCTTGGGTCCAGAACTTCTGTTTGTTGGCGGCGCCGCTGTGCATGCGCTGCGCTTAGGTATGCAACAGCAACATCTGTCACATGCCCCGACAAAACAAAGACACAGAGCAGAACGTTCAACTGGAACTGTGTCAGTCCACCGCGTTCACCATCACAGCGTGCTCTGTACTTTGCCATGTTCGCAGCTTTGAGCTCACGCTTCAGTTGTTTCAACTGCTCCTAGACGCGAGCAAACCAAAAACAGAAGTGCCTAACACAACAGCAAAAATAGCAACAGCGCTCTGTCTGCATAAATTGACCCACCAGATACCCCTTACAAAACTGAACACAGATTGATTGCTTCGGGTTTGCGAAGTACCACTAGGACTTGACTTGGAGCGCGCAAGGTGGAACTCTGGGGGGTCATACGCCTGTAGCACGAAGCTGGCCTGTCTCAGGCCCCCCTCAAGTGGTCCCCAGTCCTGTGGTGGAGGGTTAGCTGGAGCCGGAGCCGGAGCAGCTGGAGCTGGAGCTGGAGCGGCGCCCTCGTTGCTTGCCTCGGCACCATGGCTCGCCATGGTCTCAGGTCGGTCTCGCGCCCTCCTTACTCGTTCACAGTGCACCACAACGGCTGCGGGTACAAACATTCGCTCAACAAAGACCACATGCTGCAATTGCACTGAGAGCACAGCCCTTGCCTCGAGATTGCATGGGTGCTACGGTACCTGGCTGGAGGCCTACCTACACCCCAAGCCGACCCACGCAGGACAAGTGAGCTCACCGAGAAAGAATCTGTTTCCTCAGCCCTAAACGCTCTGGAGGCGCCGCACATTGTGTGGAGAGGGCGCCGTAGGCACCCACGGAAAAAGCAGGCCCCCGCACCTTGCCGGACGAACCGAACAGGCAGAAAGGTGGGTCTTACGCACCTGTCGCAATGCAACCTGGCGTTCTTAGGGCTTTCGGGGCAGAAAAAGCTTCTACACGCTTCCAAGCGGGATTAGGGGTTTAGATGCCCACCTACACTCCTGTTCGGGCCAGGCAGAGAGGCTCTACAGCACAACGCTCGCTGTTCTGACCCCTGCAGGCTTTTGCCTTTGGCCAGATGCGGCGAGCAATTGAGCAAACTTCAAAAACCAAGACGAACTCTTATTACCAATTACTTTAGATTAGCACCAGAAGTTTGCTCGCTTGCTCTCGTCCGTTTTCGCAATGGCTTCCCTAAACCCACCCCTGCAGACCCCTCCTTCACCCCTGTCCTAAGCCCTCGTTTGCAAATCCTTCCCTAAACCCACCTTGCAGGCCCTCCCCTGCAGATCCTCCCCTAAACCCTCTTGTAGATCCCTCCCTAAACCCACCTTGCAATTTCTTCGCAGACCCCCTTGCAGATCCTGCCCTAAACCCTCCCTTGCATACCTCTCCCTCAACTCCCTCGCTGCAGATGCTACCCTAAACCCTCCCTCGCAGATCCCTCCCTCAACTTCCTCGCTGCAGATCGTCCCCTAAACCCTCCCTTGCAAATCCTCCTAAACCCCGTCCCGGCGGAAAGCAAGCATCTAGTGCCAGCTACAACAAGCAAATTTTTCTGACAGCGCAGCCTCGCAGACCTGGACCCACGCTTAACAATCTCAAAACCGGAAACCCTGAGACCCTACAGCTCTGAGGCATCCCGCATTTCGCGCTCCGCGTGGGGCATGTCATCCACAACCTCACAGGCGCAACACTTGCAACTTGCTAAGACTTGCAAGTACTGCGCACTTCCCGCACTGACAGAAGCACCTGACAAGTTCTTGCGTGCAACACTGCTTCTGTTTACATTGCCGACCAGCAGAAACATTAAGCTGACACTGATACACTCTGAGGAATCCGGCTTGCATTGGGCGCGGGCATGTCAACAAAACCTGACGGGAGCAACACAAGTAGAAGGTCGTGAAACATCGCAAACCGCGGCCTTATTTAGAGGAACGGTTTTTTGGAGGAAAAAATTGGGTTTTCGTGCTTTTATGCTCAACGCTTCAGCGGTGTGACGTCCAACCAACCATGCTTCGTGCGCGCACGGGTGACGGCAAAGGCAGGACTGCTGGCTTTCGGGGGCGGCGACGTGGCTTGCAAGCAACGCTCCGGCGTGAAGGCATGTGGCGTTGTTGGACTTGCTGGTGGCGGACCGTGCGGAGTAAAGGGCTGCGGCTCGGCTTGCTCCACGTGCACGGGTGCTCCAACCGGTGGCGGACCGTCCGGAGTGAAAGGCTGCGGCTCTGCTTGCTCCACATGCACAGGTCCAACCGGCGGCACCGTAGAAGAGCTCGATGCGAAGCCCGCCGACATGCTTGTTGCTGTCTGTGCAAAATGGTCTCCAGTCCTTTGTACTCGGCGTCGCTTCTGCCTCGCTTGGGGTTCCTCGGCACCTAAAGAAGCATGTACTGCTGCAAGTCCGCGCTCCAGCTGCAATATCTCGGCCTCGCACTCAGGAAACGCTTGGACATACTCCTCACACTGCTGGTCAACCCACCGCGTGTAGCAACCAATGCAGGCATAGCAAAGCTTCAACTCCGGAGCCCGCATGCTCCTCGGCATACTGGAACGCAGATGCCATCTCAACCCAAATCTGTTGTTGAAAGCAGCGCGTTCTTGTTCGTCCACAGCTCCCTGTCGGCTGCGTGGCAAAACCCGAGATTGGCAAGTGATGACAAATGGAGGCGGGTTGTGCACGATGATAGCTGATCCGCCTTTGACTGCTGCTGTTACGGACTCTCCCTCAAGGCACAGAAGAAGGGTATCCCATGCCACGGGCGTACTCTCCAGCCGCCAGTCCTGCCACACAGCCACCAAATGCTTTTCGAGGCCTTGCAAGCAGAAGGTGTCGCCACGATTAGGACGGAGCCATGCGCGCTCACCATAGAGATGGATGAGCGGCCTGCTCAGCCCCGTCTTCCCTGCGTTGCTTTCGCCCCAAAGCAAGATCGATGTGTTCTTCGCGCTGGTGCCAAGTCTTACGAGGCGCTTGATCATGAAGCCAAAACGTCGAGAATCCTTCTCGTGAAAGTCAAGCAGGCGTGAAAGTGCCTCAGAGAGGCGATTTGGCGATGTGCAGATGCATGGCTGCTGTCGGGCAGAGTCCCATATGCGAAGCCGCTCTTGCCGCTGCATCTCCCCAGTTTGTGGCTTCCTTAGTTTCAAGACTAAAGAAGCACAAGGAACCTTGCAGCCCTAGCAACCCTAGCATACGACTCATGACTTCTGCGCTATTCTAGACGCAAGCATCGCCAGCAGTTCCTTCCACGATGCAAATAAGGGCGCCATACGAGCACCTTGTCTTGCCATAAAGTCCTGGTATAACTTCACGCCTTGCGAACGCTGTAGCTGAGCCCAGCCTACCAAGTCATTGAACGTCTGAAGCTCTGGATGCTGTCGCACGACCTCAAAGAACTCCGACGGGCGCAAAGCTGCTCGCTGCAGTTTGCCTCGGAATTTCTTTTCCATCTCTGCCGTGGGAAACTTGCTGCTGAAAAGCGGGTCGTCATCCAGCTCTGTCAGACCTTTTCTGGCACTTGGCACATAGCAATGTGCCAGAACACGCCATACGTCGGCATTGCGCTTGGGAATAGACAGATGCCCAAAAATCCCCTCAGCACGCAACTTGCGTGCAAGCTGCTTCCAGCGGACCCGCCGGTTCAACTTCAACACCAAGTGATAATGTGGCTGCCGCTCCCAACTCTTGGCCGAGGCTGCATGGAGCTCGCGAAACACGGCGTAGAAAGCCAATGCGGCCCCATAAATCTTGCGGAAAACGCGCATTATCTGTACCTTCGTCGTGTTTGCCGGTGTTGTCCGCCCTTCCACGTTGGAAAACGGAATGGTCCAAAAATGGACCGTGTGCCCCCGATAGCTATGATCATCCTTTGCTGTGCTCAAATCTCCAAAGCGATCGACAGCTTCATCCTCGGACGACTCGGCGTCCGAGTCGTACAGTTGCTCAAAGGCAGTGGGCTCTTCTTCAACTGACGACGACAAGCTGTCTGCTTCAGAGCTACTGTCTGAACTGCCCGACGAAGAAGAGGGCGAAGACGCAGAGCTGTTAGCGGCCTGCGGAGGGCCCTCGGGCTCTACTGGCAGAACTGCATTCGAATCATCCGCCATGGCACCACAGACATACTGTTTTGGGGCCGCCGCAGCCCAAACAAGAACTTTCCGCACGCTGCCGCAAGTTCAAGGAAACAGCACCCGTAACACATCGCTAAACAGTCGAACCAGTACACGTTCTTTCCAACTGCGAACATAAGCATTTGAGCACCTTTGGCAGGAGGACAGACACACATGCATCAGACAGAGGGAGCCACGTGCCACGCAACCACCGTTTCTACACGCGTGCGCGCGCGTGCGCGTTGCGGGAACTGCCAATACCGTTCTTCTTCTCCAAATCGGTTCAACTAGTGGAAAAGGTATGGAAAACAGCATAATATTTCCGAAAACTGCTATTCTAACCAATAATGCCCGAATGACAAGTCCGACTGCGTCCACTCTCTCGACGCCCAACGCAAGAACCCCCAAGTGTCAACATACTGTTTGGGTTGAGAACAAGCTCCATCACGCCTTTGCTCCTGACAAAAGAAACCACCCTCCCCTTCCGGAGCGAACGAGCTTCGCGGCCAATGGCCAGTGAAAACTCAGCTTGCACTTGCCATGACAGCTCGAGAACCTACAAACCTACTACAGTCTCCAAGCTGCCAGAGGCCCATGGCAGACTGTGGTCACCACCAGCTGCCAGCAAGGCCCAGGTGCATGACCTTTCAGCTCACACCTACTTCAAGTCTCCCAGCTGCCAAAGGCCCATGGCAGACTGCGGACTCCACCAGCTGTCCCCAGGACCCAGGTGCAAGACCGTGGTGCTACACCCTAAAGCCTAGTGGTGCAGTCTGCTCCAAACGATCCACAGGAGTAACCACCCTCCCCCTCACCCCCTCAAACAATGATGCCGAAACAAAGCTTAAGAGCAACAGAGGCAAGGTCTGAATCTTTGATACTTGCGAATTGCGGAAGCACGTCCGCGAAGTACATCTTTGTTGCGGTGGGGCAAGGGGAGGGTACTACTGTTGATGGACAAAATTCTGCATGACCCTAAGGACCCTAAACTATGGGAATTATATGGTAGATTCCTTATACTGGATAATGCAGGATTTTGTCCATCAACCGTAGGAACAGCGTCTGTCCCTGAATCTTGCACCCTGCACTTTAACCCACGTCGTAATCGCTCAAGCATGCTTCGAGCGTGGGGCCCCAGCCTGCTTTACACCGTGAGCACGACAGACCTTGGGAAGGGCCGATTTCGTGCAGGTTTGTTGAGCCCTACTTTAAGGTTTTGAAGGTTTAGGGTTTGATACTTTAGGTCTGACAAGCCGACATGCTTTGAAGCTTTGCGATTTGCATTGGAAAACGCTACCCAAATCAACCAAGCCCGCAAAACAGCGCCAAATAGATAGAACACGTGATAACCTATTTTTTTTTACGAGCGCACTGCCGCTGGTACTACTGTTTATGGACAAAATTCTGCATGACCCTAAGGACCCTAAACTACGGGAATTATATGGTAGATTCCTTATACTGGATAATGCAGGATTTTGTCCATCAACCGTAGGAACAGCGTCTGTCCCTGAATCTTGAACCCGCTTAACTCTGAGCTGGCGCGCCTTTCGAAGGGCATCCAGAATGCCCACTTCCATCTTCCATACCGGTCCATACCTGGTGCAGAAGCGAAGTGCAGTCGAATGCCCTGACCTACTTGTGTTCTTCTGCACTCTCAACGCGCACAGTTGGGCACGAAGTACGGCAGTCTCCAAGCTTAACTCTCAGAGCTGGCGCGCCTTTCGAAGGGCATCAAGAATGCCCACTTCCATCTTCCATACCTGGTGTAGAAGCAAAGTGCAGTCGAATGGGCAAGTGGAGCGTTCGTTCTCTGAGTCCTTGGCAGGCTGGCGGCCTGCGGCCGAAAACTGGAGCACCCAAAATTGTTTCGGGATCTGTAAATGCACTCCTAGCAGCACCTCACAGGGATTCGGTATTGGACGCTTGCAAAACTGCATGCCGGCCAATTTTGCTGCGTGCAGAAACAAATTTGGTCATGAAGACCCACAACCTCGCCTTTACATCTGCTTTAGCTGCACTTTTTAACTGGCAGTGTAGAAGATCGCAGGCGAAAGCCGCAGCACCTCTACATCTGCCTTGGCCGTGGCCCAGTGTAGAGGATCGCAGGCAAAAGCCGCAGCACCTCTACATCTGCCTTGGCCTTGGCCGTTGCACAGTGTAGAGGATCGCAGGCAAAGGCCGCAGCACCTCTACATCTGCCTTGGCCGTTGCACTTTTTTAACTGGCAGTGTAGAGGATCGCAGGCGAAAGCCGCAGCACCTCTACATCTGCCTTGGTCCTGGCACTTTCTAACTGGCAGTAAAAGGCTCGCAGGCAAAAGCCGCAGCACCTCTACACTTGCCTTTTTCTTATCTGAATACACACATCTGGAGCATGGATCGGACTTTTTCTGTCAGTTCGAGAGTACTTCGAGCTTGGAGAACTTCAGACAACACGCAGGGATATGCTTCCCCTGCAAATGATCTTACGGGGCCGCTAGACGGGCCGCTGCAGATCTGCAAACGATCTTAGGGGGCCGCTTGGCGGGCCGCTAGGATGATTTCCAAGTCTCTCACTGAGAGAGCCTTCGTCTTCTTTACAAGTTTCGCCTTGCGCTTCTGCACAGCGCGCAAAGCCTTCTGGTGCTCTCTTCAGGCCTTTTTGGCGTCCAGCTTCCTTGCCTTGAGCATGCGAATCTGGGCGTCGAGGTCCTACAAGGAGAAGGATGCTAATTGAGGGCGTCGAGGTCCTATTAAGAGTTCCCAGAGTCAGGGGTTTTTTCACTACCAAAACAGACGAATCTGGGCGTCGAGGTTCAGGGGGTCTACTTAGCAGCAAAACGTAACCACAACCCTCCAGCCCCCTACAGTAGAGCCTGGCACTGACGATTAAGCCGACTGACGTATGTCAGAGGGAGAGTCTGTGGCAACACCAGTAGGAACAGAAAGCGCTACTCAAGACAGCACAAACTTGGGAGATAGTGAGGCTACGACTACGAAATCCGCAGCGGCTTGCCCTGCAGCGGCTTACACAGCCAATCCATGCGATTAATCTTGCGCTTGCGAGGCAACAAGAGTTGAAAGTCTGCGTCGTTCAGGCAGCCGTCGCTTGGTCTGTACAAACCAATTCGATCAAACACTGGTTTCCAAGCATACTGCCGTAAAAAACTTGGACCTGCCTTGCTTAGGATTTCCAACCAATCAAAACGTGACAAACCTTCACCATCCTTCGTCATGCACGTCTGACACAAATCCAGCACATGACGCTTGTACCGTCCCAAAATGCCAACGTCCAAGGGTTGACAAGTACCAGTGGTGCCTGGAGGAACAGGGCACACCCAAATGTCCGCGCTGGCAGCTGTTCTCAGAACTTCACGTGCCAAATGTTGACTTGCCGTGTCCATCAAAACAATGACTTGGTAGGATTTGAATGCCACAGTTGCAGCTCTCAAACGCTTCAGGAAAAGACACGTCAAACGACTGTTGGTCCATGCTGATTTCTCACGGAACAAGCTGGACCCGCGGGGCTTTTTGGCACGAACTGCTTTGAACTGTTTTGCCGTCACAGTACGACAGTTGGTTATGGTGAACTGCGGTAAATGCGGCTGCACTTCCGTTTGGTCCCAAGCAGCAAGCACTTGTGTGACACACAACCTCTTATCCTGCTTGGTGCAAGGGCCATGACAGCTTGAACTTTGCACGACGTTGCCATAAGCTTCAAACCCGTATCTCATCGACGTCTCGTCAAAGTTAACCAGTAAGGGCTTCTTGTGAGCGGGCACTTGAGCACGAAGCCATGCCACATGGCGACGAAATGCTGTGGCCTAGTGGATGGAGAAATCTCCGAAAAGGGCGTTTTTTTT
>CAJNDT010003208.1:0-24541 GCA_905221615.1 Symbiodinium sp. CCMP2592
AGCACTAGCGGGACCCCCACAGTCTTCCTGGAACTGACTCGACGGTGAGGCGGTGAGGAAGATATACCAAACCCGAACCCAGAACCCTGAGCAGGAAACCCCTTAAACCTGAACCTTAAATCCGAAACGCGAAGCACTGGCAACCCCCCCAAACCGCAACACCTAAACCCTAAACCCTACACCCGAAACGCGAAGCACGAGACACGCCGGAAAGAGGCCAACTGGGTCTGGCACCGAGCGCTCCCCCACCACCGAGTTTGAGCCTGCGGATGGTTTTTTTTAGAGTAGACTATAGTCAGGTAAAAATATATGTATAGGATATGTATATATGTATTCGCCTCGGCCCCGGCCGAAGCGGTCAGAGGTTCCTATTCGGATTCTCCTATTCCCCACCTCTTAATCCCCAACGGGGCCCGCAGACCCCCCCCCCCTTTAAAATGGAAACGTGTCGACTAGCCCCAAGGTCCGGTGGTGAATTCTCGCCCCCTCCAACGGGTTTTGGCAATCTGTAGCAGTCCCACCCAGTTTTCCGCCCGTCCCTCCCCTTCCCCCCTCCCCCCCCCTCCCCCCCCACTCCCCCTCCCCCCCCTTGAGATGTAACCTGGACGTGTATCCCCTCGCTAGGCGTACAGGAACACAGGCACTCATGTGTCTCTTTTGCTACAGGCGCACAGCTGTAGTCCACTGCACTAGAACCTTGAGCAACAGGCATGGATACATGCAAGTGATACGTGAAACAGACAGGCACCTGGATGTGTAACATTCAGTGTTTCAACCAGGCACAAAATTAAAACACGTAGAGCTGCATGGCCGTGGAGTCGGCATTCACCTAGCCTGTTATTGCTCTTGGTCGAATTAGCGGAGTATTGAGCTACATCTGCGACTTGACGAGAATCTATACATCTCTCACCTGAAGACAGCTTCATTGAAAAGAGCAGAACACGCACAAAAACGCAAACGGATCTTCAACTGGAAACTTGTGCTTGAAAGTTGCCCACTTGTGTTTCAGTTCCCTCTCCAGGTGGAAAGCATACTGTAACATAAAAGGTTGTAGAGCTTAGCTCTACTTGATGCCAGCATGACATCTTGCGACATGGCAAACGTATAAGGGCATTGGAAGTATCTTATCCTGAGATAAGTATCTTCTCTTGAAGAAGAGTTCTTTAGGAAGTACCTTTTCCTGAGAAAAGCATCTCCCTATGAAATGACGAATGCTCAAGTGGATACCTTCTTCTGAAAGAAGCATTCCGTGAAACACTCAGCCAGTTCAGTCGACGAACTCTAAGTCACGATCCCAGGTTCTATCGCGCCAATGATTTTGACCATGCCAGCGGTAGATGTCGTTGGCATGAATCGGCATTATCGGCTGATGGCGAACAGGGTCGTAACCGCGGGGATCAGCAGCATTCCTAGGTAGCGATATCTGTGGATCTGGAGCAAGGTCTTCATCTTGTTCCACAGGAACTTCGTCAGAACCATTGTCCATATCCACGTCCGAAGAATCGGAACCTAGTCAGTTTTTCCCCTTGTTCTTGCCCTTGGACTTGCCCTTGGACTTGCCCTTGTTGGCGTCCTTGTCCTTGCCTTTAGAGGACTTGCCTCCTTTGCCGCCTTCTTTGCCACCAGGAGGTTGTGCGGGTTCTGGAGGACGTTGAGAACCAGGAGCTTTAGCACCCGGAGCTGCCTCTTCCTGAGAAGAGCTTGTTCCGTGTGGTGCGGGCGCAGGACCAGTAGAACCAGAACCACGCGCCTTGTTCAACTTCTGCCTCTCTTTTCTTCTATCCGCGGCCTCCTTCATGGTGTCGGGATTGCGGTTAAGCGCTCTCATCCTGCCTCCAGTGTACTGGTTCGCGTGAACCTCAATAAGGAGCGGAGTGTGAGCGTCATAGTCCCGGTCGTTGAGGAGGTACGCGGCGCTGGTGGAATTCAACAGCCACTCGGAGACATGGATGTCGAACTCTGTCCTTGAAGACGGGAACTCTGCCCATTGATCGTCCGACATGCTGTGTCCCCATTCCATGACTGTAGCCATAACAGGATCCAAAGTAGGAAAAGTATTCCAGTCTGGTTGTTTAACTTCCCTGTATGGCATTCCCAGCGTGTCCTCATACTGCTTCAGAAGCCACATGGCGTTTGCTGACACATGCCTCGCGCGAGGCGAGCAGAGGTGTAGGCTCTTCGGGCTTTCTGACCAGGCCTCCAGGAAGTAGTCCATGAAACTCTGGCACATCCCGCCGCGGATGTCCATCGATTCCTGCTTCCTGCCAGTGGCCCGGTACAGGGCCATGTTGGCGTCGCCTCCAATGAGGTCGACCTGGTAGTGCAAGCAGTCGATGAACATATTGCCCAACACCTCGTGAGCCAACGCCACCTTGTCTGCCGCCACGTCGTTCCGGAGATGGAAGACACAGACTCTGATACGGTCGGAGCCGGCGCGCTCCAGGACCTTAGTCAGTGCCTCTTCTGGAAAATCATCTCGATTGCCCTGAATGCCAGTCGGAACTGTCATGCCGTACACGATCTCGACGACCATGTAGGTCAGAGGGAGAGACTCGTGTGCGAATCCACTGAGAGTGGAGCCAGCCAGGCGGGTGAGCGAAGATCCAACACCGTTGGTACGACTTCCCACCATCAGATCCTTTGACTCGTTGCGCAAGAACTGCCAACCGCGCGACATGAGGAAGGCCTCCTCGGAGTCATCGATCTTGGCTGCTTCGCATAGCATGAACAAATGCGTCTTCGACTGGGCAATTGATTTTATCAGGGCTCCACGAGACGGTGTAGAATCGTCCCAGTCAATGTGATCAGCAACGGAGGTAGGAGCAGAACGCTTCCTTCCCCTGCTCATGTTGCCGAGATTGACGATGAGCGCGGCGTACTTGGTCTTGCTGGTAAAGATGGGAACCTTTGAGTCCTCTGCCAGACCAAAACGATGAATATAAGGATTCGGTGTCTTCTCAAGAGAGAGGTCTCCGATCTCCTCTTCATCAACTCCGACACTCAAGAAGTAATGAAGCATAGCGTTCAAAAGCTCTTCTCGAGTTGCCGGATTGCCGCTTGCATCGAGGGACTTCAGCTTATCCAGAAGTGCTTCCATAACCTCGAGAGCTGATTCTCGGATGTCAGAGGCCTTACCCATGAGCTTGTCATCCAAGGTGCTGCGGACGTCCCCAGAACGAAAGACCACATTCTGCTTTTCGGGACGGCGCTCGTAGATGGGAGACATCTTGTTGAGTTGATCGAAGAGGTCCCCCATGGAGAGGGTGTATTTCTGTCCCTTGTGAGGCGGAACATTTACCCTCCAACTCATATGCTGCACCTTGAAAGCGAGAACGGGCTCGTAGTCAGAATCACGCAGTCCTGTATGATACAAGCCTGAATAGCCGTATCCATTTAGCTGCTTGGTAAGCAGCCTCATAGGGCTATGTCGTTCGATCTCAGTGAGCTCCGAGAGGAAACGTTTGAACTCTTCGGTGTCTTTAAGCTCAATCTTATCCTTGGCCTTGCCCATCTCCTCGAACGCGTTCTCGTTCTGGTCCTCTGCATCCTTCGCGGCCTGGTAGTACTCAGGGTCCGGAACAGTCTTGCATTTCCCCCAGATGCCTTGATCGTGAAGTTCACTTTCATCATCCTTTTCGGGAGAAATGTCTGGCATGGATTCCTCACCCTGTGGTGAGCTTTCCTCAGCCATCTCGATGTTCTCGGACTTGCCTCCTTCCTGACCCATGTGCTCATCAGATTCGACCTTTACCTTGGATCCCCCTCTCCATGTGGAGAGCCTTCCTTGGCTTCGGTCTTCTGCGGTGTGACATCAGCCCCAGATACCTCTCCCTGTGGAGAGCCTTCCGGAACGTCTGTCTCCATTGGCTCGACTGTAGCCTCAGGTACCTCTCCCTGTGGAGAGCTTCCCGGAGCGTCAGTCTCCATTGGCATATCGGTCGGCTCGGTCTTCACCGGATCAACCTTCTTGCCCTGTGGCAAGTCCGAAGATCCAGTAGCCGGCTCGGAGGTGTCCATCTGAGTAGCCGCCGGAGGCTCCTCGATCTCCTCGATCTGTGGACATGGGAGCCGCTCGATAACCTCCTCGATCATAATGTCGTCATATGGTCGGGTGAGGAGCTCATTCAGCTCGGACTCCTTCTTCGCCTTCAAGTTCTCGTAAGCCACCAAGTCTGCTTTGGCTTTACGTGCGAAAGCCGATTTGAAATCTCGGTGCTCAGATTCAGCGAAGACTTTGTCCAGAACAGCCAGAAGGTAGCTGCCGTTGAACGGCTGCTTGAGGGTACTGTCGCAGAGATTGTAGCCCTCAGGGGTTCGCACCGTATATTTCCGGCGAACCTCCAGATCACTGGCGTGGCGCTGGATGTAGGAGAAGAAGTCCACTCCATAAGCCTCATTGATGACGCGGACGAGCATCTGGAAATCCTCTCGCACATAGCCAACCTCTTCATACACATACCTTTCCCTGAGGAAAGCATTGTGTGCGGCAAGCTTGCGAGAGTAGTCGGGATCCTCTGTCCTTGGCATCTTTGCACGAGAGTCATTGTCCCGAGGACGATCGAATCCAATGTTACCCACAGTGGGCCTGAATTCGTTCGACGCGGCAATGGAGACATCTTCCAGCATCTGGGCAAGACCACCCGGATGACGTCTAAAGTTCATCAGGGTGATGAGTAACCGTTGGAATAAACCTTCGGTTTCTTGTCCAGCTCCACGAGGTAGTTCCCCTGCAACTTCCCCATCTCGAACGCCTTGAGGAAGAAGTGCAGGGAGTACCCCGAAAGAGGATGCTGCAACCACGATGCCCAGTCGTATTCACCACCCAAAGACTCTCTCATAGAAGTAGTCAAAGTGTGCCAGGGGGTGACCTGAACGAGGGCATCGCCATAGGTGCTAAGCATCGGCTGGCCAGAGGAGTCCACCATGTGCAACTTGCCGTGGGCGAAGAGATGCCATGGATTCGTCCTGGCCTTGCGGAGAACCTCGTTGAGCAACTCCTGCTGCTGGGACTTATGCGCATCAATCTTGCCGTGGACGGTGTCCCCAGACTGATACGCATACTTGGTGTCTCCTTCGGAGGCTGTGGCTTGCCGCTCCCGCTCTGCCTTAAGCTCATTGTCACGAATAAGCTTCTGGAGAGCTGCCGCGTCCAATGTGGGTACCTTCTCCTGAGAGAAGCTTCCCGGTGACGCTTGGCCTGCATCCTGAGATGTCTTTGGCCGCTTCTTGGGAGCTGGCTTCGAAGGCATTGGATCCGAGATGCTACCCGGTACCCCTCCCTGTGGAGGGCCTCCGGAAGCAGATGCGGAAGCAGACGCTGAGGTTCCCTCTTCCTGAGAAGAGCCTACCCCTGCGCTTTGCTGCTTCCTCTCGTGGCGACTGCCACCCGGATCTTGCTCGTGAGGAGGACGGTAGTGATGTGTGAGATACATCGCCGGAATGTCCTTGTACGAGAGCACCACGCCGTTGTCTGTAAGAAACAGATCGTGGCCGTGACTCAGGTAGCTCTCGTAATCGAGCTTGGCGTAGAAGACGTAGGTACCGTACTTAATGACGGTCCCAGGCCCAGGAGAAATCACTCCACCCGCATAAACGAGGTGGATGGCCTTCCTGTGCCGCTGCCACGCCGCCTTCGTCGCCTCCAGCTTTAAGCCGTTTTCCCGGATGCTCTCGTAGTTGGAGTTATCCGAGGCGTGGAAAATCGTTCCAAGCTGGCGGCATCGCTCCAAGGTGAGCCTTTCCCCGAGAGCAACATCAGAGACCGCTCGGGCATCCGTGAGTGACCCTGGACGGCGGAGACCCCGACATAGAAGTCGAAGTCAAAGAACCGCTCGAACTGCAGAGCCACCGGGGCCACCCAGATGTTGAAGCGACCCTTCGAGTTCGCCATCAAGAAGGCGAAGAACTTCTTGGGCTCGCACTCGAAAGGCCTGATGGGGTGCTTCATCATCGTCTCCAACGGGATCTCTATGTATCGACCCGGCGTGACCCTTGTGTCGTGCCTGGTCAATGATGACAGCTGTTTGGATGTCTTCACCGCCCATCCACCGTGATTGTGGCGCATCTGGTGAATGTTGAAGATTTCACGATCGAGCTCGATGAGCTCGTCGCTGGTCAGACATCCAAGAAAGCACCGGAGGAAGTCGAACTTCCAGGTGAGGTGCCGCTGCAACACATGGGTCCCAGGGTGAGTTTCCTCGTACAGCAGGAGGTGTGACAGAAAGGCCAACTGTCCTTCCAGAATGTTCACCGCGGCCATCTCCCCATGAGGGAAGTACGCCGTGGTGTCCTGCTGACGGAAAAACCGTGGAACACCTTCTGGGATGATCCTGAGGGAGGCCACCGGAGCACTCGCAGGATAGGCTCGACGATCCTTTGTAGGATACCTGACATTACCGTCGCCATCTCCAACTGTTCGGAGTACACGACGGTTTGCCCAGGACGCGCTCTGTTGGTACAAGGACAGGTCGGGGACACCAGTGCGGACGTCAATCTTGAAGTTGCATCCCGTTGTCGGTGTCCAGTAGACCTGGAATGGTGCCTCCTCATGAGAGGAGCGTCCAGTGTACATCGAGGGTCCTGCCGCAGCCATGCTGGTAACAGAAGAAGAGGAAGTTGTGGGCTACTTTCTCACTTGAGTTTTGAACCAGCTGATTTGAGCAATGCAGGCACAAATTTAAAAAGAGACCAACAACTCTTCATGAAGCACATGCATTGAATTGCTCCGACAGCTCACACATGAAGCAGACATGACTCACAAACGCCCCTGCATGAACATGACATGTTGCACTGCACTCAAAACCGCGTACTCCTTACGGAGCCAGGCGTTCAAGAAGGCCTTGTGCTCAATCATGGAACGAAAAGGAGGATGTGAATCAATTTCCTTCAACCACCCAGTTTGAACAGAACTCAGGAGGTTTCTAGGATTAGCGCTTCGTTTCGTGAGACAGTCAGAAAGACAATGTTCAGTTCGAACGTGAGAAAGATCAGCAATAGCACCTGAACAAGCTTCCTTTCTCAGCATTTGAATCATGTGAATGGTTTCCTGTTGTTCGGGTGAGTGAGTAGTAGAAGCGGTAGACACGAGATTGTTAGCATCGGTGCGAATGTGAATCTCGGCATCCAGACCACTAATGTCCTTCCACAAACCACGAAGCATTTGACAGGTACCAAAACACTTCATCAAGGCGTACAGCTCAGCGACAGTGGTACTGAGGGTCGTTCTCTTAATCTTGGTTGATTCGAAGAAGACCAATGAGCCTCGGGTGTCTCTTCGATTCTTGACCCTTTCATCTGCGATGAAGATAGTCATCGCCCTCTGTGAGGACTTGTCGCTGTTGTTCCGGAAAGCTGCGTCAGGAATTCCAAGAATCCTCGGTGATCCCTTCACTGGCCACACCCGCAACTCAACTTCCTCACTGCGTATCTGTCGACACAACTTGTTCAACTCCTTGCAGTGACCAATAGTCGGAGCAGCGGCTGCTGATGCCAGACGAGAGAACTGGTAACATGCCTGAAATTGCGTCCTCGACTGAAGCCAGTTGATGCTACCAAGCAAAGAGCGATAAGAGGTGTGGAGAGTTTTATCACACGCGTCGGCATCCTTAAGATGCTTAGGTATGACGATCTCCTCGAGCTCTGAAACGCACAGCTTTTGATCGATCGATATATACTTCTTCTTCCCTTGTGCACCAAGAACCCAACGAACACGCTGTCCTGTGAACGTAAGGTCGTTCTTGTCCTCATGGCCGACAGTGAAGTGTTCCTTGATCTTCTTAAGGAACCAAGTGAGGAACTCAGGGGTTCCACTTATGATGAGATCATCAACGTGAAGACTCATCACTCCAACTGTCTTGCGGCCTTTGCTGGGACTTCCATGCGCAGGGTCAACAAAGTGTTCAAGAAGCTGATCAACCAACTCGGGAGAGAGCTCAGACAAGCTCTCGACCTTGTACGAAGCCTTCTCAGGAAGGAACAAGGAGACGAGAACCTCAGCTTCTTCTTCAAGGAAGCAGGTCTTGTCACCTTTGTCCAACCTCATGTCATGGGCCCTTTCGACAATCCACCATGTTCCTTTACGAAGGATCATGGAAACTCGATAAGGGTAGTCCTTGACCTGGTAGACAGGTGCAGGAGTACGAAGAGCCTTGGCCCTGTGAGAAACGAGAGCATGCCCGTTCTCATAAGGGAACCAACCTCTCTTCTTACAAGCAACACTGCCCAAGAATCCGAGAAGCTTGTCATCAGTCACAGGTCTCCACGCATAGTCAACCATCTTCTTGGTATCGGTGTTAAAGCACTGAGCGATATCGGGACATGAGAGATAGGATCTCTCCTCCGCACGGTCGGAGGAAGAACGGTTTCCTTCATCGTATGCGTAGCATGTCATGGCATGAAGGGCGACCTCCTTAAGGTAAGCAGGTTCCACCTCAAGAGAGGTGCTTCTTGCTTCAGGTTCCTCCTCCTGAGAGGAGCTTCCTGCCGCAAGGTGGCTCTTGCCCTTCTTGCCTTCTATGCCGTCGTATGCGACATAAGTGCATCGGTCAGCTCTGGTCGGTTCCATGCCTACAGACCTGAGGAATTTGTCCAAACGATTCCCCCATCTTCTCGGTGCATCGTTCAGACCATAGACCGGTCTGAGACAAAGGCCAACCATCCAGGTAGGCAAACCGATGTCAGGAGGCAACTGAACCACAACCATGCGAGATGACAGATTGTAGTGTTCCCACTGAAGGAAAGCGGTCTTAAGATCCAAATGAAAAAGATCCCAATAGTGATTGGCAGCGCACTGCGCAACCAAACGGAAACCATACCGAGTAGCCGTAGGGCTGTCCGTTTGTTGATCCCAGGCAAACTTGTCCTGAAACCCACGACAAACCCAACGGGCTTTGAACTTGGAAAAGTAACCGTTCTTGTCAACCTTCACAGTAAGGACCCAACGTCCGGTAAGAAAATTGACATCGTTCTTAAGCTTGCGACGGTCCGTCAGCCGAATTGCATCATTGTCCAAGTAACTCTTGAACTCCCCAAGCTTAGCCTTCCGAATTTCGGCGGCATACTTGCGCTGCATCTCCGGCGTGAGGGTACCCGCCTTGATTTTATCCTGCTTAGTCAACCACGACGCAAAACCATCACCATCCAACGGAACAAAGGACGGACCTTGAAGTCCGACGGAGGGCGAATCAAAACGTCGTCGTCGCCAATAGCCAGGGCAAGCAAACTCTCATCACGATAGTCAACCGTTGCATCCGAATCGGTATCCTCACCCGCTTCCGGCACCGGCGGTTCCGGGGTGGGTTCCGGGAGTGGTGTTTGCTGGATAGGAAATTCCCCCTCAGTCACCGGCAAACCAGGAACAGGAGCCGGATCAGAAGAAGAGGAAGCAGGCTCCTAAAAGCCCGGAAAGTCACCCGACGGATCGGGATCCTTCTTTCCCGCAGAGTGCCCAGGCAACAGCACAGCCGGAGGTCCCACAACGGTACGTGATTTGGCCTTAGACACATCGTCAGGATGTGCGCCTCTTGCGCGTGTCTGAGACACGTTACGAGGTGACGGCGGTCTCATACTCTGTGGCACCGGAAAGTGAGGATGCGGCGGAATTGGAACAGGAACAATAGGTGAAGGTGGTGCCGGCCACGGCATCGGTGGACTAAGGACCTGGTCCGGGTTCGCAAACTGCGGCGGAGCCCCAGGAGAGTCGGGAGGACCTCCAGGAGGAGGCGACTCCTCGTGAAACTCCATCGGAAGAGGAGGGTTGTCCGGTGAAGGACCATAGCCAGGTCCCGGTCCCTGTGGACCGCCTCGTGGCGGATGTCCACCACCGTCCGGATCGTGATCCAGGTCGGAATCATCATCGCCCCCTGGTACCGGTACATGAGTACCGCCTCCAGGAGGTTGTGACGGAGGGTCACCACCAACATGCAACTCAACAGGAGTATCATCCAAATCCTGATCTGGATGCTGTAGTGGCATATCCTCATCATCCACAGGCATATCACCTTGTGGATCATCATATCCTGGATAGTCCACATCGTCGTCCGCGGCTGGCGGTTGCGGTGCAACCGGGGCTGGCGCTGGCTGGTCCGTGAAGTCCAAACCAACATCAGGCCCGCGTCTGGAACTGTTGTTCTGAGACTCATTCCAGAACACTATCATGGACCAATGAGTTGATTGCATATCCTTAAGGCAAGGAAGCAACTGTGCCATCGTCACGAAAAACACATGATCCATATCACCCTTTTGCCACAAAATGACAACAGCATCAGAATGACGATGAACCAACGGAAGTGTTTTCCCTTGAGTCCCCCTGTAGACGTTACAGTACTCAAACTCCAGGTACGGAAGAGTCAGCACGCGCACATTCTTAATCATCGGCCGCAAAGCGACCGCGTCAGCCGATGTGGTCGTGTGAACTTCCAGCTCAGTACCTGGAAGGAGACTGTCAACATAAGACAGAGTCTGGACCAAAGACGACGTAACAAAACGCTGCGGCGCAACAAACCTCAGAGGTGTCGGAAGCTTCCCTTTATCATTGTTTGAGAGTAACGAGTACTCCTCTTCTGAAGGAAGAACCGGTAAAGCCTCTGAATTGCGGTCTGATCGCAAACACAGCGCACACAGTGTTCCATCATCAAAATCCTCAAAGATATCTTCGAACAAGTAAGATTGTCGGAGATCTGATCGTTCATCACCCACAAGACACTGCGAAAGCAGCACAGCAAACCTCGGATCAAGTGCTTTAGCAGAGTCATAACCTTCTTCCAACGACTCCAAACGGCCAAATGATCCATCAGGCACATTGGTGAGAAAGGAAAGCTCACCATATTGATGCTGACCGTGGTCATCTCCCCCTGAAGGAAGTACACCACGGTTCTTGAAGGTGTGGAATGAAAGTCCTCTTCTCCACTTCAGCGAGCGACTACTCTGCGAAAGCCAGAACCAACAATGAGAAGGATACATGATGGTCACGAAGTATCCATCACCCTTGTCATCTTGCCAACGGCAGACTTCGGCACAAAAGTGCCAGAAGGCATTGGCGGCCTTCCTGGGCCAACCATCAGGAATGACAGGATGAATAAAAATGTGATTAGGCTCAGCCTTCAAGATCACTTGCCAAGCGGCCTCAATCGAAGATTGAATAGTCTTGGCGTTCCATTCACCAAATAACACAGGTTCACTCGCATCAAGTCCAGAATGGACAGTGCACGCAGTAAGCCCAGTGAGGCGAGGTGTGATCTCAACGAAATCGCTCTTGCCTGAAGTGAGAGTGTGGTAACAGATCTCATGCTCATAGCAGAACCCAGAACCGGCACGATCAAGCATATCGTCGCCGATGCGGTCGAGTGCCTCTTCCTGAGAAGAGCGTCTCGGGACCTCATCTTTCTTCAGAGGAATGGCCACATCATGCCACGGATCTCCATCACGCCTGACCTTCGACTGATTAACCCGAAGAACGGCCCGATGAACTTCAACCAACACCATGGCACCTTCTTGTGACACAACTATACCTCTGACCCAGGTTCCTTCAGACTTCTTCTTCGACTCATCCTTGTGCCAAACGAACACGCGATCACCCTTCGAGTAAGGACCATCAGACGGCATAACTCTTCGTGCAAGGTCCTTCCGAAGGTCAAGTGATTGTCTGGCCTCTTGATGAGCCCGCATGGCAATCCTCTGGAGTTCCAGAGTGGTTCGATCCTCCTCGGCAGGTTCAGCAGAGAGCTGTTCAGGAGAACTGTTCTCAACGTCAAACAAGTCTGGTGGACGTCTTCCAGTCGCTATCTCCAAAGGAGAATAGCCTGAGACCGTAAGCTGGCAATTCCTTGCCCATGCCACCTTTTTGATTGCTTGACGAACAGTCACCTTTTCTGCATAACCTTCATCGGCCAAGGCCTTCGCCATGATGGCCCACGTGCGCTTGAAAAGACGCACAGCGGTCTCAGCTCGATTAGGCCAAGGAGTTCGCGGTCCACATGGATACGGAGTAATGCCATGGAACTTGTAATAGGACATGAACTGTGGCGTGAAAAATGCTTGATCTCCTACGATTCCCTTAGGAACGCAGTTGTTCTCCTCTGTCCATTGTCTAAAAGCTCCCAGAGTCTCTGGCGCTTCCAGGCTTGTAAGAGCCGTAGCCCACAGAAGATTTGAAGCACCATCAATGACGACCAAAGCCAAGTAGGCTTTAGTACCGAACTTGATTTCTTCATGATCAACAAAAATGAGATCACCGAAGGATGATGCTCTTAACCCTGCGATTCTGGCTCGCGGAGGCGTAGGCACCGAGGTGCTGCAAACACGACAGCCTGTGACAATGCGGTCGTACTTGTCATAGATCTCTCCTGGCAGACCAAGCATGCTGGTCCTGCGTCGAAACTGAGCAGGACTCATGTGGTAATGCTTCACATGCAACTTGTAAAGCTCAACATCATTGTTCAGATTTTCCAACATGCGCTGATACTGCGGAGAAGCCCTTGAGACCTCGTGGCCTGGCAACGGAAGCGCGATCCTCCTAGGTTCTAGCGACTGTGGCTCTGGGGCCCTCGGAGGAAGCAAATCTGCATCCCCCGGTTCGGACGGTTCGTACTCTTGAAGATCCGGATCATCCTCAGGAGCAGGAGGAGAAGGAGCCGGTTCCTTGGGTTCCTTTCCCTGTGGGAAGCTTCCCTTGGCTCGAATTCTTCTTCTCTCCGGTACCTTTCCCTGAGGAAAGCTTCCGGACGCTCCTGTGTTCTTCGAGCTGTCTTCAGGTTTACCTGTGCTAACCATATCCTCTGGGGATCCTACCTTACCACGGGTTGGATCCTTGGTCTTAGCCGGCACCGAGGTTCTACTCTCGATGCCACCAGGCAGAATCTTGAAAATGGTCTTGCCTTTCCAAGAGTCAGTGGTTCTTGTTGAAGAAGGCTCAGAAGAACGCCAGTCATCTTCTTGAGTAACGCTCTTTCCCTTGGAGAACTCCATGATCGTCTTGCGCTTGGTGTCCAGATACTCCAACGGAATAGGCACAAAACCCGCCTTGGGTTCGTACTTGACCCTTCTCATCTTCTTGTGGATGCGAATCATTTCCATGTCGGCTTCATTGATCACCCACTCATCATCCGTCGCCAAGGCGAAGTTTTTGGGTACCTCTTCCTGAGAAGAGCATCCCTCGGTCTTCTGATGGAAACCGTACTCATAGTGGGAGAAGTAGGTGAGGAAGCTCGACTTCTTATGCTTGCTGAAACGCACATTCCACATCAACTGACTTAGTTCAAGAAGGTCAAGTACCAGGTGTGAGCTCGGTGCAACCTTCAGCCTCACATCCTTGATTCCCAGCACAGGGCTGCTGAGCAAGGCCTTTTCCGGATGGAGCTCGAACTGGAAACGAAGATTGCGCATCTGAGGCAAGGACATGAGAATGGGAACATGCCCTTGTTCCACAATGTCGAACTCTGTGGATTGAACTGCAAAGTCCCGGTCGTACATGCAAATGACCAACTTCTGGTTGCATTTTGTCGACTCGGAATTGGCAAAGGTGAACTGAGAAGTGGTCTCAGCAATGGTGTACCATATGCCGCAGTTCTGATTCTTGTCACAGAACTCCATGAGGTCCTGTGCGGCCACTCTCGAAGCCATTGCTCTCGTGCATCCCAAGTCCAACACCATCGCGGTTGGCGTCAAGGGCTGAGAGATGAAGGCTTCCTCGATCTCATTGATCTTCTCTTCGGTGGCCATGAAAGAAAAGTTCGGAGTGTTGAGATGTTCAACGAAGAAGGTTGTGGCGGCTGGGGTGCCGCTCGGGGCAGCATCAGCAAGCTGGCTCTGTCCGTCTTTTCCGGACTTTCCATCTTTTCCATCCTTGCCAAACTTGCTCTTTCCTTTGCCCTTCTTTCCTTTCTTTCCTTTTCCTTTGGCTGCATAGGATTCCTCAGACTCGTACCAGGACCAGTCATCCCAGGACTGATCGTTCCACTGGTAATCTTGCCACTGTCCTTCTGCCTGCCATGCTTCTGATTCTTCGGCAAGATGAGACCTGCCTTTCTTCCTTTTGAAGAAGCGCCTTCCCTTCGATCCTTTGCCACCCTTTCCTTTGCCTTTGCGGTGGCCTTTGAATCCGCGCTTCATCTTGCGGCCTTGGAAACGCCGCTGGAACCATGAGTAGTTCTCGTCGTCGTAGACCCAGAAGGCGTCCTCATCCGCTTCGAGGAACCCTTCCGTGCCATCCTCCTCGTCCTCGACCCAGTAGCCTTCATGATTGTCAAGAAATCCTTCATCGATCACAAGGAACGTCTTCCGGCCACCGTGGCCCGAAGGAGCGAGAAGTGGGTTGTCGACGGTAGTCTTGGTCGTGCAGAAGATCTCCAGGTAGACTTCACGCAGCTCGGTCGTGGTGTAGTCAGCTAAGACTCGGTTCCGATGTGCCATCAGTGATGTCAGCACCTGCCGTTGATCCTGTGTCAGATCAGACAGGGACACAAAGATCAAGGCGACCAAGTTGGCTGTGATCGGAATGGTCCGAGCATGCTGCTCTCTGAGCCGATCGTTGGCTCTCTCCAATGCCTGAGCTGGTGTAATATCCGCTTGTTCTTCTGGAGGAGGTCCTACTATGAAAGCTCTGACCTCTGCATTGTTCGGATCCTCAATCGGTAGATAGGTATCGTTCCACGCTTCTTCCATTCTCCGAACAGAGAGTTGAAACCTGGTAATCCAACGAAGCATGTCTCCATTCCCACGGTGCATGTTCATGAACTGCTGGAAGCGGTAGAGAAAGACATTCGCTGCTCCCTTCACGAAGAGCGGCCGCAGGAAGCTCTTGAAGTACTTAACTCCGTTGTTCGGGTCCTTCAGGCGATCTCTGTCGAGAAGCCTCTTGTGGATTGCTGCTTCACCTTCTAACCGATTTCTCAAAGCTGGTCCACGCTTGTCATTGTCTAGCTCAGTAATGTCACACCAGTCATCGATCGCATCTTCATAGGCAAACCAACTGCTTCTACCATCATAAGATGGAGGTACTTTGGTGGTCACCTGGTGGAAAGCTGAAAGACGGTGTAGTTCATTGAGATGACGATGATTCGTCGCGTAAGATTCATTGCCTTGAAGGAGGTAGTCTTCATCTCCTCCATCATGCTCAAAGATAGTCGCAGAGTGGCTAGCCATCGCGCTGTTCTTGGATCGAGCCCCGGGAGAAAACTCTTCCGGTTATCTTCACCTGTGTGAAGTGTGCCGGAGAGACTCCGGCTACCTTCACTTGAGTGAAGCACACCAGGTATTCCGGTTGCCTCCACCTGTGTAGAGTGTACCGAACGGGTACCTCCACAAGTGTGAAGCTTCCCGTTTCCCGGGAGCTCCGCTACCACGTTGAGATGTAACCTGGACGTGTATCCCCTCGCTAGGCGTACAGGAACACAGGCACTCAGGTGTCTCTTTTGCTACAGGCGCACAGCTGTAGTCCACTGCACTAGACTAGAACCTTGAGCAACAAGCATGGATACATGCAAGTGATACGTGAAACAGACAGGCACCTGGATGTGTAACATTCAGTGTTTCACCCCCTCCCCCCTTCCCCCTTCCCTCGCGCCCCTCCTCCGCTCGCTGACAGGTGCGGGCTTTCTGGAGTTTTCGACGACACGGGACGGCAATGTAGCATGTTCATGTGCGTCTCAGGCTTGTTTTAGACGCCCTTTCGTTGGGATAGGCGGAGTAACGTGGTTGAAAAGGGTCTGATGCTTCCCTAATCCAAGACGCCCACGAAATCCACAGCCTCAACGGCCCATACTTAAGGCATCCCGCCGCTTGCGAGAGTCTTGGTATCCAGTGTTTCGGAATGACGACACCAAAATTCGTACTGATACTACCACTACTAGTACTACTCACAATCATCCTGCTTCGTGTTGCTATGAACATTCCTTTTACTATAAGTGCGATTCCAACTGTTACTTTTTTCCTACAAGAGCTTGCTGCAGATAGTAGCCACTCGCCGCATGCGCGTACAGCCGGGCCGAGGCGGACGACGCGCAGCGTTTCAAATAAAAATGCCCTTTAGAGCTTTGGGGGCTGCGGGCATTCCTCTCAAGCTGAGGGCAACGCCCAACTTGTTCAGGACCTGCATGGCTTTGGTCTAATGCGCGATGATGCCTTTCGCAATAGTCACGGGACCTTGCCACCGATGATGATGTTCACATCACCTTGCAACACGACGTGCATGGCCTGCACCAGCAACAGCAGGAAGTCTGCAGAATGTGGCACAAATTTGTCACGGCGTAGAGTCACTAGCAAAACTTTCTTGCACCTTGGCAGGCTTGCCTTCAGTGAGAAGCGGCTCGTTTTTCCTGAAAAGCGTAACCATGCGCATGCTCGTCTGCCTACTCTCCCTGGCCGGCTCTGACGTGCCTCCAGAACTTCTTTTGAAACAGCGCAATCAAGCGCTCGAAGCTGAAGGTGTCCTGCGGAGGATAATGCGACTGCACTACGTATGTCCGGCTGACACATACATCACATACACACTCTCGGCTCCAGGGTGGAGAAGAAGTCGAGGGTTTGAAGGGACTTGGAGATCTCCATCTTCTGTGCCTCGCACCGGCCAGGCTCTCAGCGTTTTTCCCGGTCTGTCCGGCGCTCTCTGTATGTGGGTGCTGACTTGTGCGCCTCGCTGTTGAAGGTGAGGGTATCCCTTAGACGGACCAGGCAGTACAGCGCCCTCACTTGACCAATACACATGCCGTTGCTTTCCTTAGCAGCGTGCTTCTGTCCACCCGTCTCCTTCTCCTCACAAACAGCGGCTTCGAAGTGGATGCAGGTCTTAGGATTTTACACCTGCCTCGTTCCCCTCATCAAGCTTGTCCTGCATCGCTCAAGGACCGAAGGGGGGGGCCCAAGGACTCGCGACTATCAGCGGCGACGGCCTTGTTGGCCTTCAGCTTTCCGTGCAGCTTCGCCGTTTGCAGTTTCGCTGTTTGCCTTCGATTGTAGTGCATGGTGCTCTTACCTAGATGTTTCCGATCAAGACCCATGTCGACCTACAGCAGATTCAAGGCCTTCGCTTCGCGGCGCTGTCCTTCTTCTCTTGCGGCTTTGGCTCCGGAGGTCGCGGTGGAGGAACAACAGCTGGAGTCTTCTTCCGGCCTTTCAAGTCTCACGCTTTGCACTCACTTCATTGCACTTTTGACGAACACTTCTCCAAACCCTAAACCCTAAACCCTGTCTCTGCGTAAGGTGGGGAGGCGATGCATTCAGCACAAGCGGGGCCTGCGCTGATCGCGTTGACAAACTGCACGACTCGTAACTGTGCTTTTGCAGCACGTAGGAAGGAGGGTTTCCTCGTCGTGGGCCAGGGGATCTTCAACTGTTCCAGACATTTGGAGAGATCTTGGACATCATCCTTGATGCCAGCAACTTGTCTGAACTGGGAAGATGTGAGCTTGTGCATCTGGCAGAAGGTCTTTGCCACCACGTTGTACTGATTCTCCACACATGACCGAAGCAAAACCCGAGGATCGCCAATGATTCCTGCGTCGCAAAGATCGGCAGATTCTTGCCCGTCAGACCACACTTGGACGGATCCAAAGGCCAGAAGGAATACGTGGTCTAATTCCTCGCCACTTCGACAAACTATCTCACCCGGCTCAAGAAATCTCGTCTGTAGTTGCTGAGCAACTTTGTGAACAATGGAGTCTCTGCATTGCTGAAAAACGGGGAGCTGCCGCAGGGCAGAAACTTTTGTACTCAGCGCATGAGCGGCGCAGTGGTCAATGTCGACCCTGCTCATGCCAACACTTTGCGGCTCGACATGTCTCCATCTGCAAACCTAGGGCTACCTACATCTTATGCCAACTCGCAGTATCGAATTTGCACGTCCCTCCTCATTCAAACAAGTCTTCGCTGCATGTGGTTAACACGCCCATCCCAGGATCTGCTGAAATCTCTGTGCATTGCGACTACCCGACCCCTGCGTTCACTTGAGAAGCAGACAGCGGATAGCGTGACGTCTGACTCAACACGAGCCGGCGCACAGCAATGTAACATACAAGATTGCAGAAAGCACCCGAATCCACGTGATGCCAACCCAAACTGTTCCGGCCCTTTGCGATCTAGCCACCGCCACAATTCAGGCCTGCAGTGTGTGGTCACGTCATCCAGTTTTTAAAGGAGGGCTCCCACTTACAAGCATCTAAGCAAGTATTCGAAGTCTTGTTCCGCCTTGCCCGCACGTCCGACTTCCTTGGCTTGTCCGCGCCCCTGAAGGGCCGGCTTGGTGTAAAAGCCATGCATTCCTAGTCTAGGCTCATCTCCGTGGCTGACAAGCTTTTGAAAGAATGCCGAAGCAGCCTAGTACGATCTAGGGTTTTACATCCCTGGGTCTCGTTCCCCTGTTGCTTTTACAGGATCCACCCTGAAGGCGCTGAACGCGAACCCTACAACAAGCTACATCTACATGTCTGAACGACTTCCATCGAATTGCCCTGATGCATATGTCGACGCAGAAGATCCTTGGGCCGACAAGCCGCACTCTCCGAGGAATTCAAGAATCTAAAGGTTTTGATAGCAGCTGCACACTGAGCTCTGGACCCTTTGGGAATGAGGCTTCTGCGCGCAAAGCCTGCACAGACCAGGACAGCACCTACGAAGCAGCCGTGCGCGAATTGAAACTCACCGCATGACCGGGAAGCTCGGATTCTTGCTGCCAGTTCCTGCTTCCAAGAGGTTTCCGTCTTACCTGGCCACGTCGTTTGTCTCAGGCCAGAAACTTTCTGAAGTCTCTAAGAACTTGCAGGGAGAGCCGGGAAGGCCAAAAGCCCCAGAATAAGTCGATCTCGGCATGTCACGAGCGACACAATGCTGCGCGCTCCCTGCTCACTTGACCTAGGACGGGACCCCATTCCCCCACTTGTTCGCCAGGAACTTGTCTTCACCACGCCTGGCAGCTTCTGCAGCACAGGTTCTGTGCCGTTCCGCACCGAGCTGTAAAACCGGCCTGCAACCATCTTCGATGCATTGTTCAAGTCGTTGGTGCGACCCCGTGGAAACCTGGCCCATGCGAGAAAGGTCTGCCAGATGGCCAGGGTGGTGTTTCCAGGCAGTGGCTCAGACAAGCACGAAGCCCTCTAGTGTTGGGAATTGAGCACTCGGCTTTTGCCACCACTTGCTTTAGTGAGGATCCTAGTAAAGCTGCAGAGCATTCACGGCTACTCAGCCTGGGACCTGCTACAGAAATTTCTCACTGCATGGCTTGTTGTCACACGATGCCGCCTAGGAAAACTTAGGAACTCTTAGGAATTGGTTTTCGACTTCAGCTGCGTTTACGGTGTCGCAGAAACTTCAACTGTTAGCTTTCCGTTCTGGCAATGCTGCAAAACGTCACTTGTCATAGCAACAGCAATAACACTAGTGAGACTGAAACCGCATAGTACTGAAAGGAAAGGAGCAGGAATCGGCATAGTAAACATGAGAGCAGGCGCAATCATTCACAGCGGTAGCTGCACAAAGTGCCAACAGTTCTAACCGCAATGCGGGTAAGTGTTTTGTGCTAGGACCTTCCCTCCCCGACCTTGCTCCTTGTTGAGCTGGACATTTGGTTTTCGCCAGTAGTAGTAGTAGTCGTCGTCGTAGTCGTCGTAGTCGTAGTAGCAGTAGTAGTAGTAGTAGTAGTAGTAGTAGTAGTAGTAGTAGTCGTAGTAGTAGTAGTAGTAGTAGTAGTAGTAGTAGTAGTAGTAGTAGTAGTAGTAGTAGTAGTTTAGTAGTAGTAGTAGTAGTAGTAGTAGTAGTAGTAGTAGTAGTAGTAGTAGTAGTAGTAGTAGTAGTAGTAGTAGTAGTAGTAGTAGTAGTTGCAGTAGTAGTAGTAGAAGTAGAAGTAGAAGTAGAAGTAGAAGTAGTAGTAGTAGTAATAGTAGTAGTAGCAGTAGCAGTATTAGCAGTACTACTACTCCTCCTCCTCCTGCTGCTGCTGCTGCTGCTAGAAGAAGAAGACGAAGTAGCAGCAGCAGTAGTAGTAGTAGTAGTCGTAGTCGTGGTCGTGGTCGTAGTAGTAGTAGTAGTAGCAGTAGCAGTAGTAGTAGTAGTAATAATATAGGAGAAGCAGTCGTAGTAGAAGAAGTAGTAGTAGTTGTTGTTCGTAGTTCGTAGTCCGTAGGTAGTAAGTGGTGTAGGTACTAGCCGTTGTCGTCATCGTCGCAGTTGTCGTAGCTGCCGTAGCAGTAGTAGTAGTAGTAGTCGTCGTCGTCGTAGTAGTCGTAGTAATAGTAGTAGTCGCCGTCGTTGCCGTCGTCGTCCTAGTAATAGCAGTAGCAGGACTAGTACTGATGCTAGCAGTGGCTGTTGTTGCTGCCGCGGTAGCAGTCGCGGTAGCAGGAGCAGCCGAAGCAGGATCAGGAGCATCGTCGCAGGCGTTGCAGCAGTAGAAGTAGCAGAAGCAGAATCAGCAACAGTAGCAGTGGTAGTAGTGGAAGTAGCAGTGGCTGGCAGTGGCAGTGGTAGAAGTAGGAGGAGATTAGAAAGACCACTGTCTCCGTGCAATGTGGCATACCTCCCCCATGGCCTCTGCTGGCACCAACTACTGCTGGTAGCAGAAGCCACCGTAGCGCCTGCAAGCTCTGAAACTGCTGACATCAATGCTGTCAAACCCGGAGCAAGTCTATTCCCTCTGTGTATGCGTTGGTTGACCGAGTCTCCTGCATGTTCGGACGTCTGGCTATCACTACAGTCTTCGTTATGCCTTTCACTGTTTGGGGATGTCGTCAAGTGCTCGCGAATTGGGGTGTGGACAGACATTTGCGACTGCAGGGCAATCTTGCTGAGATTTCCCGAGCAAATCCAACGAAGCTGTGCCCAGTGTCCGGTCTCACAGCTTTATCCTGCATACCCATTGGCCTGAGCCAAGGGGCTGCCATCCCCAGTCGGTGGTCCTTGTCTGCAGGACTTGCTAGGGCCTGACTCGAACGCAAAAGTGCAGCCTCGCTAAGTTGAAGTTGATTTGGACGAGCCTCGCCTGGATCAGGAGCTAGACAGTATGCGGACAGTCCGGTCAATCCGTGCCTTATCGCATTGGTCCTGCCAGTTTCCTCGGCCGTGCAAAAACACTTGTATCTTGCTCCGGGCTCTTGGATTTGATCTCGTCCATACACCGAGGTCATGGCTGTGCGCCGACCATGTTTTGCACCGCAGGACTTGTGGCATGCTACTCTGTGCAAGTGATCTCTCAGTTCTTGGCTCCGCATTCTGTCTCGCCTCTGCTCATCTTCTCCATGACTTCTCCATGTCAACCACATGCTGGGCCCGAGCTGCATACATGTAAACGCGTAAACAATGCAAGGCCGACCCACAGCCTGAATTTCAAGGTTTGCACATCCCAGTGGAGTAGTGGAAACTAGCAAAAACAGTAACAAATCCACACTTGCAGCAAGTCGTAAATCTTTGTGATGCTTGCAAGGCGCACCTTTCTTCAAAGCGTCCAGACGCAAATCGGATGTTGGCGATGCCGGCTCAGCCCTGTCTTCATAAATCCTGGCCACCGGAGCACGCTTGGATGCCTCGATGCGGACCTTGGTTGTCAGCATAGCGCAACCATGGCAGACAGCTCACGCGAAGGATGACAAACCTTCATACTGAAGCCTTGGTACCTCTGCCTGTTTGACACTGGAAACGGAAGCTTAGAGGGAGAGAGGGGTCACAAGCCGCGCCACCACAAGAGACACAGAAGCATTGATAAGACATCTTCGTAACGGAAGCACTCACACACCAAGGACCTTATCAAATTGCGAGGAGTTCGTGTCCGGGTCAGTTAGTAGACAGGCTACACTCTGTGCCAAAGCCCGTTAGCCCCGTCAAGAACTGCAACATTTCTCTTAGGTTCAGCAGTTTTGGTCCCGAGCGCTTGTCTCCCACAGCGGCTGATTCGGAAAGCACAACACAAATCACCCCCAAACCTTGAACCGGATCATTGAATGACAACAACGACAACACCAGCTACATGTAACGAGGACGACGACAAACATGATGACGGCGAAACCTATGCATGACACTTGAGAAGAGGGCCACGAAAGCTAGGGGAGAGGAAGCGTAGCTGCGAGCAATTGGGGCTGAGTAAGGCGGGGGACACATGTGACATGAGAGTACTGTCGAACACGAGGCCGAGGCGACAAGGTATGTTCGGTTCAGTTTCATGGAGTGTCAGCTGGCTGAAAGATACTTTGGATTTTCAACCCCAAATTCTGTAACCCTAAGACGTAATATTAGAAGCCAACAGGCCACATTCAGTTAACGACAAACTTCAAACACAAGCAAACTCAGGGACCTTGTGGAAGGAGGGGGGGGGGACCTGTGGGTAGGGGGGGGGGGAGCCCCCCCCCCACCTTGTCCCACGCGCCGCAACCTTAAAGGTGGGGGGGGGAGGCGGGGGGAAACCACACCTTGTCTCTTCAAAATGCTTCATGAGCGAGGTGAGGGGGGGGGCGGCCCCTCCTCCCCCCCACCCCCCCACCTTAACTCTTGGACGTCCCACCTGATAAGGTGTAAGCCCTGGTTTTGCCCTAGTGCCTTAATACAAGGTAGACCAAGTGAAAATTGCTAAAGGGCAACTCCCGCGAGCTCAACAGAGCTAGCTTTCGTGAAAACAGCAGCAATAGGCCAGCAACGCGACCGCGACCGACGACGACAACGAAACACCAATCGGCAAACGAGAGGGCGGGTTCAAGAAATAAAGAAATGTGAGCAACCACCCTTGCCCAATGAGGGAGCATCACTCAATGAGTTCGCGGGTTTAAAGACCAAGAAATGCGATCAATCGCCGTTGCCGAATGAACCTGCAACCCTGGAATCTTAGAAATGTGATCAACCACTGGAGTGAACTTCCCTTGGCCTGATGAGGGAGCGAGTTCAAGAAGTGCGATCAACCGCCATCGCCTAATTTAATGAGGGCCGGTTTAAAACACTTGTGTGATCGAACGCCATCGCTAAAACGAGTCGCCGCATGGGGGCCGTTTCAAGAATATGCGTGATCAACCGAGCTCGCGTAACGAAGGGGCGCGTTTAACAAGTGTGATCGGCCGCCATCGCCTAACGAGGGGACGGTTGTAAGACCTGTGATAGCCAACTAGAGCGGGTTCTGAAAAGTGCGATCAGATCAGTCGAGATCACATAATGAAGGAGCCCGTTTAAGAAATGGTGTGATGTAACGCCATCACCCGATGAGCAGGGGGGCCTTAAGACATGTGACCAACTGCTTGCCCTGAATGACGGGGCGGGTTTAAGCGATATGATCGACCTCTTTCGCTTGATGAGGGCGGGGGATAGCCAAAAAGAGGGGGAGGTTTCACGAAATGTGTTCCAAAAGAAGGGCCGGTTGCAAGAAATATGCTCACACCCCATCGCCTCATCAGGCGACGGATTTAACTCGTATGATGAACCGCCATCGCCATATCGAGGGGACCGGTTTGGCTTGATCAACCGCCATGGCTTATTGAGTGGGCAGGTTTTTGGAAGTGCGATCAACCGCCATGGTAATGAAGGGCGGTTGTGGAACTTGCGTACTCGGCCACCATCGCCTGATCAGGCGGGCTTGCGAAATCTCAGTGTTCAATCGAACCGCTTTCGCCCAGCGAGAAGCTGAAACTGAACCGGGCTTGATCTGAAAGCGCATGCGGCATGTTCCGAAACTCCCTCCCTAAACTCCGAGATTGACATCAGTAAACTAACCCTGAAACTCGCATTGGCCTAAGGACCAAAGTGGAGCAAATAGTCGGGCAAAGTTTATGAAATTGGCAATTCGAGCTCCGAGTCTTCATTTCGCCCGTTTGCTAGGATTAAGGTATAAAGGGTTTCGGGATGCTTCGTGTCTTTGTAAAGCGGCCATGTGCTCCCGACGACTGTACAACGTAGACGAGCATTTATCTCCGGCTTGCGCGCTCCAGGTCCGAATTGAACTGAGGTCCGGTTTGAAGTGGGCATGTACTTTCAAGGACTGTTTGATCCTAAGCATATCCCTTCCGAATCCTGAGCTCTCTTGGTGTGTGTGTGTGCGTGTGTTTTCAAGGTGTTGGCGATGCACTCGTTCTACGGTAAATGCGCACCAGTCTCCACATTGGTGACCTCTATGCGGCGACTTGGTTGCTATGACACCTGTCCCTGAAACCTGGAGAGAAGATTAGGTCATGAGTGGCGAAGCAATCTTTGGAGAACTATTCGCGAGGGCAGGGTAGCTCGACAGGATACCTTGAACACTTTCTCACGGATGACGTGGGAGTAGTTCGACGCCCTGACTCCAATGCAGCGACGGAGGTTTTGGTGATACCAAGCATCGATGGGATGGGCACATTCTCTGCACCGGGGGACATCTTCCGATCGGCATTGGTTTCTGCTTCGAGGCGGTTTTGCTCGGGCGAGACCGCCCTTCAACTTAGGGGCAATCTCAGGCAACTTCGTAGTGACAACGAGGTTTTTCTTCGATCTCCGATCCCCTTTACCCTAAGCCCTAGACCTTCCATACAACCAACAAGCTTTGGATAAATTGACTTGGCTTCTGGGTATACTCCGGTCATATCAGGATGAAGAAGGCAACTTCTGCAAACGA
>CAJNDT010003209.1:0-24525 GCA_905221615.1 Symbiodinium sp. CCMP2592
CGCCCGCCCGCCCGCACGCACGCACGCACGCACCCACGCACGCACGCACGCACGCACCCACGCACGCACGCACGCACGCACGCACGCACGCACGCACGCACGCACTTAAAGGCCCGCTGGGCTTAGTAAAAAGTTATCATGCTTAGTATTCGGTTGGTCGACTTAATAACTGACTTATCCCACTTAGCATAACTCCATTTAGCATAAATAGCTAAGTCAACTTATCGTTGCAGCTAAGTCATACTTACATAAGTCTGCTAAGTAAACTAAGTGGTTTCAGAGCTGATGGATTTGTGATATATGGACAATGTTCACAGGGGAATGATGGAGAGGAAACGTCATGCCGTGCCGCACTCCTCTCAAGCTCGAAAGTAGATGCCTTGCCCTATGGACCAGTGGGCGATTGCAGGAGTGGCCTTTGGGGCAGGTTGGTGCGTGCGGCCTCTCCTTGAAGTTAGAGAGGTGCGGGTCGCTCCTTGCACTTGTCACTGTGGGTGCGAGTGCATCTCCAAGGATAGCCACAGCTTGTTCGGATCTCTTGTGGTGTGCTTGTGCTTCATCCTGTTGATTACTGGAGCCTGCCTGGCATACTGGAAGCTTGTGGACAAGACTATAGCATCGCCCGGTTCCCTTGGTCGAGGTCCAAAGGGCTTCGGGGGATCCAAGGGTCAACTTCTGACCCTGACCACTTGATTGAGGAACAATGGAACCAGGACATCTATGTTTGATGAACTACGGCGAGCGTCCGAGGCTCTTTCATGTCCGGGTGCTGTTAGCGCCTACCACCGGTGATTGCTGGGTGGTGCTGACACCAGATCTAGATATGTATGAAGAGGAGCTTGCTGTGACGAATCCCGATTTGGAGGATTTTGTTTATCTGGGTTCGAGTAATACTATACCCAGGCGAATTCCTCACAATCAGGTGTACGGATTCCAACCTATGGATCCTGGGGCCCTTGCACGACATATGGCACGAGGGCGTACAATGGCGAACAACATCCGAGCCAACCTAGGACAGCCTCCTCTTGGACATCCGGCGCCACCTCAACCCCCACCAGCCGTGGGGCCTCCGCCGGCGGCTCCAGCAGTGCACGGCGCACCAGCCCAGGGAGCCGGCATGATGGGCGATGATGACTTGGTTTGGGTGGCCATAGAGGAGGCTGGAGGACGAAAGAAGGGAGACGTGATTTGCGCAGATGGGGCTCAGCTGCCAGCAGGCACGGTCGTGCTTGATGACAGGGCTGTGGTACCTGGACTTCTAGGTGGAGGTGCAGGCTGCTTTGTGCGGAGGGTCCCCCGAACGGAAGCGCAGCGGTTCACCCTGGATGATTTACGGATGTTGCCAATTGTGTTCGATGGTCAGGGCGTCAGGAGGCGAGAGTTCAGTGAGGCAGTCGCGTCCATGGTGGATGGAGTTCCAATGGGTGGTGGCCTGCAGTTGGATGGCCCAACAACTTCATTGAACCTGATGAAGAACATGCGGGATCAAAACATGACACATTCACGACCTATCATGAGTATTGGCTGCGCACTGCCGACATCCCGAAGGGAGATAGGAGCACCTATGAGCACGAGTGTTTGAGCCGAATTCTGGAGTCATTGATAACAGTAGACCAGCTAAATATTTGTGCATTGCAAGGTGCTGAACTGATCTGCCGACGATTACAGGTGATCCGCGAAGCTCACCGCATATCGCCGAGCTCACCGGACTATTCGTCTGCTGATCACTTCATGGGCTGGAAGTGGCGCCGCGCCGCACAGGGTGTGGACATGCAGCTTGCCGCACATGTGGCGCAGGCCCTGAAGGACGAGGCAGCCATAGCCAAGGAAGCACGAAAAGCAAGAGAGGAGCAATCCATGCGCCGCAAGCACCCCAACAAAACAGGTGGGGGTGGAGGCGGCGGGGATCAGAAATGAACGTGGGTCGGCGTTCGGGACTTGCAGCCCGTCCTGAACGCTGTTGTGATAGGGCTGAGCAGGGTGATCATCGCGATCGCCGCAGTTTTGTGGATGAAGGCCGGGCCCAAGTTGAAGATCATCTGGGTCGGTGGCGTGATCTTTTTCCTTTGCCTGCCAATGAGCTTCCTTCTGTGCGTCAAGGTGTTTCGACATCGTCTAAGCGACGGAGCATTCGCGTGCAGCAGAGGGTGGAGCAGGCCAATTCGGTGATTGACTGTTTGAACGAGATGTATTGTGTCAAACCGGGTCTGGATGAGCATTCCTCTAGGACACTGGCGCAATATGACAGTCAACATTTTATTTATAAGCAGTTGGGTCGATACAAACCACCCCAGCAAACATGTACAGTGCAAGAGGCTATTAAAGAGCTTCTGCATGTTTCAGCCGCCTATGATGGTGAAGAATCCTCGAATACGGTTCGACCCTATGACCGAGACCTTGTTTCCTTGCCGGATTGCGGTGATCAACCCATAGCGCTGGAACACGTAATGGATGCACAAGGTCGAGAACTTGTCAAGGATCCCCTGGCTTATATGTTACGAAACAGTGAGGAGTGGGGAGAGATCATTGAGCATGATGAAACCTTTCAGCCTTACATGGACGTGCGCCTGCAGGCTGACCTTCAGCTTTATGCCGACTTCATCAAAGATCTGGTGGACAAGGGCATGTTGGATTTTACTTTGAGGCCTGCCGACTTGGTTACACCATTCTTTGTCAAGAAGAAAAATGGAAAGCTCCGTTTCATTCTGGATTGCCGTGGAGTCAACAAACGATTCAAACCGCCGCCGCCACTAGCTCTGGCCGCAGGTTCCACGTGGGCGCAGCTGGAAGTTCCGTCCGATCAGCAGTTGTACGTGGCCCAGTCGGATATTCGTGATTACTTCTTCTCTCTGGAGCTTCCTGCTGATCTACGACCTTTGTTTTGTCTGCCCCCCATACCCCTTCGATGCCTCAAGGAGTGGGGGCTTCGTGTGCCGCAAGATGAGTTGGTGGACAGTGGAGGTTGGGTGTGGCCTCGATGTAAGATAGTTCCTATGGGTTGGAGTTGGGCAATGTATATTGCTCAAAGAGTCCATCAACATATCTGTTTGGAGGCTTCGTCCCTGCCCGTGTCGCGTCTGCTCGTGGAGGGCAGGCCGGCGCCTGATTTGGCTGACGGGGAGGTGGCGTTGATTCCTTACGCGGACAACCTTAACGTCGCGGGCACAAGTGAACAGCGAGTACAATCTGTCAAAGATGCCATCGTTGCCAGGCTGCGTCACTATGGCTTCCGTGTCCATGAGGAGACCGAGGCCAGCACATTGGCGCAGTCGTTGGGATTTCTTATCGATGGGCGTAATCATTGCATCACTCCTATTCCTGAGCGGTGGGACAAGGTTCTACGTTCTTTTCAATGGCTCAGCACCAGGCCTCGGGTGAACGGCCGCGCAGTTGAGCGATTGCTGGGACATGCCGTACATTTCGCCACTTTGAGACGTGAACTGTTAAGCATCTTCAGGGCCTTGTATGATTTCGTGGCTAAGTCGTACGACAGGCGTCAGCGGCTTTGGAAATCAGCTGCAAAGGAGGCTCGATGGGCTCAGCATCTTTTCAAGTTATGCAGTGTGGACATCAAAAGGCGTTGGGACACGATCGCGACCACTTCTGATGCTTCCCTCTCAGGTGTGGCGGTATGCAGCCGTGAGTTGGAGCAGGGTGTGGTGCAACAGCACGGCCGAGTAAGGGAAACATGGCGCTACAATAGTGGGAATCCTGTGAAACCTCGTGAAGTTGTTGTTCCCCAAGGAGACCCATTTACTGATCCCAGCACGGTCAAGCCCCTTCAACCGGAGCGAAGCGATCCTTATGAGCTCAACTTTGATTTTCCAGAGATTGAGGAAGAGATCATGGAGAAAGGTGCATGGGCAGATTGTTTTTCCATCCACATGCAGATGCCAGAGCACATTACACTTTTGGAAGGGCGGGGAGTAGTAGCGGCCATGCGACACAAATTTAGATCCTGTCGGCGCTTTGGGAAGAAGCACCTTCATTTCACTGACAATATGAGTGTGGTGCTCCTTTGCTCAAAGGGTCGCTCCAATACCTTCGGCATGCTGAGGGTGTGTCGTAGGCTTGCCTGCTTATTGCTCGCTACCGATAGCTTTCTGCAAGTGCGATGGGTGCCCAGTGAGAGAAATGTGGCGGACTCTGCTTCGCGAAAGTGGGAATCTCTAAGACATCATGCTGCGCGCGCAGCCTGTGCAGAAGTCGCAGGCGCCGAGGACGGGCTCACGGAGCAACGACTGCGGCGATGGCATTCTACGTTCCATGGGTCCCATCCCGTCCAGCAGGACGAAGGAGGTGCCCAAAAAGCGGAAATTCGCGGTGCAGAAGGAGGAAAAGAAGTGCCAGAGGCAGAATGCCAAGAAGGCGCGTGCCGAGCCACCCAGGTTCACTGGGCAAACGTTCCTGGAGAAAGTTGCGGTGTCTCAGCCGGTGGCTTTGGACTACCAAAAGAGGATTCAAGGCTTCTTTCAGTTTCTAAGGAGCACAAAGATTTCAATGAAATCATTGGAACGCAGCACTCGGAAATTGGACGAGGCTTGTTGCATCTTCATGAATCACATGTTCGATCAAGGTTACGAGTTGGCCGAAGGCACAAAGTTCCTAGCCGCCGTTTGCGACATGTACCCCGGCTGTGGCCCCAAACATGTTCTTTTCCGAACCAGGAGGTCGCTACAGGGGTGGCTCAAAACAGAGCCGCAAAGGACAAGGCCGCCGCTGCCGTGGTCTCTGGTGGCAGCGCTAGCGCTACACATGATGAGGTGCGGTATGATAAAGGCGGCAGCGGCAATACTCCTGTGCTTCACGGCGTACTTGCGTCCAGGCGAGGCCTTGGACATGCAGGTTCAGGATTTGGTACGCCCGATGCCAACTCAAAAATTTTGGTCAATCCTGTTGCACCCGGCAGAGCGTCAACAAAGATCCAAAGTGGGCCTGGCAGACGAGAGCATTCTACTGGACGGGCAGCAAGTACCTTGGTTGGGACAGGCGCTGCAACATATGACCACCAGCACGACCTTTCTGATCGATATGACATATCACGAGCTGGTTCAGTGTTGGCAGCAGGCCCTGATTGCACTGGGCTTGCCAAAGGATCACGCGGTCCTGTACCAGCTTCGCCACAGCGGCCCATCGCACGACAGGTTCTTCCGCCTGCGATCGTTGACGGAAGTCAAGCAGCGCGGACGCTGGATGTCGGACTCGACCATGCGCCGTTACGAGGCCCATGCCAGGCTGAATCAGGAGTTCAACCAGCTGCCAAAGAAAACGCAAGCCATGTGTCTCAAAGCGGAGGGGCAGATCGCGGTGGAGGGCCCAAAATTTTTCGGCCTTCGTCGGCGAGTGGCTTGACCACCAAGCCGCGTTATGTTCTGGAGCTTTTCAGTGGCTGTGCTCGCTTGTCAAAAGCATGTGCCGCAGCTGGTTTCCATTCCATCGCGTATGACGTAAAGTATGGCAAGCAATGTGATCTGCTGAATGACACTGTCTTAAGTGGTGTGCTTCGCTTCATACAACGTCGGGCCAAGCATATTGCTTTGATCTGGCTAGGAACACCGTGCGCAACCTGGACTCGAGCAAGGCAAGATGATGGTGGACCTCCGCCACTGCGTGATGATGCCCACGGCCTGTATGGTTTGGACGGCCTCAGTCACAAAGACCTTGCTAATGTTCAAAAAGGAAATGCACTGCTGGCGGTCACTCAAAGAATTCTTTCATTGTGTCAAGAACTTGGCATACCATGGGCATTGGAGAACCCATGGACAAGCCGAATTTGGCTCACGCCAGTTCTGTCCCAATGGCAGTCGCAGTACTCCTTCATCCGGGTCGACCTTTGTGCATTTCATGTGCCATGGCGAAAAGCCACTGGCATATTGTTTGGCAATGGGCTTTCCCTGCAAAGCTTGGCATGTGAATGTGTTTCCACTCGTGGGCGATGCGCTTTCACGAATCGCAAACACATCATTTTGGTCGGCAAAGACACGGCGGGTCAGTGGATGACGAGTCGTGCCCAAGCCTACCCCTGGCAGCTTTGCTATAGCATTGCTTCAATCTTACACAGAGCACAATTTGAATGTGGGTAGGGGAATGCAGATGCCGCTGCAGTGACCCTATCGTCTCGTACATCGCGACGCGGATGCAGTGGCAGCTGGCAGTTTCACCGATTCACCTTTTGAAAGCATTCTGCTTCGAAGCCTTGCATGAAAAGAATGCGCAGACGCTGGCAGAGTGGAATCGGATCATGGACAATGTTCACAGGGGAATGATGGAGAGGAAACGTCATGCCGTGCCGCACTCCTCTCAAGCTCGACCTCCTGCCGCCCCACCACCTCCTTGCTTGATACAGTTCATCTGGGGAATGCAGATGCCGCTGCAGTGACCCTATCGTCTCGTACATCGCGACGCGGATGCAGTGGCAGCTGGCAGTTTCACCGATTCACCTTTTGAAAGCATTCTGCTTCGAAGCCTTGCATGAAAAGAATGCGCAGACGCTGGCAGAGTGGAATCGGATCATAGACATGCAATTTCCAACCGTTTGCCTCCCAAAAGGGAACGTGTTATAGAGATATTTGCGCGAAGACCGCCATTGATTGCAGGGCTGCAAGCTCGCAGGCAGGTCTTTTCTTCTCATGGCAGCACCACGACAGCACTGTCGCCTTGCACACTGAAGGCACAAGTGGCATGGATATGCTTGGTTTCTACAAGGGCCACATCGTCCGACAGGGTGAACATGGCTCCATGCACGTGGTTCCAAAGAGTGACATGTGACCAGCATGTCCCATCTGCTTGGACGTGGTAGCCCACCCTGCCGACAAGCCTTTCACCATCCAGATGCAAAGCCGCGAGGTCTTTTGCCGAAACTGTGAAGTTCCCTGCATGCACAGCCTGGTTTGCTGTCATGATCTCGCCCTGGATGTTCATGCATCGCCGGAGCTCGGCTTGGAGCTTGGCAGGGGCTGGTCGCACAGGCTGAACCAAGTGCACCCCTTCCTAAACTGCATACGACGAAACTGGAAAGAAAATGTTGTGAACCTTTTTATAACAACATCTATAGTGGTATATAGAAGAAATGAATGCATAATGCATGCAAGCATCTCCTGGGAGAAAAGCCGGATCGGCGAGCTGCTGCAAATGCCCATGTAGCACATCATCGAGTATGCTCTTCTCAAAAGCCCGACTTGTGTCGAGTACTTGGTTTGTGATTTTCTTGATGATTTTGTGCTTTCTTTCGTGCACAAAGCAGCTCATCAGACCTGAGTGTTTGGCCAACTGAAGGGGCAAGTGGAGTGCCAAATGGCACTTGGGTACCCAAAAGGAGTCCTCACCGTAGCGGGTCTTAGCGAGGTCCAGATGGCCTTTCACCAAGACTTGCAGTTGGACTGCAGGGAAAGGATCTCGTATGGCGATCTTTTGAGGACCTTGCACATCGCCAACCAAACCTCGCATGAGTTTCTCATGTCCTCGTTGCATTGCGGCAGCACCCAGAGCACAAGATAGGTTCGCAGCACCTGCAGGAAGTTCAGAGCCTCCGATGCACTGCACTTGAGAGGATCACTGTAGGATCCTCTCTTTTGCAACACATCCTTCGGGGCAGCACCTCGCAGACGTGCAGGCCATGTGAAAGTCCTTGCGAACCGCTCAATGTCGTTGTGCTTCCAGCCATTGTGATGGAGGTCTCCAAGGAAAAGCCCTGTCAGCACATTGAACAGCCCTGAGACCAGGTAGACGTGCATCCAGTCGAACATAATGCAGTCTATCAGCTTGGGGCCATAGGCTGCATGGGCCAGTAAGCCCATGGGTTTAAAGCTAAAACCCAGGGCAGTCTGCAGCTTTTCGAACTTTGTCTTGGTCTGCAAGGGCTTCTGCTCAGCGAGGTAGTCCATATAGGCTTTGATGGACTCCTTCGTCTGGCGACGAAATCTGGAAATGTCGGTCTCCAGGCTGGATACTTGTGTGCCCCGACTGCTGGCAGCAACGTGCGACTTGTGGTCGACTGCATTCTGGCAGTGCACACAGAACACGAGTCCAGAAGCACCCTTGTTGCAGAGGGTTTGCTTTATAGCAGCTTCGTCGGAGATTAGTATGCCAAGATCGGCAAACAGAGGGGGAGAGCCGATGGGGCAGTTGACCAGAAGTCCCTGCCGCCAATCGGGGGGCTCGAAAAAAAACCTGGCCAGCTGGCGGAACAAAACCGCCATCCCCCCCATGTCTGCGACCACGGTGCTGCGAACCGCCGTCAAGGTAAACCAGCACGACTCGCAGGACATCGCATGGGCTCCCAGTTCTTGCAGGGACCAATAGATGACCTGGGCCTTGCGACGGTTCACGTGCTTCAGTTGATTGCCCGGTGCGATTTCGTCCGAATACCAAATCAGAGTCCAAGGCTTCTCGTAGGTCGGCGGCTTCAGTGCCATTTGCTTCTGCAAGAGCTGGCCGAAGGCTGCACAGTGCTCGCATGCCCAAGCCAGCATTGCAGCTGGACTCAAAATCGGAATTGTAACATCGGTGCCGTCTTCCTTCTGAAGTGTGGGCTCGATGTAGATGGGCCCATAAGGGGTAGCATAATCATGCAGCAGTTCTTCACGAGCTCTTTTCACCGAGCTCCGGCCTGTAGCTGCAGGTAGCTCATCCAGCTCACGAATCTCCTTCAGGATCTGAGCGAGGGCTCTTTGGGTGGTGAAAACTTTCCTTCCCAATTGCGACAACGGGTTGGCCGATTTGGACCCCGACGATTGGGAAGCCATGTGGTCTGCTTGCGAGCTTTACACAGCCCTGCAAAAGCGACCAAAGTTGTTTCAGGACTCTCTGATATGTGCATGTTCTGGATAAACCCCATTGCAGTGTGCTTGCATATATGTGTGTATATATATATATATATATATATACATATATGCATATATATGTACACACACACATATATATATATATATATATATATGTGTGTATACACGAAACCCATAAACTGTCATAACATGCCATATGTATATACATATATTATATATACAGAAAGCGTCGCACTGCAGGCCCGAGTTTTGGAGCTTTCCCTTTCTCCATATTGTAAGCTAGGATTGTGCAAGAGTGTTGCATTTATTTGTTTACAGGAAAAATTACTGAACAAAGAAAAATGTTATCTGATTGAAAGCTCCTATGGGAATAACGGGCCTGGATAGTGTCTGCAACATTAGATAGCCTAAACCAAAGAGCCAAAAGGCCTGGAGTCCGTGGCCCTGGCCCTGGCCTTGCAGCTGGGGGGGGGGGGGGAAAAAAAACTAAAGAATATGGTTTTTTTATTTTTATTTTTTTTTTTTCCCCCCCCCCTCCCCAGTCCAGCCCAGAGACCTCAAAACCTCAAAGTGCAGCCCTTCTGAGGCTAGAGCCAGGCCTACGGACCAAGCCAGCGAATTTCAGTAATTATACAAATCTGTAAAGCCTTCAGGCCTTAGGCCAAGAAACAAGATCATAAATCCACCTAGACTCAGGACCGAGGAGAAACCTCATAAAGATCTTCATCTCTATCATCCACCCCTATGAGACATATCACCTCTTGCATGATCCATATGTAGAGCTTGTCCATGCATTCCTGGGTATGTTTGTAGATACATGTGTCTATGTGATCATTCAACTTGACAAGTCGCATGACATCGCATATGTGTTTGTATACATATATATGTATAAACAGAGGAACCATGCATTTAACAGTCGTGAATGTGTGCGTATATATATATAGTTACACTTAGCATGTATGTCTAAGTATGTTTTTCCTATGAATATCATACAACAATGATTAGAACCAGGTCGTTGAAAACTACATTGTTGATGCCATTGTCGGTTCATGTCTAAATACATATGTGTTATCATGTCAGATGTACAATTTATATATAATATATACATGTATCGATCGGTCGAAAACATGTACGATAGTGACAGATGTGCAAGTTGATAGGGATATCTCAACCATCGATTTGGTTTATATATATATATATATACACACACGCGAATTTGTTGCGGCCTTAGGGTTTAGAAAGTTGAAGGCTTATGCAACCCCATCACAATGTTGTGCTTTTGGGTGAAACACTCGGTTTTATCATGTTTTTTACTGGGTGATTGAAAATTGCACTATCAGACATGATGCATGCATTCCCCAAAAGATGCATAAGCCCTGATACGAGATGATAGATCACAATCCCAATCGTTCGTTCAGATAACCACGGTTGAAACTGCGGAGCGGATAGGCGGGACCCCCCCCCAATCCTATCAGGGATTGCCTTATGCTTTCGAAACCACAGCCTTAGCAGGATATGAATAAGAGCAACGGACAGGTGGCCAAATCTTCATCGTTATGACTAAAGATGACGGACCCAAATTGCGCAGACACAGACAAGATGACAGCAATCAATGAAATAAATGACTCGGAAGACTGGCAAAAGTTCAAAAAGGGCTAGAATGGAGGAGTGGTTCGCAGTGGTTCGAGAAACGAAACTTTCCAAATACAAGTGGACATAGTGGAAGGCTGTCCAAACGGCTAATAATGATTAGATATGATGCAGATTATGTAAAAATGTTTAACAGATATGTATAAATACATATAGCTCTTAAATTAAGATATGGGAGACAGATGATGCGTCTCAAACACTAACATCACGATTGGGTTCCAGCAATCCACCATATTGGACAAGTTGGGCGGCAAGCCCAAAAAAATTCAGGGAGGTGATGGAATTCAGTTCATCATCCCGAAGAAGGGTAGCAAGTTTGAATGCATGATATATTCTGATCAGGATACATGGGTGGCATGTCCAATATGTTCATCCTTGGCGGCAGACTGCGGGTAAAAATCCATAGTCAACCCCACTAGGTCAGAAACACTTTAAACTCCAACAAAAGATGATATGTGGAAATTCAGCAACTTAACACAAACATGGTGGAGAGCCAAGACTAACATCTAATTGAGGCATTTCTGTCCCAACTAACAAGGCATAACTGATGTTACACTAGAACCCTGAAAGATACAGTGAATGCCAAGATCCAGAAATAGGTCATAACATCTGACATGTTCCTCAAGCATACCTACTGGGTCTAAAGAAAAATGGAAGGGGTGGCAAACCCGAATATTTCGAATAGGTAACTTAACAGCACAAAATCAAATGTCTGTTGCATAACTGTGTTGGTCAGTTACCATTCAGCATGTTTGTAAACTTGCAGGAGGTTTTGCCATTGTGTTCGATTTTGCTACAGATGAGCCAAAAGTCTTGAGAAGCATGAAGAATGTATTGAAACTCGCTGATTTCGACTGAAAAACACGGGCCTGCATTCCGACGCACTCTCCAGAAATATATATACTTTGGTACAGTGTATAAAGTACATACGAACACGAACTTTATAAAACCTTAAACCCTTAAACCCTAAACCCTCAACCCTCAACCCTAAAATACACTCTGCAACACATGGACATGATCCTCGATCTGGGCATCATGCAAGCTGTCGAAGCTATCATCCACATCGCTCGTGCACACATGTGCATGTGCGGGCAAACCACACATTTTGCGGCTCAGTCGAATCCTAAGTCGCTGCATATAATACGAGATTGCCATGCAAGCCTCCGTGCACACGGCATAGAGACTGTTCTGTCCGTGCACAAATTTCGTTGAGGCTGATGGCACTGAAACCCCGGGTGAATGGAACAACGGTGCACCATGGCACCACAGATAAACATATATAGACCTGAGACGGTGCAGGATGTCTCTGCAGTCCCCGTGATTTCTTGCCGTATACGTGCACGGCCATTGCCGTCTGTGTATACGGCCATCACTGCAGAAGTCACCTGTACAGTCTGCAAGAAAGGCATATAGACATGCATACATGTTCCTATATAGACTGTATATACATCTACATAGATATAGACTGCACACTTCGCATACAGAGACACATGTCATGTCTGCATGCCAACCAAAATCACTTCTTGAAGCACGACGGACAACAGCCCGGTCGGTTGCGGCATTTGCCGCAGCCGTTGGGTCGCAATTTCAACCTCTTGCTCATGCTCGGAATCTTGATGCCCAGCTTGGGCTGGGACTGCGACTTCGCCTTCGCTGCCGGCTTCTTCTTCGGCTGCACACTCTTCGTCTGCTGGAGCTTTGCGGCAGGCTTTTTCCGGGGCTTCTCAGTCTCCTCATCTTCCTCATCTCCCTCTGCTGCCGCTTTGTTTGCATTCCATGCAGCAAGCATCTGACGAGCCTGCTCGGCCGGACCCACAGGCTCCTGCCCAGCCATGGGCACAGCAAGCTGCTGATCGTGAGGCTGCACCAGGCTTGCGGCCACAGCAAGCTGCTGCTGATGAGGCTGCACCGGGCTGGCGGGCACAGCAAGCTGCTGATGATGAGGCTGCACCGGGCTTGAAACACGATGGCTGGACTCTGGAGAGTCGTGAGTCGTGCGGTGGGCTCGTCGTCGCCATCATGCTTGTAGCCCGATTTGGACTGGCTTCGTTGCCGCCGGCTTTTCCCAACAACTTGAAGCCCGGCAGTTGCGAGCTGTTGGACTGCTGCTGAAACTGCTGCATGCATGTCGACATGCAGCTCATCAGTCCCATCATGTTCTTGCCGTTGCCGTCGGCCATCATCTTCTTCATCAGGCTGTGATTCATCATGTTGTTGCCAACGATGTTGCTGCTGCTGCTGAGGGACTTGTGACTGCCTCGCAGAGGACCATGGGCAACAAGGCTCGAAGCAGGGAGCTCGCCTGCTTCAGCCTTTTCAAAGTGACTGCGGTAGATCTCGGGCAACAAGGCTGGCTCCTTGTACACGGCCACAAATTCGTTGTCCTTGGCATCCTTGTTCTTTTCAGCCTGCTTTTGATGATGGTTTTCAGCTTCTTCACAGCCCCGTGAAAATCATCAGGAGACTCAAGGCCAGCTGACTGCAGTGTTGCCATCGTTGAGACGATATGACCTGTCGCCTTCTCCGATGGCCAATACAGGCCCATCTTCTCCATGATCTCGGCGATGTGATTGCACCTTGAGTGCACTCCAGCACTGGCCTCGGCCAGGACTTGCTTGTCTTCAGCTGACAAAAAGCAGAAGAAGTTGTCGACTTCCTGGGTCTGGTTGCCCTTCTTCTTCTTGCCAGCAGCCACCATCCCCGACGAGACGGAGTTGGAGACTGCTTTTCCAAGCTCCTTTTTTTGGCTCTCGTTCCAGGGCCCTTGCTGGATCAAGCTGCACAGCTCAGCTGCCTCTTGCATGGTCACTTTGTGTTGCGAGATGGCTCGCACGGCACAGTCTTTCTGTGCAGCAAGCATGCCGTCGAAGTGATCGCCCATGATCGGCTTCTGCTTGTGGAGCATGTCATGGAGCTGGTTCAAGAAGGCGGCTGCCATGGCGAGAGGAAAGCCGGAATCCCTCAAAAGTCGTCCTGCTGTGGCGAGCTATGAAAGCCCTGCCTGCGAACAACTCACGATTGACACACAGACACACACACACGGACACATACACACAGACACACACACGGACACAGACACACACTGATGGATTCGGCCAAGAGTACGAGTGCAAGAGGAAAAAGAGAGGCATGTTGTTCATGTTGCAAAAGCTTGTCAGATTGTGGCAACCGTACAACTTGTTTGTTGTCGAATCAACCGCCAAAAGTGGCAACTGAAAACTCTCTAATCTTGGCACAGGGGCCTTCTAATCGGGCTGGCACAGGGGCCCCAGCTCAATTTTGTGCAGGTACACAGGACTGATCAGGTCCCGCTTCCCACTTGCATCCACAGCTTCGTTGAGTGTGGTAGGACGCAAGTGCCACACTCCCCTGCAACAGTTGATTTTGTAAATGTCCAATGTCAGATTGAGTTGAAAAGCAAAAATTGCAAACAGTGTAGGAGTGACCCTCTGCTCCCATGTGCTAGGGAGGTTCACACACACACAGCCCCAATGGGGCGTACATGCTTCAAGTAGAGTGAAAGGTCTGATGCGTGGCAAAAGGAGTGAATGGCGCACTTTTCTCGCTGTCACTAGCGATCGGGTGATTGTCGTATTTCCTGATCCGAACAGGTTCTAACAAAAAGCACCGGCTTCAACGTGGCTAATGTGGTGACTGAATCCCAATCATGTAGTCGTCGACGGTTTTGTTCGAAGAAGAAAGCTGGGATTTTAGGAGTTCTGCCGGTGATCTCCTTGATGCGGTAGGAGAAGATCTTGCGAGCTTGGAGAACGTTGTCACCCAGACAAAGCACCACGTGTAAGAACATGTGCTTGTCTCTGGTGATGCGGTCGGGTGGAATTTCAACAGTCATCCGAAAACATTGTCCTGCCATGGAGTACCATGGAAGGCCGGCCTCGGCAGCCTTTCGCTTTGTCATATTTTTGCTGCTACCAACCGACAAACGCTTGAACAAGGAATGCAAATCAACATGGACATGCTGTGTGCTCAGGCGAAACAACAAAGTGGTGTCGTGCTGACACTCGCATGCGCAGGCTTTTTTGTCACGCTTAGCGGATCTTGCAGCCCTAATCCGTCCTGAGTATTAGGATCCAACAGCGAGTTTGTTGGGACAGTCACTCATGATCTTGAAATGGCATCTACACCTAAAACCTGCACGTACCAGCATTTTTGCACAAGCGGTTTTGGACCGCTTGTGCTGAATAGTAGGATGCACAATATCGTAAGGTGCAATCGAGTCAGAAGACCAAGGATCTCGCGATGGAGATCGGTGTGCGTCCTCAGCCATGTGTGACGTTGCCGTAGGTGACGCTGATGATGTTGAATGCGAAGAGCGTGTCCTCTTTCGTCTTGTAGTATGTGGATGTTGGCGTCGTTGCTGTGTTGTGGATTGGGATGGTGGTGAGATGTTGCGTGTTTTCTTTGTTTTCATGACTGTTTTGTCCTTTTTGTCTTTGTTGTCTTTCTTCTTTTTTGTCTCGTTGTGTGCTTTGTTTTTTGCTTGTGTGTGTGACTGACTGCATGGGAGGATGTGGTGGTGTCATCCTTCCTCAGGAAGGCATCAATCTCTTCGGATCCCCATAGGCTGCTGTCGTCGTCCTCGTCCATCTGTGTGCGATCCTAAATATGTTTCAGCAACTGTAGTTCTGAGAAATGGCTGCGGAGTCACAACTGCATTGAGGCATGTGCATACGCTGATCTTCAGAAGAGAGAGAGAGATGTACACAGAGACATCAATTGAGCAACCTCGCCGACCGGCATGACCTTTCAACATGATGCTCTTAATGTTGAACCTCATCAGGGATGATGGAGTTCGCAGCACAGCTTTGCTGTGTGGTTGTTGGCTGCCAGGGGCAGCAAATGTGCATCTAATTGTCAACTCAGCAATGTTGCTCACGGAGTTCTTGACCGCTTTCTCTTGTTGGATGTAGGAGTTGATGTAGTAGATACTGTCTCCTTTTGGGTCGGAGGCGTTGATGTCGGACGCTGATCAGGTTGCTCCGCATGCTTTCGTATCCACTCTTGAGATGCGATAAAGTACTCACGCCACCATGAAGAGCCGTTAGTGGCCCAATGCCATCTCCATTGTGATGCCGTGGGAGATCGCGATCTGGTGCGTTGTTCCATGGTGCTAACACAACTGGTTGTTTTGCAAAATGCTGCGGGAAAGAGTGCATCAATCGCTGCATGCCAAACATATGTGAAGTGAGTGCACTGACTGTCACAATTGGCAACAACGACAATCGTTGTTTTTACCGTCCTCTGCAAAGCACCCGATGGTGGTATGAACATGGTTGATCACCTATTGTTGCGAAGCTTCGAGTCTTTCCACTCGTTGCTTTAGCTCTGTGATCTGCCGGGTTGTTTGCAGAATAAACTCGGCTAATTGGTCGCGTAGAGCCTCGTCACTGAATGTGGAAGGTTCACTTCCAGTTTCGGAATCATAGTCCCGATGCTGTGTCAAAATCTCCATGAGGGCCTCGGAGAGAGCTTCACGTCGTGACTCATCGACGGGTGGCGAATCTGTAGTCACTGTGTTGGTCGGAAGAGATGCTTCGCTCATGGCTCGATGTCGGGATTCCGATAGGTGTCACTCTGAGGCAAAACTTCAGAAGGCAAAGTTATGGTGTGTGTCTGAAAGCAACATGTGTTGAAATGCGAGAAATGTGCACTACCTGGCTCTTTTTATACCAGCGTACCTTATCAGCATATTCACGACCAATCAGGCGCGTTTTGCCTGATGAGGCTTTCGAGTACGTCGAGCTGCTGTTTGCACGAGGCGAGGATCGCCGTGGTAGCCTCGTGTTGAGTGGTCAACACCGTTGTAGCCTGTTGTATCAGGCGCTCGAGTTTGGCATTCGATTCAAGCAACGAATTGTGAAACTGCGTTATTGCTGCCATAATCTCAGTCGATGAATCCGGATCAGGGTGATGCGGAGGTGGAAATGGCGGGGTCGCCGGTGCAGCCACTGCTGCGTCCTGCTGTTCTTCCGGATCTTGGTGTTGCTCTTGGTAATCTTGGAAATCTTCGTCTTCTGCAACACGTAGGAACTGAGAGCGCAAAAGCGCCGGCTGTGGATTGTGGCTGCCAACCGCAGGTTGCTCGTTGCGGCGTCTGCTATGCTTGGAGATGGATGTCCGAGGACGGCCGCTCAGCGCTTTGTGGCTCGGCTGCAATCTGCCAGTCATGGCACTTTTATACATGATGATGCCTCAGTTAACCCTGTAGATGGCTGCGGAAAGCACTGTGTTGATACAAGGCGGCTCTCATGTTGCGAAATTGCATGACTCTGGACACATGCACGGCAACTTGGCACAGTGTTTTGCTTACAGCTGTTGATCAGTATAGCCGGCAGCGATGTAGAGATCGCGCATGGCTCGAATGGCTGATGTGGCCTCGCTGCATGGTGTTGTCACTCTGCGTACCATGCGTGTGCGGGCCTGAAAACTGCTGCGAAGTATTGCAACAGAGGTGGCTGACTGTGGGTGTAAAATATCCGCCTTGTGCAAAGTGCATTGATGCGTAAGGCTGCTGTGCTGAGGGTTTATGGCGAAACCCAGGAAAATGTTGGCCGGTTCAGTTTCAAGCTGAACCGGTGGCTTGTAGAAAGATGCGTCGGTAAGCTGTGCAAAAGGAGGCAGTCGGGTCAGCTGTGCAGGTAAAAGAAGGACGCGGTTGTCGACGTATCTGGTAGCAAAAAAGAAAGCTTGATCCTGCTTGTTGTGGTCTGGAAAATGCTTGTGGTTCTTGAAAAGTTGTTTGTATGTGTGGTGCCAACACTGTTCTTCGACGGCAACCACGATGTTGCATAGGGCCGGGCTGCAGGGCGAGCCCATAGGTGCACCGCGAAATTGCTCAATAAGTGATGTACCAACAGTGAAATAGTTGAGTCGGAGCACTGCAATGATGAGTTGTGGTATATGTTGTAATTGTATGCAAAGTTTGTTGCCGGAAGAGGCTTCTTGCTGCTTTTGTCTGCTTTTGCCCCTGTGGACTCGATGTGTGGGGTCCTTTTGTGAGTGGTCAATGAAGAATTTGGAAGAGTGTAGTGGGTTCTTCTCTCTGTACCATCGAACCATGATGCTGTATGCTGAAAGAAACCGGCTCTGATCGACCGATGTAAAGAAGCCAGCCAAATCCTGATTGTACAGGATGGAATCTGTTGAATCTTGTAATTTTCTACGTTGATGCAAGAAGAGTGCTGTTTGCTTGAGCTGTGTTATCCCGTCTCCTTGATGAAAGGAGTTTGGGCATGCTTGAAGTGTCATCAGCTGCAGAACGTCTGCTAAGGCTTCCCATAATTTTCGGCCCATGGTGTCGATGAACGCCACTATAGGACGTCCTTTTGCAAATTGCTTTTTTCTCTTCGGTAGGATGTAGGCACGTGGGATGCGGCCCCATTGTGGAAACGCCCATGTGTAAGTTGGTAGAAGACTGCAGATGTCTGTGTAGACATCGAAGTGGTGTTGTAGAGGTTGGCACTGCGAGATCCGAAAGATCTCTTTGTCTAAAAAAGTGTTGTGTATGGCAGTGTGGTATAGTGCAGGGCAATACCACGTGAGTCGGTTCGGGAAGTGATCTTCGCAATGGATGATGCCAGTGGGTATTTTGTGTTGGACTTGCTTGAGCATCTTGACCTGTAGTATGTTGTTGTTACTGCAGTGTGTGTTGTGTTGTGGTATTTGTTCAGATACAAACTGCTTTGTAGTTTGATGGTTGTAAGGTAGTCCATAGTGGCGATGCCATGTGCGTATGGCTCGGCATAATTGTGAGGCCAACTGTGTGGGCTTTTGAAGGCAATTGCTTTTGCCAGAGTATGCCAAAAACTGATGTTGTGGTTGTAGTTCTGCAAGTTGGATAGCAATGTGATTGTGGAAAATGTGCTCCTGGGGTACTTGTGAGTGTAGTGGTGAGCATGTACAGGGTGGTGGTGAATCAGGTTGCCATGTGGTGTGGGCATCGCGCCAATTGTGTAGAAGTTGTTGCATGGGTGGGTGCTTTTTGTATACAGGTTTTGTGCTGGGAAGGTGGAATGGTGGAATGTGTTGTTTGTTGCTTGTTAGACGAGAGCGCAAAAATTGTCGTAGTTGTTGGGTGAAGGTGGGGTGCAAGAGTGGCTGTAGGTAAATGGGTTTTGTGACAGGAGGTGGTTTTAGTCGTCGCTTTTTGAAGACGGTGTTGAGAGCTTTTTGAGCGTGTCTGCGGTCACGTCGTGGTAAGTTGTTGGATAGTTTGTGTAAAGCGTAAACTGTGGCTGTTGGTGTGTCTGAGCGAAGCAGTTGTTTTGTTGTGTCGAATCTGGTGCGAGTGTTGGAAGTAAGATGTGATACTGTGGTCCATGCCTGTTTTCTGGTGTTGAATAAGGTGGAATTGGTGAAGCTCCGAATGGAGTGGTGTAGTTTGCCTCGGCGCTGCTTCGCCCATAAGGTGGCTGTGCCGTTGTGCTTGTTGTTGGCTGCTTTTGTGAAGCCGGAAAAAGCTCCTTTCATGTGTGATGTGATGTAAGGAAAGTTGAGCTTGGATTGGTGGTGTTGTATGAGAGTGTTCTCCGTGGCTTCTAATTCCTCGGTGGGTATGTTGGCTTGTAGTACAATTGGTGTGTATTGGTGGTAGCATTTATGTTTATGCCACCATCGTAAGGCAAGTTCGGCTTGTACAATCTTGTGTTGTTGGAGTTGCTTGAATTTTCGATTGCGTGTGCCCTCTCTTTGTGTGAGAGAGTGACTTGTGCTGCCGATGTAGACGTAGCCACGAAAAGGTTGTTGTGTGGTGACTCTGCAGTATACCACCTGTGGCTGACGAAAGAAAGAGAGTGTGTACGATGGAAAAGAAATGTTTGAATGTGCAAACAGTCGCTGCAGGTTGGAGAAATGTCCTTCCTCATGTTTGAGGTAGAAATGCTGTGTACGAAGTAACAAAGTCAGGCCTTGAAGCCAGAGTATGATTTGGTGGAATTGTGTGGAGACTGGTTCTGCCAATGGTGCGACGAATTGTAAGATGGATCTGCCTTGATCCAGAATGCGTATGATGTTCTTGAATTGTTTTTGTCGGAAAATTGTTGTGTGATCTAGTGTCTGTCGGTGTTGAATCAAGTACTGCCTGAGTCACTCTGTCATCTGACTGATGATGGCGACAAGTTTTATCAGTGCTGGGGAGCCAAATTTGTCGATGGCTTTGGGTGGGACACCCCAAGCGACTGCAGCGGTCTGCAGTGTCTGCTCTTGTGAGTTGCTGAGTGAAGGGAATTCCGAAGCAACAATGTCAAGGTACTTTTTTACCTGTGTTTTTTGTTTGTCGCTGATGCCTTTGATGGCACCAAACCATCTGGTGATGCCGGATTCGGAGTGAACGCCAGTGAAATGATCTTGAAACCAAACACTGGCTTTTGTAGGCTGCTGAAAGATGCGCTGGGGATCCATCTTGGGATCGAGTGGTGCCGCCTTCGTTGGTGTAAGAGTTGACTGCTTCTGTCGCTTGGCGCCCAGAGTGGAGCGTCCCGGAAAGTGCATACCTGTGGTGGATGACGATGCTGGGGAAGCATGTAACGGGTTGTTGTCTTGTTCTGCAGCGGTTGTGGTGAAAGGGGAGAGGCCATCAGTGGTAGGCCTGGTGTCGGTGTGTGTAGAGTCATCGATGGTAGCACGTTTTTGTCCACGAGTGGTTGTGGTGGGGGAAATCTCAATTGTGGAAAGTGAGAGAGGTGGTGGAGAGGGCGTGTTGATGGGAGTGCTGGGTGCGGTGGTTCGTTTTTGTTTTTTTGGTGCTGGTGTGCTGGGTGCCTCATTGTGTGCGTCCGGAGCACGGAGAGTTTCAATTGTCTCCAGTGCTGTAGAAAGTCGTGCTTCCAGGTCGCTGATACGATGTGCCGCCATAGTGTCTGCCTGTGTCGGCTGCGAAGGTTGAAGTGGAAGATGAGGTTGTGATTTGCTGGATTGTGGTGGTGTTGGAGATTCGGTGGGTTGCGATTGTGTGTTGTCTGTGTCAGATTTGACATCTGGCTTGTCCTTTTTGTTGCCATCATTGTACTGGTCCTGCAGCTCTTGCAGGTACAACACCAATTCCTTGATGAGGTGTGACATTGCTGGTCGTTTTGCGAGTGTGAGCTTTTCTTGCCAGCAGAATGCGGTGGCCGCTTGGTCCAGATCAATTCTCCTTGCTCGGAGTTGACCCATAAGTTCAGTGGTAAAGACGGCTTCGCTGATGTGTTTGCTGCATGTGAGATGGATGTCGAAGCCGTGTGCGGCGTACCGTAGCCAGTACGAGGACCAATTGTGTCGCAGAAATGCGACCAATGGTGCTGTTGCGATTGGCATGCCTGCCGTGCGGTTGTGCACTGAATGTGGTGTAGATTGAATGTGTTTGGGTAGGTTGAGGCCAAAAAGCTGCCTGTTGTCCCAATGCTCTGGTGTTTGAACGAAGTCGTTTGGAATCTGGGGATTTGTAGGCGTGGGATTGAGGTGTTGCTGTTGCTGGGGTGTGACGGTGGCGTGAGGTAATGTATGTGAAGAAATGCTGGGGTTTCGAGTCGGCATCGGAGATGGACTCACAAATGTGTGTTGGGGAGTGGCAGGTGTGGGGGTTGGCAGTGTGGTGGGTGATGTTGGGCCGGGAAACTGCTGTGGTGGGGGAGGGGGTGGAGGGAAAGGTGGGAAAGTGGTGTTGTGGCTGTACGTGTGAGTTGAACCCCAAGTAGTCGGGGTTGGGGGTGAGGTGTGTGGTGGGATGTTGTGAATCCCTGGTGGTGGGGAGATCGGGTGCATTGGGGTGCAACTGTTCGAGGCTGTTTGTCGCTGCACCGTACTGATTGCTGTACCGATGATGCCTGTTGGCATTGTTGTATGCCACTGGGGCTGTGACGGCTTGTACATGGTTGCACAATGGGTCACTACAGTTGCCTGTGACTGCAAAAGCTGCACATGGAACATGCATGAGCATCATGGTTGGCTTGAGTGTCAACATCCACTTGTGCGATGCATCCGGCATGCAGCTGCATCGACTCTTCTTTGGCTCAAAAGCGGTGTCGGAGCAAATGCTTGATTGCGAACAGCTATGAGCAACGGGATTCAGGCCTCCAGGGGTCTTATTTTTGGAAGAAAATATACTCGAGAGTGAAAGGAAGAGACGGAAGAAAAAGAAGAAAGCAACATCACTGAATGAGGCCGAATCCAACGATGCTGAAATGCCCCGAGTGGAATCCCCACTTCTCTGGGGTCCGCACTACACCCTTTCGCCCTACGATGAAAGCTTCTCTGTACATGTCCCGATACGTCATCTTGTAATGCTGATACTTAGTCCGTATTGTCCCGATGACGATCACTCCCTGTTGGCCCTTGGGCCGCCGTGTACATTGATCGGTAACTATATGTACCGTGCTTTCCGATACATCTCCTGGGGTCGCATTCCCGTATATGACGCAAGAGGGAATGGGTGGATAGGACTTGTCGTCGAAGCAATGGCTGACTGAACTTGGGCGGACCAAGTCCTCGCGCATTATGCGCGCGGCACTTGCAATGCTCGTGCCGTGTCCGGCGGTGTAGATGTATGTTTCCCCTGGTGGGTCGGTGGCACGAGTGCCGAATGCTCTGCGAGTCTCTCCAGCCCACGGGATGAATAACATAGTATGCACGCCGTCCGATATTGGCGTCAGCGTTGCCCCCAATTCGTTGCACGCTGAGCGCGTGCCCGACTGTAATACGGCATGCGCGAATTCGGCTAAAGTCTCCTGCCTGAAATCGCTGTCAGCAGCTATCTCGCCCAAAGTTTTGGCGAGTTTGTGCGCTTCCTCCATGTCGACAGCGTGGGGTGTCGGCTTTTCATGATCATAAAGCTCAGAGAAAGGCGCCACGTCAATCTGTGGTGGTCTGCTCTGTTTGCCCAGTTGTTCGAGGGTTGGCTGACCCGATGGGGCAGCAGTTGTGGATGCATCAAAAGTCGGAGCAGGTGTCCGAACAGAGCTGGGGGGATTGTGCCGAAGCTGTTGGCGCGAGGATGTGCCCTGGCTTGTTGGGGGCTGCTGTTGTGCTGCTTGGCTGCCCTTGATGCGGAGGGCGATGCGCTGAACCTGCGAAGCCAATGTTTTTTGTGGGACCTTGGGTGGGGTAGGTGGCCTTTGACGTGGCTGTGTGGCTCTGTAATGCCACTTGTTGGCATCATCATCACGCACTGTAGAATAGCTGCGGAGCACAACCGAGGTCCGAGGAGGTGTCGATGAAGATCGCCTGGTGTCCCTGCGAGAACGGCTTCTGCGAGTGTCGCGGGATCGGTGGTGTCTGCGTCGGCGGTGCTGTCTGCCGCTGCTTGCAGGTCGTGCTCGGCTGCGTGTGTGTCGTCGACGTCTAGTGCTCACGGTGCGAGTTCTGCTGCGTGTGGGTGAGCGCCGTCGTCTGCGTGGCAGCGGAGGGTGATGGGGAGAAGTACGTGCTGCGAGCTGGTCAGTGTCTGCCGATCCCGTATCTGGGGGTGGTTGTGCGGGTGGCACTGTATTGACGGAATGGGTGTTTGCTGTGTTTGTTGGTTGTTGTTGGGGCGTCATTGCCGGTGTCTGCGGGGCAGTGTGTGCAGCATCGGCAGTGGGAACACTGGTGGGGTGTGGTTGTGGAGCTTGTTGGATTGTTGTTGGCGGCGGTATGTGGGATTGTTGAACGGGTTGTGTGGGAGGGATGTTGCAAGGTGCAAGTTGGGGTTGTGGGGCAGGTGGTGTAAAAGGAAGGTTGAATGTGGTAGGTTGGGCCTGATGCTGTGCCAAAGCAGATGGGCTCATGGGAAAAGCTGTTGGATGGGTAGGCAAAAGAGCAGGGTTCATGAACGGGGTGGGGTGTTGTGACATGAATTGCTGGGGTGGAGGTTGTTGTGGCATCTGGGGTTGTGGTGTGCTGAGATGTGTGTAGACCGTCGGATGCTGTGGAATAGGAGCAGTGTGTCCACACGGCATCATGGGGAAGCCGTGCGTTTGCTCAACAGGAATCGTAGTGGGTTGTGTCGGCAGTGTGGGCTGCTGAGTGACAGCAATGCCGGTTGGCATCATTGCTGGGTAGCTTTGTGACTGCGGTACCCAGGTGTTCTGGTGAAATTGATTAAGCACCGGTCGGGCTGTTGGTGCATATGGTGTTGCTGGTGGCTGCGCGGCAAAATAATCCGGCCACATAGCTACAACGAAGTGGGTGAAACAAACACAGTTGCACAAGCAAAGTGCAGGCTGTCCTGATTGTCCCTGCTGGACTGATTTGAGAGGTCGTAGACGGAGAGAAGGAAGAGGGCCGAGTACTCTCCGAAGAGAGCGCTGCTTCACTTGCTGTAGACATCTTTACCACGTCTGCACTCATGTCAGATGCACATGCCCTTGCAGTCCCTGAGGAATAAAGAAGCGGAAAAATACGGGGCAGACTAGAGAGGTAGCACCTGCTCACTAGACGCACTTTACTGCATTAGCCGTCCCTTACTGCACCTGCACTCATGTCAGACTCACATGCGAGCATCAGAGAGAGAGAGATAAAGTAGCATCGGGAGATTCTGAACGATCTGAACGAAGGCTGAACACCCGGTTCATCACCGGTCTCCCCGGAGGGTCACCACGGCGCCATGACGGAAAGCCGTTGCTCTGGAGTCTCATCGACCCACGCTGATCACACTGATGGATTCGGCCAAGAGTACGAGTGCAAGAGGAAAAAAGAGAGGCATGTTGTTCATGTTGCAAAAGCTTGTCAGATTGTGGCAACCGTACAACTTGTTTGTTGTCGAATCAACCGCCAAAAGTGGCAACTGAAAACTCTCTAATCTTGGCACAGGGGCCTTCTAATCGGGCTGGCACAGGGGCCCCAGCTCAATTTTGTGCAGGTACACAGGACTGATCAGGTCCCGCTTCCCACTTGCATCCACAGCTTCGTTGAGTGTGGTAGGACGCAAGTGCCACACTCCCCTGCAACAGTTGATTTTGTAAATGTCCAATGTCAGATTAAGTTGAAAAGCAAAAATTGCAAACAGTGTAGGAGTGACCCTCTGCTCCCATGTGCTAGGGAGGTTCACACACACACACACACACACACACACACACACACAGACAGACACACACACACACAGACAGACACACACACA
>CAJNDT010003210.1:0-24524 GCA_905221615.1 Symbiodinium sp. CCMP2592
CTTTTCAGCACAACTGTTGCGGAATCGCGTTTCTTGGCCCGAAAAAAATCAGAACCCGTTCGTCAGGTAACCCACCTCAGTAGTCGGGGATAGGCTTCGGCCACGCGATTGAAAGCACGTATTGTATGCTGAGGTGGCGACGACGAGCTTTAGACACTCCTCCGGCAAGCGCTTGTATATAGGAGCGTTTACCTGCGGTTACCGCACATGATGAACTCCCCCAGAAAATCCATAGCTCTATTGAGGACTGAGGCCGCCGCGATGAGGGTGATCTTGTCGGGACGCGCGTACTTGTAGGCCTGACTGTGTGGACCTGTCACACGGTCCACTCCAACCATTGAGTTTCTTGGCTTTCCCCCGGCGGTGATCTGAGTTGCAGACTGACCACATAGCCGTGTCGATTGACGGCCACCATGTCCGAGATCCACTTCCGTCGGCTCTCCGGCCGTGGGTCTCTGTGGACGACTGTCCTCCGCGACGTCATCGGCTCTGTGGCGCCGACTAAATACTCCTCCAGCACATCGCTCGGCCTCACCTGTAAGGAAGCTTGACACGTTGTTCTGGTGTGTTCAGGGTCATACAAGCACTGCGATTGTTCTGTCTTGCCTTGCAAAACGATGTCTTGTTGCCTGGACAGAAGATCTCCAGCTCCAATGCTGGTTCGCATGTCCTTGCCGTCTCAAGCGCAGTTTACGCACTCACCGGGCCATACAACGACTTGGGCTCGGGCTTCTCTCGCACTCGCCGGCGCTTGTACCTGATCCAGTCGATAATTGTAGTTTGCGTTCTCTCTGACGGCCCTTTCAGGGCCAGGCGGACCCATTATCGGAGTCTTGCGGTGCGTCATTGCGGGTGAGTGCTTGATCTCAGGGTCTGTAGACAAGTTGCGAATTGAGACGCGGGCAAGGTCGGCAAGGATAGGAAATTCAAACAGTATAGCGAACCTGATGCCGTGGTTTCCCGTCTATGTAGTTGGTGGCCTCTTGATAAGAAGACTGCAGGCATGCACTTGTTCATGCTCGGGGCAACGACCGAGTCTGGAGATCTGTGCATTGTTAGAACCCTACACGCAAGGCTGGAAGCACCTACGTCGCTCCAGTGCTGGAGTCTCCGTCCGGCCCACTGTACAGAACGTACTTTCGGTTTACACAAGCAGCGATTCATCAGGCGGGCTCCCCTACAGCAGGTGGAAGCCAGAAAACCACTGGGAACGACGCAGGGTCTGCTCGCTCACTGTAGCGGTGGAAAAACATGCGGGGCCCGCACGGACCTGGTGTCGGGAGCCTGGCTAACTGCTGCATTCTACTTTGATCGTGTCAGTAAGTCTGCATCTTGGATTCTGCAGTTCGCTGGTACTAAAGTGGGAGGCCTGGGACCTGATCTCTGCTTCGGTATGGAGGACAAGAGGGAGGTCTGGACCTGACTCCCTGGCATGCTGCAGAAGCCTCCTGGAGCCCTCTTGTAGAGGTGAAACCGAAGCCTCCCTGGAGCCCTCTTGTAGAGGTGAAACCGAAGCCCCCTGGAGCCCTCTTGTAGAGGTGAAACCGAAGCCTCCTGGAGCCCTCTTGTAGAGGTGAAACCGAAGCCTCACTGGAGCCCTCTTGTAGAAGTGAAACCGAAGCCTCCCTGGAGCCCTCTTGTAGAGGTGAAACCGAAGCCTCCCTGGAGCCTTCTTGTAGAGGTGAAACCGAAGCCTCCTGGAGCCCTCTTGTAGAGGTGAAACCGAAGCTTCCCTGGAGCCTTCTTGTAGAGGTGAAACCGAAGCTTCCCTGGACCCCTCTTGTAGAGGTGAAACCGAAGCCTCCTGGAGCCCTCTTGTAGAGGTGAAACCGAAGCCTCCCTGGAGCCCTCTTGTAGAGGTGAAACCGAAGCCTCCTGGAGCCCTCTTGTAGAGGTGAAACCGAAGCCTCCTGGAGCCCTCTTGTAGAGGTGAAACCGAAGCCTCCTGGAGCCCTCTTGTAGAGGTGAAACCGAAGCCTCCTGGAGCCCTCGTGTAGAGGTGAAACCGAAGCCTCCTGGAGCCCTCTTGTAGAGGTGAAACCGAAGCCTCCTGGAGCCCTCTTGTAGAGGTGAAACCGAAGCCTCCTGGAGCCCTCTTGTAGAGGTGAAACCGAAGCCTCCTGGGGCCCTCCTGTAGAGGTGAAAACCGAAAGTTCCCTGGACCCCTGCTTTGTTAGATGTGAACCGAAGCCGCCTGGAGGACCTCTGGGAGAGGTGAACCAACAGAAGCCTCACTGAAATGCCATCTTGTAGAGGTGAAAAACCGGAAGCCTCCTGGGAAGCCCTTCTTGTATGTGGGTGAAAACCGAAGCCTCCCCCACCGGAACCCATATTGTAGGAGGTGTGAAACGGAAGCCTCCTGGGGCCCTCTTGTAGAGGTGAAACCGAAGCCTCCTGGAGCCCTCTTGTAGAGGTGAAACCGAAGCCTCCTGGAGCCCTCTTGTAGAGGTGAAACCGAAGCCTCCTGGAGCCCTCTTGTAGAGGTGAAACCGAAGCCTCCTGGAGCCATCTTGTAGAGGTGAAATCGAAGCCTCCTGGAGCCCTCTTGTAGAGGTGAAACCGAAGCCTCCTGGAGCCCTCTTGTAGAGGTGAAACCGAAGCCTCCTGGAGCCCTCTTGTAGAGGTGAAACCGAAGCCTCCTGGAGCCCTCTTGTAGAGGTGAAAAAACGAGAGCATCTGCAGCCACTATTGTAGAGGTTGAAAAACGAAGGGCCTGGAGCCCTCTTGTGGAGGTGAACCCGAAGCCTCCTGGAGCCCTCTTGTAGAGGTGAAACCGAAGCCTCCTGGAGCCCTCTTGTAGAGGTGAAACCGAAGCCTCCTGGAGCCCTCTTGTATAGGTGAAACCGAAGCCTCCTGGAGCCCTCTTGTAGAGGTGAAACCGAAGCCTCCTGGAGCCCTCTTGTAGAGGTGAAACCGAAGCCTCCTGGAGCCCTCTTGTAGAGGTGAAACCGAAGCCTCCTGGAGCCCTCTTGTAGAGGGGAAACCGAAGCCTCCTGGAGCCCTCTTGTAGAGGTGAAACCGAAGCCTCCTGGAGCCCTCTTGTAGAGGTGAAACCGAAGCCTCCTGGAGCCCTCTTGTAGAGGTGAAACCGAAGCCTCCTGGAGCCCTCATGTAGAGGTGAAACCGAAGCCTCCTGGCCCTCTTGTAGAGGTGAAACCGAAGCCTCCTTTATCCCTCTTGTATAAGTGAAACCGGGGGGGGACGCCTCTCCTGGTAGCCCTCGTGTAGAGGTGAAAAACCGAAGCTTCCTGGAGCCCTCTTGTAGAGGTGAAACCGAAGCCTCCTGCAGCCCTCTTGTAGAGGTGAAACCGAAGCCTCCTGGAGCTCTCTTGTAGAGGTGAAACCGAAGCCTCCTGGAGCCCTCTTGTAGAGGTGAAACCGAAGCCTCCTGGAGCCCTCTTGTAGAGGTGAAACGGAAGCATCCTGGAGCCCTCTTGTAGAGGTGAAACGGAAGCCTTCTGGAGCCCTCTTGTAGAGGTGAAACGGAAGAGTCCTGGAGTCCTGTTGTAGAGGTGAAACGGAGCCTCCTGGAGCCCTCTTGTAGAGGTGAAACGGAAGCCTCCTGGAGCCCTCTTGTAGAGGAGAAACGGAAGCCTCCTGGAGCCCTCTTGTAGAGGTGAAACGGAAGCCTCCTGGAGGCCTGTTGTAGAGGTGAAACGGAAGCCTCCTGGAGCCCTCTTGTAGAGGTGAAACCGAAGCCTCCTGGAGCCCTCTTGTAGAGGTGAAACCGAAGCCTCCTGGAGCCCTCTTGTGAGAGGTGAAACTAAGCCTCCTGGAGCCCTCTTGTAGAAGTGAAACCGAAGCCTCCTGGAGCCCTCTTGTAGGGGTGAAACCGAAGCCTCCTGGAGCCCTCTTGTCGAGGTGAAACCGAAGCCTCCTGGAGCCCTCTTGTAGAGGTGAAACCGAAGCCTCCTGGAGCCCTCTTGTAGAGGTGAAACCGAAGCCTCCTGGAGCCCTCTTGTAGAGGTGAAACCGAAGCCTCCTGGAGCCCTCTTGTAGAGGTGAAACCGAAGCCTCCTGGAGCCCTCTTGTGGAGGTGAAACCGAAGCCTCCTGGAGCCCTCTTGTAGAGGTGAAACCCGAAGCCTCCTGGAGCCCTCTTGTAGAGGTGAAACGGAAGCCTCCTGGAGCCCTGTTGTAGAGGTGAAACGGAAGCCTCCTGGAGCCCTCTTGTAGAGGTGAAACGGAAGCCTCCTGGAGCCTCTTGTAGAGGTGAAACCGAAGCCTCCTGGAGCCCGCTTGTAGAGGTGAACCCGAAGCCTCCTGGAGCCCTCTTGTAGAGGTGAAACCGAAGCCTCCTGGAGCCCTCTTGTAGAGGTGAAACCGAAGCCTCCTGGAGCTCTCTTGTAGAGGTGAAACCGAAGCATCCTGGAGCCCTCTTGTAGAGGTGAAACCGAAGCCTCCTGGAGCCCTCTTGTAGAGGTGAAACGGAAGCCTCCTGGAGCCCTCTTGTAGAGGTGAAACGGAAGCCTCCTGGAGCCCTCTTGTAGAGGTGAAACGGAAGCCTCATGGAGCCCTCTTGTAGAGGTGAAACCGAAGCCTCCTGGAGCCCTCTTGTAGAGGTGAAACCGAAGCCTCCTGGAGCCCTCTTGTAGAGGTGAAACCGAAGCCTCCTGGAGCCCTCTTGTAGAGGCGAAACCGAAGCCGCCTGGAGCCCTCTTGTAGAGGTGAAACGGAAGCCTCCTGGAGCCCTCTTGTAGAGGTGAAACGGAAGCCTCCTGGAGCCCTCTTGTAGAGGTGAAACGGAAGCCTCCTGGAGCCGGCTTGTAGAGGTGAAACGGAAGCCTCCTGGAGCCCTCTTGTAGAAGTGAAACCGAAGCCTCCTGGAGCCCTCTTGTAGAGGTGAAACGGAAGCCTCCTGGAGCCCTCTTGTAGAGGTGAAACCGAAGCCTCCTGGAGCCCTCTTGTAGAGGTGAAACCGAAGCCTCCTGGAGCCCTCTTGTAAGAGGTGAAACGAAGCCTCCTGGAGCCCTCTTGTAAAGGTGAACCGAAGCCTCCTGGATCCCTCTTGTAGAGGTGAACCGAAACCCTCCCTGGATCCCTCTTGTAGAGGTGAAACCGAAGCCTCCGGGATCCCTCTTGTAGAGGTGAAACCGAAGCCTCCTGGAGCCCTCTTGTAGAGGTGAAACCGAAGCCTCCTGGAGCCCTCTTGTAGAGGTGAAACCGAAGCCTCCTGGAGCCCTCTTGTAGAGGTGAAACCGAAGCCTCCTGGAGCCCTCTTGTAGCGGTGAAACCGAAGCCTCCTGGAGCCCTCTTGTAGAGGTGAAACCGAAGCCTCCTGGAGCCCTCTTGTAGAGGTGAAACCGAAGCCTCCTGGAGCCCCCGTGTAGAGGTGAAACCGAAGCCTCCTGGAGCCCTCTTGTAGAGGTGAAACCGAAGCCTCCTGGAGCCCTCTTGTAGAGGTGAAACGGAAGCCTCCTGGAGCCCTCTTGTAGAGGTGAAACGGAAGCCTCCTGGAGCCCTCTTGTAGAGGTGAAACGGAGCCTCCTGGATCCCTCTGTAGTAAGGGTGAAAACCGAAGCCTCCTGGAGCCCTCTTGGTAGAGGTGAAACCGAAAGGCCTCTGGAGCCCTCTTGCATAGGTGAAACCGAAGCCCCTGGGCCCTCCTTGTAGAGGTGAAAACCTGACCTTCCCTGGAGCCCTCTTGTAGAGGTGAAACCGAAGCCTCCTGGAGCCCTCTTGTAGAGGTGAAACCGAAGCCTCCTGGCGCCCTCTTGTAGAGGTGAAACCGAAGCCTCCTGGAGCCCTCTTGTAGAGGTGAAACCGAAGCCTCCTGGAGCCCTCTTGTAGAGGTGAAACCGAAGCCTCCTGGAGCCCTCTTGTAGAAGTGAAACGGAAGCCTCCTGGAGCACTCTTGTAGAGGTGAAACGGAAGCCTCCTGGAGCCCTCTTGTAGAGGTGAAACCGAAGCCTCCTGGAGCCCTCTTGTAGAGGTGAAACCGAAGCCTTCCCGGAAGCCTTCTAGTTGAAACCGAAGCCTCCCTTGAGCCCTCTAAGTAGAGGTGAAACCGAAACCTCCTGGAGCCCTCTTTGTAGAGGTGAAACCGAAAGCCCCTGGAGCCCTCTGTAGAGAGCCTCCTGGGCCCTCTTGTAGAGGTAAACGCGAAAAGCCTCCTAGCCTTCTTGTAGAGGTTGAAAACCCGAAGCCTCCTGGAAGCCCTCTTGTAGAGGTGAAAACCGAAGCCTCCTGGACCTCTTTAAGAGTGAAACCGAAGCCCCTCCTGGAAGCCCTCTTGTAGAGGTGAGCGAAGCTCCTGGAGCCCTCTTGTTAGAGTTTAAAAACTGAGCCCCTGAGCCCTCTTGTAGAGGTTGAAACCGAAGCCCTCCTGGAGCCCTCTGTAGAGCCTCCTGGAGCCCTCCTTGTAGAGGTGAAACCGAAGCCTCCTGGAGCCCTCTTGTAGAGGTGAAACCGAAGCTTCCCTGAATGGAGCCCTCCTGTAGAGGTGAAACCGAAGCCTCCTGAGCCCTCTTGTAGAAGTGAAACCGAAGCCTCCTGGAGCCCTCTTGTAGAGGTGAAACCGAAGCCTCCTGGAGCCCTCTTGTAGAGGTGAAACCGATGCCTCCTGGAGCCCTCTTGTAGAGGTGAAACCGAAGCCTCCTGGAGCCCTCTTGTAGAGGTGAAACCGAAGCCTCCCTGGAGCCCTCTTGTAGAGGTGAGACCGAAGCCTCCCTGGAGCCCTCTTGTAGAGGTGAAACCGAAGCTTCCCTGGAGCCCTCTTGTAGAGGTGAAACCGAAGCTTCCCTGGAGCCCTCTTGTAGAGGTGAAACCGAAGCTTCCCTGAATGGAGCCCTCTTGTAGAGGTGAAACCGAAGCTTCCCTGAATGGAGCCCTCTTGTAGAGGTGAAACCGAAGCTTCCCTGAATGGAGCCCTCCTGTAGAGGTGAAACCGAAGCCTCCTGAGCCCTCTTGTAGAAGTGAAACCGAAGCCTCCTGGAGCCCTCTTGTAGAGATGAAACCGAAGCCTCCTGGAGCCCTCTTGTAGAGGTGAAACCGATGCCTCCTGGAGCCCTCTTGTAGAGGTGAAACCGAAGCCTCCTGGAGCCCTCTTGTAGAGGTGAAACCGAAGCCTCCTGGAGCCCTCTTGTAGAGGTGAAACCGAAGCCTCCTGGAGCCCTCTTGTAGAGGTGAAACCGAAGCCTCCTGGAGCCCTCTTGTAGAGGTGAAACCGAAGCCTCCTGGAGCCCTCTTTGTAGAGGTGAAACCGAAGCCTCCTGGAGCCCTCTTGTAGAGGTGAAACCGAAGCCTCCTCGAGTCTCTTGTAGAGGTAAAACCGAAGCCTCCTGGAGCCCTCATGTAGAGGTGAAACCGAAGCCTCCTGGAGCCCTCTTGTAGAGGTGAAACCGAAGCCTCCTGGAGCCCTCTTGTAGAGGTGAAACCGAAGCTTCCTGGAGCTCCCTTGTAGAGGTGAAACCGAAGCTTACTGGAGCCCTATTGTAGAGGTGAACCCGAAGCTTCCCTGGAGCCCTATTGTAGAGGTGAAACCGAAGCTTCCTGGAGCCCTCTTGTAGAGGTGAAACCGAAGCTTCCCTGGAGCCCGTCAGTAGAGGTGAAACCGAAGCTTCCTGGAGCCCTATTGTAAAGTTGAAACCGAAGCTTCCTGGGGCCCTATTGTAGAGGTGAAACCGAAGCTTTTATGGTGCCCTATTGCAGAAGTGAAACCGAAGCTTCCTGGAGCCTTATTGTAGAGGCGAAACCGAAGCTTCCCTGCCGCCTTATTGTAGAAGTGAAGCCGAAGCTTCCTGGAGCCCTGTTGTAGAGGTGAACCCGAAGCTCCCCTGGACTCCTATTGTATAGGTGAAACCGAAGCTTCCCTGGAGCCCTATTGTGGAGGTGAACCGAAGCTTTCCTGAAGTCCTCTTGTAGAGGTGAAACCGAAACTTCCTGGAGGGGGTAAAACCGAAGCTTCCCTGGAGCTCTATTGAAGAGCTGAAACCCAAGCTTCCTGGAGCCCTATTGTTGAAGTGAAACCGAAGCTTCTCTGGAGTCTTATCCCTGGAGCCCTATTGTAGAGGTGAAACCGAAGCTTCCTGAAGCCCTACTGTAGAGCTGAGACTGAAGCTTCCCTGGGGTCTTATTGCGGAGGCGAAGTCGAAGCTTACTGCAGCCCTATTGTAGAGGTGAAACCGAAACTTCCCTGGTGCCTTATTGTCGAGGTGAAACCGAAGCTTCCTGGAGCCTCATTGTAGAGGTGAAACCGAAGTTTCCTGGAGCCCCACTGTAGAAGTGAAACCGAAGCTTCCTGGAGCCCTATTGTAGAGGTGAAACCGGAGCTTCCCCAGGGCTCCGTTACAGAGGTGAAACCGAAGCGTGTCCGAGCCTCGGTGTCTTCGGTGCTCTGCTCCGCTTCTCTGTGGTCTTTCCTGTACGACATGGCAGGTGCAGGCCTGCTGGACTATGCCAGGTCGCCGGTGGTGGTCGTCCTGGGTCCGGGCAGTTTATGCTAGAGATCTCTGTTTGGCTCGGGCCGACGTCGAATCCGAACTTGGCTCTGACGCTCCGTAGGGCTGTTCACTGCTTGAAGCATCGGGGTCTGTGCACTTTTTGCCTGCTTTCTCACGGCAGCCGTCGCTGCTCTGGTCTGTTAGCCGAGCTATACTCTAGGCGCGGTTCACTACGCTCGCCACGATCCGATCCCGTCCCAGACGTGCTCCAGGCGTTTCGCGTACGAGTACACGGGGAGTGGGGCGTCCGTGTGAAAATGCTCTCCGCACATGGCGTGCTGCAGCGCGTAGAAGTTGAACTGCATGCACTCCTTGCCGCCGCGCTGGTACAGGGTGCTGCCCGCATTGCGTTGGACCGTGAAGGCCTCGGCCGTTTGCAAGGCCGCCGCTTGCCAGAGCTCCCGGAAGGACGGGTAGTGGAACCACGCCAAGTGCTCGGAGTTCCACCCCATGTCTTTCATCACCCATGCAAAGGTCAGCTCTCCGGGAACGATTCTCTCCGTGCCGCTCATGCTGCGAAGCCAGCGCCGAAGGCTTTTCTCGGATGGACAGGGGTGCTCTTGCACGAACCTGTGGAGAATCTTCTCCTCTCTGAGCACTTCACGTCGCACTAGTGGATTATTGCACTTGTGCCAGGGATCGGCCACCGCCCAGGGACCTGTCGTGATGGGCTGTCGCGGAGACTGCGGCGGGATGGGGTTCCCGAAGTCCTCCTCGTCGCTGCTGCTTTGAAGCAGGTCCCACTTGGAGTAGTCGATGCCCGACATGCAAGGCGACGGGATCCGAGTGGAGCCTGCGCGTGCTTTCTTGATTGACGCTGAAGCGGCTGCGACATGCACTGTACTCGACAACAGACACAGATGGATGCAGTCGACTTCGGATTTGCTCCTGCAGCCATCACCTGGAACGCATAGTCTATCTTCCTTTTCGTCTGTCGCGTGGCGTGCCGTCGCCGGGGTCGCTTCAGACTCGCTTCCCCTCCGGCAACTGTCTGTCTATGTGTAAAACCCGTCGTTGACGACGTCTTGCATTTGAAGGACGGTGTTCAGTCCTCTGTAAGTGAAAAAGACGACTACGTTCACTAGAGTAGGTCGGAATTGCGTTCGGAAGGCGGCAGGCCTGGCCGAGTAGAAGAAGTGGCTGTCCGATTCTTCCAGCAGGTCGCTCAAAGCCGCGCCCGCGTCCCTTGTCTCTATCGGCCACGCGTTCATCACCAGCACCGCTTCGGCGGGGGAGAACCCTCCGAGCCCGAAGTCGTCCAACCAATAGAGCAGATCCTCGACGGGACCCAAGGTCTCCAGCGGGTCCGAGGGGTCTGGCGGAGCCCAGCCCTTCGTGTACCTGATGCGCACGGGGAGGTCGAAGCCGGGGAAACGCAGACGCATGGTCTTCAAGGGTTCCAAGACCCTGCGTAGCCTGGCCACATCTGCCAGAACGGCTCGGGCCCACGCCAGTCTTCTCATGTTCGAGGACCTGCCGACTTGCAGCAGAAGGAGGACCTCCGCTGGCGTCAGCATCCGCCGTAGCAGCACGCCGCACTCCGCTTCCAGAAAGTACAGGAGAATGGCCATGGTGTGCGCTCCGGACTAAACGCTCCTGATGATCCTATGGCTGCAGCTGCTTCTGTATGATGCTCAGATGCCGGTTGCGACCACGATTCTTGTTTCTGCCAGCGCGGACGGCGATGTTGAAGTCTGCTACCTCTCCACTTTCCCACGGTCCTATCTCACAGTCTACGAATCTGTACGGACAGCTGCCCTGTGACGGGTTCTGCCGTGGTCGGCTGGGATGTTATCAGGATGATGGGCGCTGCGTGTACTCGAATGTCGCACAGCGTCTGTTGCGCTGACGACGTCGCGGCTGGGCCCGGCACCGTCGGATTTCCGACGCCGGTCGAGGTGTGTGGGTCTGCTGGCTCCGCTTCTACTCGCCATTCGTAGATAAACTCATACCAGAGTCGACAAGGGAAACGATGCCGGAGGCAGCGGCGCTGCATGCTGGTTTGCCAGTCCTGCAGTGCTTCGGGCCCCCAGCGACGAGACAGGGCGCTTTGCACGAATTCTGCTAGCTCGAGATTCAGTTGCGTCTCGCCTGGGTACGGTCTCTTGTGCATGATCGTGCTGGTGCCTGCAATCCGGCTTTAGGGACTGCACTGAGCGGCTGACCGGTGTCGAGAGTCGTTTCTGCGGCATCCGTCGTGCCGTTGTATTCGGTGCCGTTATGACGGCCTTCCAACGTCCATGGTAGCGGCGACTCTGTATCTGGGCGTGTCGTTCGCGTGGAGAGTAGGTCGCTGCTGCCTTGCATTCAGCTATCGTAGCATTAATTACACGGCATGAGATTGTCTACTCGAAGTAAATACTGGCTTCGGTCGGACGAGGCGGCGACGGTATCCTCCTTGATTCTCGAAGTGATCCTGTCCGGCGGTGCGCCGGCCGCCGGGTCCTGCAGTGTCTGCAGGGCTTCCGTCTGTTGCTTGAGGTAAGCACATCCGTTCCGAGCATGCCGCGTCCCCTCCTCGTCGGCGTTGTCGTGGTCCTGACTGCAACGTCACAGTATATCGCGCAAACGTGGCTGCGTGTTCGAGTCTGGGCTCCTGCACGTCCGCCCAGGCCTGTCTGCCCGAGAAAACCAACATGGCTCGTTGGCAGCTGCTCGGGCCCTGGGTGGCAGAACCAGGCGACTCCTTGCGGCGATGCTATGTGATGCGGCACTCATGTTTCGTGCTTGCATGATCTATCCGTGAGGGTCCTAGTGGCATGGCTGTCTTTCTGCGCGGGCCGCATTGGTCTTTCCTGAAACAGGCTTCAATAGGTCCCCTCGCCATTCCGACGAGTCCTGTGCCGTGAGGCTGCTCCACCTCACTCCTTGTTCCTGTCGTCATGCTCGTCCGTCCGGTCTCCTGCCCCGAGCGAAGGCTCTTCTTGGTCCACCATGCCGGATGTCAGCGGCAACGGGCTGGCTTCGGCTCGGAGCTCCGTCGGCATGTCTTCGCATGCCTTCGTGTCATGCGCTTGCTCCAAAGTTCTTTTCTGCGCCCCCGACCGACGCGCTTTGCCAGTTGGTCCGGTGCGAAACACCGCCCACGGCGATGTGGCTGGCAGCCGATAGTAGTCGATGCTTGGCTCGAGCTGCGTCACATCTTGCAGAGTCAGGGCGTACGTTTTCTTGTAGTTGGGCATTTCTCCCAAGTGCCTGTGCTGCGCTCTTGTGGCTTGGAAGTCTGCCTCCGTGATGATGCTGCAGTTGACGATGTTGGCTGCTCCGTGAATTTGGCCATTGCAGCCCAACCAAGTTCTCCCCAACGCAGCCGGCGCACCGCGGATCTCCAGAGTCTTTAGACGGTTCATGACGAGCTGCAACCAAGCTTCCTTCATGACCATGATTCTGTCTCCCTCCTCAGGCACAGGACCTTCGCGTCGAGAGCATATAGCGCCGTTGCCTGGCAGGTCGCCGGTCCTCTCTCCTTCTTCGCGTACCTTGCATCCAATTTGGTGTGTTGGACCCCGGTTCTCTGATGTGAGCCTTGGTTCCTTGGCACCGTTTCGTCTGAGTGTTTGCCTTCTGCCTACACAAGAATCAGGCCGACCTAACGTCTGCGGCGAGTCCTGACCGAGGGCGATCGATTATGTGTAGCCCGCTTACCTGCCTGGACCTCGCGCCCGTCGTCGGCCAGGCCCGATGGTGTGTCTCTTGGGCACGTGTCAGGAACCGTGGCTTCCGCGACCTCATCCTGGCGCCGGGGATGTGAGCTTGTCGTAAACAGGAAACGTTCGTCTAAGGTCCCCGTCCTGGTCCACGACAGTCGGCAACGGGATCTCCTCCGCGCTGTGTGCTGCTCTCTTGAATGCGTCAGCGAGGCTGTTGGCGGCGCTCGGAGAGGGGGTCGAGCCGTTGGCGTTATGCATGCTGTCGGCACCACGGCAGTTGGGGCTGGAGGGCTCAGGTCCTGTTACCTTGGCTCGAGGTCTCGGGATGCTGCGCGCACTGAGTGTTCCTTGGTCACGGCTTCACTCTGCATTCCCTTTCGGGCAACGCTATGGCTCACGCCGCCATGCCTTCTTTTCGCTGTCGGTCGCGGACTGGTCTCTCCTTCTGTCTGCCGAAGGGCGGGCTCTGTGCAGTGCGCCACGCCGCACGTTGCAAGGAAGGCCTGTACAGGGAGCCTCAGCGAGGATCTTCAGGAGCTCGTCTCTCCGAGCTCCACCGATGGTAGGCTGCCGATCCAAGACACCATCTCGTCGTTGAGGGTCTGGGTGGAGTCGATGAGGTACACGGGTACGTGGAGCAGGATTTGCTCGAAGAGCGACGTCAATCTGTCTCTGCCTTGGTCGTCGTTGTGAACCTCCAGAAATCGCACGTAGTCGCGATTGCCGTCCGGCTGTGCTATGTGTCCACCGGAGATGTTGGCCGCATCGAAGAGTTCGCGGTACGGGTAGATGCCTCCGAAAATGCTGACTGTGTAAATGGCCTTCGCGTTGTCGTCGGCTTCGGTGTCCATATTCGTCTCCTCTGCCTGTCCCGAATCCTGGCTGTTGGTCGTCTTGACCGCAGACTGACGAAGCTCGACCTGGCACAAAACGTGGCGGCGTCCTCTTGGAGGCAACGCTGCGAAGGCTTTCGGGCCGTGTAGCGGATAGTGACTCGACTTCCAGGGCTGAGGCACCGTGTCCACCGCGCCGTCTGGACTTGCGATGTGCAGGGGGGGCAGTTGCAGCAAGTGTCCCTTGGTGACCTTGTGGCTCAGCACCAGTTGGACGAAGTCCAATGCAGCTGAGACCGAAGTTGAGTACAGAACGACCTGCCAAGCTTCCAGCCCTGTCCCGTCCGGGTCCAGCGGACCATTCTGGGGCGGCGCCCCGTTCAGGAGTCGCACCTGGAGGATCGACTCCAGTTGTTGCAGATCCCGGACGTTGGGATTGGGATGTTTCTGCACCGCTTCTCTGGCAACTGCCAGCACCTGGTACCCGAAAGAATTCCGTCCGGTGTGACAGATCTGGAGCTGCCACAGGGGAGTGTCTCGATCCGCACCTTCGAACACGGTGAAGGCGCTCCCCCACCTTCTTACTACTGCCGTCAGCTCGTTGCCTTCTGCATCGCCTGTGCCGTTGCTCCGGGACGGCGTGATGTCGATCGCGGAGAAGCGCCTTTTCTTCTGCAGCTGCATGTCCTGAGAGAGAGCCATGGCTGTTGGTATCGCACGGGGCTTCGCGGCTGCGGCTGGCTAGGGCTGGTGCCGTAGCACAGTTGATGATCTTAGCACTGCGGTCGGTTGCGTGCAGATGATTTGACATGCGTTTGTTGTGCATGCATCCTCACAGCTCGTCGGACTGTGGATTTCTTAGTCTTAGTCCACGCGACACGACAGTGGCCGTGCACCACCTTTTCTTCTAGCCGCTGTTGTCGCGCTGGTATGCGCTGCTTCAGATGGCTATGGCACGTCGGACTCGAATTGTCTCACAGTAGTAGTCGCGAAACTGCAGGATGATGTCGTGACCCTTCTTCTTGGGGTGCGTGCCGACGTAGGCGCCGTCTTTACCTACGCTGCGCTTGGGTGTGTGGGGGGGTGGGAAGAGGATGTCGAACTCGTCGCTCATGGACATGTGCTGTTGGGGTGCAGCCAAGACTCCGTACAGATACAACTGGGTGTTTATGTATCCCGGTCCCATGATGTTGAATCGTGGCGTGATCCTGGTGAAGGAGCCGATGCGCTTGAGATACCAACCTCCATGGGCATTGGTGCTCGTGCCGTAGCGGGTCGTAAAGATACAGTAGGGCGATGCTCTCGCTTGCCTGGGCACCGAGTGCCACTACTGTTTACTTCCTTCTATGTATTCGCACGTGGGTGTACAGGGATGTATACGTTATACTGGGCTGTGAGCGGGGTCCGTTTCAGAGCTACGATGCTGTTGTGCGGCCCTGGGGCTGCTCGTCGCTGACCGCAATGCAGAGACAGAGGGTCAGCCGTTCCCCGTGGCGCGCAATCCTTCCGCTTGGCCGGATGTGCTTGTACTCGTAGGCCCAGAACATCATTGTGATGGCGATCGTCATATCGGGTCTACGTGAACTGTCAGTGACTTCTCTTGATCAGACGGCTCACGGGGTGTATCGGGACGATGGTTGGATTGAGACAGAAGGGCCTCAGAGTAGGTGAAACCTGGAGCTCTTGGGGGTCCAGAGGACGTGAAACCTGGAACTCTGGAAGGGGCTCAGAACAGGTGAAACCTAGAGCTCTTGACGGAGTAGGTGAAGCTTGAAACTATTGAGGAGGCCCAAAGTAAGTGAAATCGGGGTAGGGATTTTTCGTTATCGGGCGGGGCTGCTAGCAGGTTGCCTAGAAGTAACACCTCGTGTGGCAGAAAGAGGTCGGGCTCGAGTCGTGCACAGCGGAGCACGGTGCCTTTTGTCTGTATTTCACGAGCATCGTTCTGAGGCAAGCTTCATCTACTGTACAGGCGAGACGGTGCGCTTCAGCCCTGGTGCTCGGAGACACTGCTCCCTCTTGAGCTCATGCAGCGTGGCACTAAGTTGTCGGCAAGGCAGTGAACGCGCAGTCCTGGTGCGTTAGGCCGGGTGTACTTGACTGCGGGCGAGCTGCTACAGCGTGTCTGCACTGTGCCGAGACTAACGGGTCCTCCGACACTTTGAATCTTTGCTCCAGCTCCGGTCTCCTGTGCAGATGATTCGAAGTTGTGTGACAGCTATGACCTTCTCTGCTGCACGTAGATGCACATTCCTACTAAGCCCACCTCGCACGTGGTGGAATCAGGAGCTAGCCGATCGTGGGCGTTTCCTTCGCTCGGGTGCTAGCAGCGTTCTGTTCTCGGCATCGGACGACTCCATCGCGGCTGGTGGTAGACTGAATGGCGACGGTTCTCGAGGCCTTTGCCGTCGCATTGTTGAAGCAACGATGTCGTCCTTGAGTTGCCATAGTGCCGTGACGAGGACTCCTCCCAGCTCTGGTTCGAGGTGCGAGGCCAGACATGTCAACCACTCGGCGTCTTCCTCGTTAAGCTGCATGTGTCGCGAAAGCTGCCTGATGCCAGTCGTGGTGTCTGCCGGCATACGAGTCAGCCTCAGCGGCTGCTCTATTCCGAAGCGGACCGCCACCTGGCGGGCCTCGTTGATGAAGCTCACGACGACTTCCTGATACAGGTCGGGCTCGAGGTGTGCTGCCATCGCTGCGAAGGCAGCTTCCCGGGGCGAATGGGGGGCGTAGGTCTGGTCCGAGCAGGTTCTGCGAGACGGGTGAGAGTGGGACACATGTTCTCAGATGCCAGAACAGGTTTGAGCGCATGTGCGCATGCGTGGCGGCGCTCTCGTTTTCTGCGACAACGACCCTTTCACGTTTGGGTGATACTTTCGGAACGCTTCCGCTTGGATTTGCATCGGCGTGTTCTCGCCTCTGGCGGTAGACGGGCTAGGCTCATGCAGTGTTCACGTCGAAGCCATACTACAGATCCACGGGCCGCCCATGTTGGTATCTGCGCAGATACCGCTTCTCCTACTTTCTGAGACGTGCCATGATGCCTGCCTCGAAGGGCTCTGGATGTACATGGACGTCTTGGAGTACCCAGCCGTAGGTCCGCTCGGCTTCGTAGTTTAATGCCTCCGGACAGGCACGGGCGTTCTGCGCATGGGGCAAAGCATGACCTGCCTGCAGGACATCAGCGTGGGTGCCCTGTTCCTCGATGGTGAGTAGACGAGATTGTGCGAGGACGGCGGTACCCCTGATGAGCTTGGTGCCTGTCTCCATCAAGCTGATCCTGCACGCACTAAGGGACGGCGGGCACGGCTTGCTCCGAAGTTCCATCGTCTTTGTACCTGCGAGCTGTCGTGTGAATACGGCTAGAGCCACTACATCGTGTGCGGCAACTTTCGAGTTGGCGCCTGAGAGTATTTGCCGCAACCACGATGGACGAATCTTCAGTGCATGCGTTGTCGCGTCGAAGGCCTGGCTAATCCGAGCTTCGTCGTCGCGCCAGCCTCAGATGCTTGTTTGCAGACTGTTGCAAGTGGTCTACTGGAGGCATGCCGTAGGCTCGGAGCTGAGCAACCTGTCGTGCTTGTTGATGCAGTCTCGGCGAGTCTTTCCATCGCCTCACGATAGCTGATACAAATGGTGCATCGTCTGTCGGGGGCTCGTCACGATAAGATTCAGGAGCTGACAACCCGCCGTTCGTCCTGCTTGTACGTATTGCTTCTGTGGCTGCTAGTGTCAGCGCGTGCTGCGACTGCTGTCTCCGTGGTGTGTGTTCGCTGAATATGCTACTCACAATCTTGCACCGATGTTGTTATCCTGGCGATTCTACTACGTCAGTTCTACTTGGCAGCACCATGGCTGCTTCAATAAAGCTTCTTGCAAGAGCCGGCCTACACCAAGATGTCATGCAGTGATACCATGCGGCTTGCTTCGGCGACAGGTAAATGTGGCGGTCCCCTTTCCCATTTTCGTCATCGCAGACCTTACCCGCAACGTCAGATGCGGCTCAGTGTGAAACGCGGCCCGAGACCCCTATTGTGATAAAGCCGGATCAAGGCGGTTCTCTCCTGGTCAAGTAGCGGACGCAAAGGATCGTCCTGCAACGTGGTGCTGTCGGTGCAGGCTCTTGGGCTTCGTGGTTCGGTTTTCGTAGCTTCGTCTGGGATCCTGCTTCCCCTGCCTTCGAGACCCGCCGGTGGCCGATTGTGCAGAAGGTGTCCCGCGTCAACTGGAGCCTCGTTGTCCTCGACCACATCACCTGTGCAGGAGGGACACTCGTGGTTTACTCGGCTCGGCGAACAAACTTTGCCTTGACGTGCTCCACCGTGGCGTCGGCAGGAACGTCGAAGACCAGTGGCACGCAGAATTCGGACAATACCAGAACGCGGATACCTGGCAGGGGCCGTGGATGCGTACTTGAACGTATTGGGTTGCCCTCGTGTCTCTGTGCAGCCGGCCTCCTCCTAGGGTCAACGTCGCCATCACGAGGCAGGGCGGCCCTGACGTAGCAAAGCGCGTGATCTGTTTCTGAGGCACCTAACCTGCTCGGCTTGAGGGGCGAGCGAGACGGACCATAAACAGCATGATTTCAAGAGGTTCCTAGCCTGCGCGGACCACTAACGATGACAAGGCGAATCGAGGAGCCTCCTAGCCTGTTCGACTACTGTACAGGTGAAACGGAAGGCTTGGAGTCTGAGGTCTCTAACCCACGACACGGAAGGCCCGGAACCTGGAGTATGTGGCCCGAAGTAGAAAGTGTGGAACCTGGAGCCTCTGGTCCATTGCAATGTTGAAGCGGAAGGTCTCCTGGGTCTACTCAAACAACATAACCTCGAAGTCCTCGGTACACGGGCCTACCATATGGCGAACTCCGGTTATCTACGCTCATCGGAAAGCGATACGTAACGCTGTGCACTTTTTGTCTCGCCTCCACTGGTACGCTGCTCGGCTGAAACTCGAACTACTGTATAGGTGAAACGGTGGGGCTTCGGGCCCTGCAACTTGGAATCTCCGACCTATTGTAGAGGTGAAACGGAAGCCTGCCCTCTGTGGCTTCCGGCCCACTTTACAGGAGAAACGGAAGGCCCCGAACCTGAAGATTCGACGCCGCTGTAGAGATGACGCGGCTGGTTTGGAACCTGGAGTCTTTGGCTCACTGTAGAGGTGAAATGAGAGGTCTGGAGCCTGGAGCCTCTGGTCTACTGTACATGTGAAACGGAAGACTCTTTCCGTGTGCCAAAGCAACGAATTCTGAAAGCTTTCGGTGCAAGGCCCCGCTACGAGCAAATCTGTTCGGCTACCTTTGTCAGAAAGCGACGCCGGATGCTGCACGCTCTTTTGTCTCGCATCCACTGGCACGCTGCGAAGCTAAGACTTGAACTACTGTACAGGTGAAACGGAAGGCTTGGAGTCTGAGGTCTCTAACCCGCGACACGGAAGGCCTGGAACCTGGAGTTTGTGGCCCGAAGCAGAAAGTGTGGAACCTGGAGCCTCTGGTCCGTTGCAATGTTGAAGCGGAAGGTCTCCTGGGTCTACTCAAACAACATAACCTCGAAGTCCTCAGTGCACGGGCCTACCATATACCGAACTCCGGTTGTCTACGCTCATCGGAAAGCGATACGCGACGCTGTGCACTTTTTGTCTCGCATCCACCGGTACGCTGCTCGGCTGAAACTCGAACTACTGTATAGGTGAAACGTTGGGGCTTCGGACCCTGCAACTTGGAATCTCCGACCTATTGTAGAGGTGAAACAGAAGCCTGCCACCTGTGGCTTCCGGCCCACTCTACAGGAGAAACGGAAGGCCCCGAACCTTAAGATTCGATGCCGCTGTAGAGATGACGCGGCTGGGTTGGAACCTGGAGTCTTTGGCTCACTGTAGAGGTGAAATGAAAGGTCTGGAGCCTGGAGCCTCTGGTCTACTGTACATGTGAAACGGAAGACTCTTTCCGTGTGCCAAAGCAACGACTCCTGAAAGCTTTCAGTGCAAGGGCCCGCTACGAGCAAATCTGTTCGGCTACCTTTGTCGGAAAGCGACGCCGGATGCTGCACGCTCTTTTGTCTCGCATCTACTGGCACGCTGCGAAGCTAAGACTTGAACTACTGTACAGGTGAAACGGAAGGCTTGGAGTCTGAGGTCTCTAACCCGCGACACGGAAGGCCCGGAACCTGGAGTTTGTGGCCCGAAGCAGAAAGTGTGGAACCTGGAGCCTCTGGTCCGTTGCAATGTTGAAGCGGAAGGTCTCCTGGGTCTACTCAAACAACATAACCTCGAAGTCCTCAGTGCACGGGCCTACCATATACCGAACTCCGGTTGTCTACGCTCATCGGAAAGCGATACGCGATGCTGTGCACTTTTTGTCTCGCATCCACTGGTACGCTGCTCGGCTGAAACTCGAACTACTGTATAGGTGAAACGGCGGGGCGTCGGACCCTGCAAATTGGAATCTCCGACCCATTCTAGAGGTGAAACAGAAGCCTGCCACCTGTGGCTTCCGGCCCACTCTACAGGAGAAACGGAAGGCCTCGAACCTGAAGATTCGACACCGCTGTAGAGATGACGCGGCTGGTTTGGAACCTGGAGGCTTTGGCTCACTGTAGAGGTGAAACGAAAGGTCTGGAGCCTGGAGCCTCTGGTCTGTTGTACACGTGAAACGGAAGACTCTTTCCGTGTGCCAAAGCAACGAATCCTCAAAGCTTTCAGTGCAAAGGCCCACTAAGAGCAGATCTGTTCGGTTACCTTTGTCAGAAAGCGACGCCGGATGCTGCACGCTCTTTTGTCTCGCATCCACTGGCACGCTGCGAAGCTAAGACTTGGACTGCTGTACAGGTGAAACGGAAGGCTTGGAGTCTGAGGTCTCTAACCCGCGACACGGAAGGCCCGGAACCTGGAGTTTGTGGCCCGAAGCAGAAAGTGTGGAACCTGGAGCCTCTGGTCCATTGCAATGTTGAAGCGGAAGGTCGCCTGGGTCTACTCAAACAACATAACCTCGAAGTCCTCAGTACACGGGCTTACCATATAGCGAACTCCGGTTATCTACGCTCATCGGAAAGCGAAGCGCGACGCGGTACACTTTTTGTCTCGCATCCACCGGTACGCTGCTCGGCTGAAACTCGAACTACTGTATAGGTGAAACGTTGGGGCTTCGGACCCTGCAACTTGGAATCTCCGACCTATTGTAGGGGTGAAACAGAGGCCTGCCACCTGTGGCTTCCGGCCCACTCTACAGGAGAAACGGAAGGCCCCGAACCTGAAGATTCGACGCCGCTGTAGAGATGACGCGGCTGGTTTGGAACCTGGAGTCTTTGGCTCACTGTAGAGGTGAAATGAAAGGTTTGGAGCCTGGAGCCTCTGGTGTACTGTACATGTGAAACGGAAGACTCTTTCCGTGTGCCAAAGCAACGAATCCTCAAAGCTTTCAGTGCAACGGTCCACTAAGAGCAAATCTATTCGGCTACCTTTGTCGGAAGGCGACGCCGGATGTTGCACGCTCTTTTGTCTCGCATCCACTGGCACGCCGCAAAGCTAAGACTTGGACTACTGTACAGGTGAAACGGAAGGCTTGGAGTCTGAGGTCTCTGACCCACGGCACGGAAGGCCCGGAACCTGGAGTATGTGGCCCGAAGCAGAATGTGTGGAACCTGGAACCCAACCTCGACGTCCTCAGTACACGGGCCTACCATATAGTGAACTCCGGTTATCTACGCCCATCGGAAAGCGATACGCGACGCTGTGCACTTTTTGTCTCGCATCCACTGGTACGCTTCTGAGTTGAAACTCGAACTACTGTATAGGTGAAACGGTGGGGCTTCGGACCCTGCAATTTGGAATCTCCGACCCATTGTAGAGGTGAAACAGAAGTCTGCCACCTGTGGCTTCCGGCCCACTCTACAGGAGAAACGGAAGTCCCCGAACCTGAAGATTCGACGCCGCTGTAGAGATGACACGGCTGGTTTGGAACCTGGAGTCTTTGGCTCACTGTAGAGGTGAAATGAAAGGTCTGGAGCCTGGAGCGTCTGGTCTACTGTACATGTGAAACGGAAGACTCTTTCCGTGTGCCAAAGCAACGAATCCTGAAAGTTTCAGTGCAAAGCCCCGCTAAGAGCAAAGCTGTTTGGCTACCGCTGTCGGAAACCGACGCCGGATGCTGCACGCTCTTTTGTCTCGCGTTCACTGGCGCGCTGCGAAGCTAAGACTTGGACTACTGTACAGGTGAAACGGAAGGCTTGGAGTCTGGGGTCTCTAACCCACGACACGAGAGGCCCGGAACCTGGAGTTTGTGGCTCGAAGCAGAAAGTGTGGAACCTGGAGCCTCTGGTCCATTGCAATGTTGAAGCGGAAGCTCCCCTGGGTCTACTCAAACAACCTAACCTCGAAGTCCTCAGTACACGGGCCTACCATATAGCGAACTCCGGCTATTTTCGCTCATCGGAAAGCGATACGCGATGCTGTGCACTTTTTGTCTCGCATCCACTGGTACGCTGCTCGGCTGAAACTCGAACTACTGTATAGGTGAAACGGCGGGGCGTCGGACCCTGCAAATTGGAATCTCCGACTCATTGTAGAGGTGAAACAGAAGCCTGCCACCTGTGGCTTCCGGCCCCCTCTACAGGAGAAACGGAAGGCCCCGAACCTGAAGATTCGACACCGCTGTAGAAATGACGCGGCTGGTTTGGAACCTGGCGTCCTTGGCTCACTGTAGAAGTGAAATGAAACGTCTGGAGCCTGGAGCCTCTGGTCTACTGTACACGTGAAACGGAAGACTCTTTCCGTGTGCCAAAGCAACGGATCCTGAAAGCTTTCAGTGCAAAGGTCTACGAAGAGCAGATCTGTTCGGCTATCTTTGTCAGAAAGCGACACCGGATGCTGCACGCTCTTTTGTCTCGCATCCACTGGCACGCTGCGAAGCTAAGACTTGGACTACTGTACAGGTGAAACGGAAGGCTTGGAGTCTGAGGTCTCTAACCCACGGCACGGAAGGCCCGGAACCTGGAGTATGTGGCCCGAAGCAGAAAGTGTGGAACCTGGAGGCTCTGGTCCATTGCAATGTTGAAGCGGAAGCTCCCCTGGGTCTACTCAGACAACGTAACCTCGAAGTCCTCAGTACACGGGCCTACCATGTAGCGCGGGCTTGGAAATGGAGTCTGGAGCCTTGTTGGAACCCAAAGTAGATGTGAAACGATGGAGCTTGGAACCCACTGTAGAAGTGAAATGGTGGCCCGGGCTTGGAAATGGAGTCTGGAGCCTTGCTGGTGAATCGATGGAGCCTGGAACCCACTGTAGAGGTGAAACGGTGGCCCGGGCGTAGAGGTGAAACCGAAGCTTCCTGGAGTATTCTTGTAGAGGTGAAACCGAAGCTTCCTGGATCTTTCTTGTAGAGGTGAAACCGAAGCTTCCTGGAGCCCTCTTGTAGAGGCGATTCCGAAGCTTCCTGGAGCCCTCTTGTAGAGGTGAAACCGAAGCTTCCCTGGAGCCTTCTTGTAGAGGTGAAACCGAAGCTTCCCTGGAGCCCTCTTGTAGAGGTGAAACCGAAGCTTCCTGGAGCTCTCTTGTAGAGGTGAAACCGAAGCTTCCTGGAGCCCTCCTATAGAGGTGAAACCGAAGCTTCCTGGAGCCCTCTTGTAGAGGTGAAACCGAAGCCTCCTGGAGCCCTATTGTAGAGGTGAAACCGAAGCCTCCTGGAGCCCTCTTGTAGAGGTGAAACCGAAGCCTCCTGGAGCCCTCTTGTAGAGGTGAAACCGAAGCCTCCTGGAGCCCTCTTGTAGAGGTGAAACCGAAGCCGAAGCCCTCCTGGAGCCCTCTTGTAAGGTGAAACCGAAGCCTCCTGGAGCCCTCTTGTAGAGGTGAAACCGAAGCCTCCTGGAGCCCTCTTGTAGAGGTGAAACCGAAGCCTCCCTGGAGCCCTCTTGTAGAGGTGAAACGGAAGCCTCCCTGGAGCCCTCTTGTAGAGGTGAAACCGAAGCCTCCCTGGAGCCCTCTTGTAGAGGTGAAACCGAAGCCTCCCTGGAGCCCTCTTGTAGAGGTGAAACCGAAGCCTCCTGGAGCCCTCTTGTAGAGGTGAAACCGAAGCCTCCCTGGAGAGGTGAAACCGAAGCCTCTTGTAGAGGTGAACCTCTTGTAGAGGTGAAACCGAAGCCTCCTGGAGCCCTCTTGTAGAGGTGAAACCGAAGCCTCCCTGGAGCCCTCTTGTAGAGGTGAAACCGAAGCCTCCCTGGAGCCCTCTTGTAGAGGTGAAACCGAAGCCTCCTGGAGCCCTCTTGTAGAGGTGAAACCGAAGCCTCCCTGGAGCCCTCTTGTAGAGGTGAAACCGAAGCTTCCCAGAGGTGAAACCGAAGCCTCCTGGAGCCCTCTTGTAGAGGTGAAACCGAAGCCTCCCTGGAGCCCTCTTGTAGAGGTGAAACCGAAGCCTCCCTGGAGCCTTCTTGTAGAGGTGAAACCGAAGCCTCCCTGGAGCCCTCTCGGCGAAACCGAAGCCTCCTGGAGCCCTCTTGTAGAGGTGAAACCGAAGCCTCCTGGAGCCCTCTTGTAGAGGTGAAACCGAAGCCTCCTGGAGCCCTCTTGTAGAGGTGAAACCGAAGCCTCCTGGAGCCCTCTTGTAGAGGTGAAGCCGAAGCCTCCTGGAGCCCTCTTGTAGAGGTGAAGCCGAAGCCTCCTGGAGCCCTCCTGTAGAGGTGAAACCGAAGCCTCCTGGAGCCCTCTTGTAGAGGTGAAGCCGAAGCCTCCTGGAGCCCTCTTGTAGAGGTGAAACCGAAAGTGCAAAGGTCTTCGAAGAGCAGATCTGTTCGGCTATCTTTGTCAGAAAGCGACACCGGATGCTGCACGCTCTTTTGTCTCGCATCCACTGGCACGCTGCGAAGCTAAGACTTGGACTACTGTACAGGTGAAACGGAAGGCTTGGAGTCTGAGGTCTCTAACCCACGGCACGGAAGGCCCGGAACCTGGAGTATGTGGCCCGAAGCAGAAAGTGTGGAACCTGGAGGCTCTGGTCCATTGCAATGTTGAAGCGGAAGCTCCCCTGGGTCTACTCAGACAACGTAACCTCGAAGTCCGCAGTACACGGGCCTACCATGTAGTGCGGGCTTGGAAATGGAGTCTGGAGCCTTGTTGGAACCCAAAGTAGATGTGAAACGATGGAGCTTGGAACCCACTGTAGAAGTGAAATGGTGGCCCGGGCTTGGAAATGGAGTCTGGAGCCTTGCTGGTGAATCGATGGAGCCTGGAACCCACTGTAGAGGTGAAACGGTGGCCCGGGCGTAGAGGTGAAACCGAAGCTTCCTGGAGTATTCTTGTAGAGGTGAAACCGAAGCTTCCTGGAGCTTTCTTGTAGAGGTGAAACCGAAGCTTCCTGGAGCCCTCTTGTAGAGGCGATTCCGAAGCTTCCTGGAGCCCTCTTGTAGAGGTGAAACCGAAGCTTCCCTGGAGCCTTCTTGTAGAGGTGAAACCGAAGCTTCCCTGGAGCCCTCTTGTAGAGGTGAAACCGAAGCTTCCTGGAGCTCTCTTGTAGAGGTGAAACCGAAGCCTCCTGGAGCTCTCCTGTAGAGGTGAAACCGAAGCTTCCTGGAGCCCTCTTGTAGAGGTGAAACCGAAGCTTCCCTGGAGCCC
>CAJNDT010003211.1:0-24517 GCA_905221615.1 Symbiodinium sp. CCMP2592
GCCCGAGCCCCCCATATATATACATATGTAGTGTTGAGGATTGCTTTTTGGATTCGAATTGAAGGTTCTGGGTTAAATATTTGGTTCGGGTATCCCTAGTCCTCTCGCTTGTGCCCCGTATATAGGTAGCCCGAGCCCCCCATATATGAGGATTGCTTAATTAGATTCGATTTCAATTATAAATTTGGTTCGGGTATCCCTAGTCCTCTCGCTTGTGCCCCCATATAGGTAGCCCGAAACCCTTATAATTAATATAAGGGGTTCCGCGGGGTTATTATATGTGGTTCGGGTACCCTAGTCCCTCTTTTGCTTAAGCCCCATAGGTAGCCCGAACCCCATATTTTATAAGGGTTCCGTGGGGTTACATGCATGCATAGGGTTGTGTGGGGTTATACATATCTGGTTGGGGTACCTTAGGCTAGTCCTCTTGCGCCTATACCCCATAGGTAGCCCGACCCCCCCTTGATTTAATATAATAGATATATTATATCGATCTGTGTTCCGCCTGGTTACATATATCTGGTTCGGGTACCCTAGTCCTCGCTTCTGCCCCATATATTATAATAGGTAGCCCGAACCCTATAAATATTGGTTGGGGATTCGGATTTCGATCGATAGGGTTCCACGGGGTTACATATCTGGTTCGGGTACCCTAGTCCTTTTTCGCTTAGGTAGCCCGAACCCCATATAATATATTCGGCTATTGGGATTCCAGGTCTGTTGTGATTTCAGCGATCTAGCAGGTTATGTTTTATCGGTTTGGTTCGGGTGCCCTCTTGATCCATGGAGTATTGGAATCTGCTTGGGGTACCCTGGTCCTCGCGCGCTTACGGCCCTAAAGTTAGGCAGAACCCCATTAAATAAATGAATACGTTTCCGCGGATGGCAACTGCTCTGGATTTTCGGCAATCGACAGCTCGAGTTATAATCTGGTTCTGGGTCTCGTGCACGTAGGGCTTCATACATGGGTCTTGCAAGAAGTGGGGTTTATGGGACTTAGATCTGGTATGCATCGACACCGTCCTAGTTATATCATTTTCTGAATCGTGCACATTGCCACGGATAGGATGGCTTCAAGGATTAGGGTTTGGACTAATTGGGGTGTAGGTGATTAGCATATCTGCATGGTTATTCGGGTCTATATATATATATATATATAGTCTAGCTTTCGGATCTCAATTGGGGTTTCACATCGGGGTTCATAGATCGAATTGGGCTTGAAGGATTATAATATGAGGTTTGGAGTGATTAGGGGTTGTGTTATCAATCCGGAAACCCTAGCCCCAAAATCCCAACTTCTCTGTACTAGATTTAAACCCAGGGCCTTTTTTTTTGTTCTTGCGGCGTCGCCCGCGCAGTTGATCCTGAACGACGGCCTTATCCGGACCCAAGGCAAGCAGGGGTTCCAGACCCAAAACAAGCTGATCCGCTTGCGGGGACGCCTTTTCCGGACGGAAGGAGCTAGCAGATCCGCCTCAGCAGCTCATCTTGGGACAGATTCCCCTCGACGCTCAGTTCCTCCATATGGAGTGCGTGGAGACGTCTGCACTGGCACTCATCGGAAGCCGACTTCGAGAGCGTGGTTGAAGAGCTGGCCAGACAACCAACGGACTATTGGGCCCCCCCCCCACCCAAACCCTGACCCCTAACCCTAATCAACCCTTCCAATATAATAGCTAGGGTTCAATAATCGTCTTCATAAACCCTTCCCCCACTCCCTACTAAGAAGCAACAGGGACTATAAATGTATAATATATTTTTTTATAAATATATATATATACATATATATATATCCAATATTTTAGGGTTTCCCTAGGCCCCGGCCCCGCTACATATAGGATTTGGTGTAACTCATATAGGGTCTTTGTACGCCTACACATCACGAAACAAAGACAAGCACCCTCAATTGAAAACAAATCCTCCCTACAGTACTGCAGATCCAACAATCTTACATTAGCGGATCCGGGATATCCAGCACATCGATCCTGATATATAGGACTAGGGTATCCGGTTCGTTATACCTTGCAACACCGAACGCTAAACTTTATTCCCCCTGAACTCTCAACCCCTAGCAAATAAGGCCGACGAGCTATACACCATTTGGAATGCGATTGGCTCCAGATTCGATGTCGTCACTTGGTGGACTCGGCACCAGGCAGCTTACCATGAACCTCCAATAAGTATAGGGTTTAGGGTGTAGAGTTCAGGGTAGGGGTGCCAGGGTTCCGGCTTTGGATTTTGGGTTTAGGATGTAGGGTTGAGGTTCCAGGTAGGTCGTGACCTCCAGTCCAAACAATACCCTTCGACTTAGTATAAGTATAGGGTTAGTAATTTATGGGGATAACAATGGGGTTTCTAGGGGGCTTATGGGGATAATAATGGGGTTTCTAGGGGATACTAATTTAGTAGACTTACTAAGTCAAAAGGGCCTCCAAGAAGTCCAGTCCGATTCCATGCATGCATGGTCGATTCTGTGCTCCTACTGAACAGCTTAGGATCACATGGGCTACAAATACCCGTGGAATCACTCTGGATTCAGATCATGGAGATTCCATATATCGTGACTTGGTGGTATCCCGCCTCGTGGTCTGAAATGTATCTAAGTGCTGGAGTGGTTGTTGTCAAACTGCATGTCTAGACTCATGCGTGCAACGCAATCCAAGGTTGAATTCGAGATGCCATGGGTCGATGGATTATATCGTTCTGGATGGCATGGATCGATGGATTAGATCGTACCGGATTCGGCATTGTGGTCATTGCTGTGGAAAGATCATGTATGCGTGGCTTCTCGGATGTTCCTCTCAGTTTCAAGCTAAACTCTACACCCTATGCAATCCCTGAACTGATTAATATATGTCCGAGGCGCTACGGATCTTGGAGAGTGGAGATGCCACACAAGCAGCTGGACCTGCACAGATTAGTCGCGCTCGGTGCTTTTTATGGTCGTTTGAAACGCTTCTGTAGGGCCCGGGGTTCAGCTTAGGATTTGAGATTACTCGCGGGTTCCTGGATCGAGCTCGATGCGGATATTAGCTGCTGCTGGGATGAGTGCTGGGTTGGCAAAAGCTTGGGAACCTGTCCGTTCGGTCGCGAGTGCCCCACGTGCTTCGCATGCTTGGTTGCAATAGCTTGCATGCTTATCTACTGCAGGTATTTTCTGTTTTCATGGATCCATGCATGTCGTTCTAACCTGTCCCGAGGTATGTACATGTAATAATGCTACACGGAAATTCAGCAGACATTACATGACGTGTGAATTCCCAAAACCCATGCACAATACCCAGCACACATATATGCATGCTAGCTATGCATACCCTAAACCCAGATCGACCCCTAAACCCTAGCTAATTTATCCCCGGCCTTAATTTACATAAATTAGCGCTGCTAGTTTGTTGCGACATTTTGTCGCATCGTGTCTTGCAAGCCCACTGCAGATGCTCGGCTGCATTGTGACATTCAGCTATTATTGCTGTCTAGGAATCGGCAGTGTGACGTATATAGATGCCACGCTTAGGAATGCCACGCAAAAAGGATGGTGTTGACAGTGTGGTGGAGAGTCTCGGTGAGAATCTGTTGCGATTGCTACAGTCATGCCGTGTATGAGGGGGGATTTGGGCCGAGGAAGCTGAAAGGATGCCTCGTGCACAGCGTTAGATGTTATTCTGTTTGCTGTAGTGCCAGGAGGTGACATCCGACGCAAAAGAAACAGCTGGTTTCGGGCAGCCTTTGAGGATGCGTGCCTCATCCGTATTGGCAGTGTAGACACACTCTCTCTCTCTGTCTCTCCCCCCCTCTCTGGCTATGCATGCTCTCTCTCTTTCTCTCTCTATCTCTCTCTCTCTCTCTCTCGCTCTCTCTCTCTCTGTATCTCTCTCTCTCTCTCTCTAGCTATAGTTTCATCTCGATTCCAGCTTAGGTCCCTGAAGCGCAGACCTTCGCGAAAGAGCATCCTATCGGTGGTGCAGCAGATCAATCAGGATCTGAAGATATGTGCCACCGCTGCAGTGAAGACATGCATTATCCCACATGTGCTGCTTTCTGGTACAATGCTTGCATGTACTATGTTTCTATGTGTACACATCGCATGCTCAGGCCCCTATGGGCTGGATACTGAAGCATGGGCTTCGGTGCAGGCCTACAGAATCGTGTGCATTAGACGGCTTTGACATATGGATCTAGCCAGGCGGACAAGCTGAATGCGATGATGGAAAGGTTGGTTAGAAGCTGCCAAAGTAAGAACCGCGCAAAGACTGGGTCAGCAGCGACGCCAGAAGCATCCGTGGCCGTGAATCCCGACAACCTGGAGACGCAGGTGATTGAGGAGCCGGACATAGAGGATTTGCTCAAAGAGCTTTGCAAGGAGAACGGTCTGGATTACAACGCGGAAGGAGTAGAGGCCGGCATGTATATATGGATTATGTAAAATGACTATGTAAAGGGCAGGAATTCCGGGTGTCGGTATCATGTACACTTCCTATACAAACTGACACTAGTGGGCAATGTCCTATCATGTAGGGTTTATGTAGGATCTGACACTTTGGGTTTTCGGGGTTTGCCCTAGTATTCTGTAAGAATCTATTGCCCTAGCACACAATCCCCCCAGGATGATGAGAATCCGCGGCTTCTGCGTTCACAGCATCTGCCGGACGGCACACAGGTGGATGACCGGCCCGAGGATTGTTCTCTCTCTCTCTCTCGCTCGCTCTCTATCTCTCTCTCTACAGCTCCAGTTCCGGATCATGTTTTGTTTGTACGTGTCAGGATGAAGCCTCCGAAGTGGGGGACCAAGCAGACAAAGAAGAAGAGCAGGATTCATGGTACCGTTGTATATATATATGTACGAATACCATATATTTATATATATATATATATATAGAAGAGTGTATATCATGTGCGTGCACCTGCGAAGGACATGGATGAAGAAGCCGATGTGGCCGAAGAGTCACAGGAAGGGCAGGCCGGGCTACACAATATATATATATATATATATATATATAGAAACCGTCAATTTAGCATGTGCATGACAAGGACATGGATGAAGAAGTCGATACGGCCGAAGAGTCTCAGGAACAGCAGGCCGGGCTATAGACAATAATTTAGAATCAGTCAACATCTGCATGCATGACAAGGACATTGGTGAAGAAAGTGATCCCTCGCAAGAGTCTCAGGAACACCAGGCCGGGACATAGAAGATAACTTCGAATCAATCAACATGTGCGGGCATTTCGGGGTATGTTAGAGGGTAGTTGGGGGGGGGGGGTAGGAAACCTCAAGCTCTATATAAGTCTATCATGCTGTTCAGCTTTCGGGGCTCTGTATCGGTATTCGGGTTTCTGGGCTTGGGATTCATGGCTATTTAGGAGGGCTTATTCTGAAGTATGGTTATACCTATATATATATACATATACATTAACTATAGCAATACTATAGGTTTTTTTTTCTGGCTATTCCCAAAATATCGTATGGTTATACCTATATTAACTACCAATACTATATGGGCCCTTTCCTGGACTAGAACTACAGTATATGGGCCCCAAGCCGTATTCTACTTATTAATGTGCATGCCACAAGGACATGGACGAAGAAGCCCATTCCACCGAAGAGACTGAGGAACAGCAGGCCAGGCTCTAGACAAGATTTTAGAATCAGTCAACATGGCCTGTGCATGCATGACAAGGACATTGGTGAAGAAGGTGATGCCGCCGAAGAGTCTCAGGAACACCAGGCCGGGCTATAGAAGATAAGTTAGAACCAAACTGCATGTGCATGCATGTGTGAAGGACATGGACTCAGAAGTCGAGGCAGGTGAAGAGTCTGAGGAACAGCAGGCCGGGCCATATATAGTTTTAAATTTCGAACCGATGATGCATGCGACAAGGACATGGGCGAAGAAGCCGAGGCCGTCGAAGAGTCTCAGGAACAGCAGGACGGGCCATAGTTCATCATTTCTTTTCCATATCATGATGCTTGTGCGAAGGACATGGATGAAGAAGCCGACGAGCGGGATCAAGAATCTGAGGACTGTTATCATGCATTACAGCAGACAGATGAAACGAGCTTATCGTGTGCAAATGGCCAGGACGATTGCGAGCAGGACAACCATTCGGGGGAAGAGCAGAACCAGGATTATGATGCAATTTCAATGCATTACTGCAGAGTATCCTCCCACATATGTTATATATATATGCATTGTGCACTAGGAGATGCCCCATGAAGAATGTGATGAAGAGCAGCCCGAGGATCCGACATGTGTCGTGCTCACGATCGATGTTTATTTATGGGGGGTGGAGTGCTGACATGATCAGGACGATGCCGAGATCCAAGACGATCAGCAGAGTCAGGACTGTCGGCGCGTAGCTCGGCGATTGTGTCTAGATCTTTCAAATTGTGCCAGGACATACCACAAGAAGAAGCCGGCGACCAGTCAGAGCAAGAATCCGATCAGGCTTCATGTGCAGAGCCGATGTATATTCGTGCTATGAAGGTGGTGTCTATGCAATGTGAAATGCGTGGCAGGACCAAGCTGATGTGGGCCAATCAAAGTCCGAGGAAGAGCAGCTCGAGGATACATGTGTCCTGCTTTGTTAAACAAACATGAATTTCACAGTTTCGGTCACGATCGGGATTTTTCTTCGGGTGTGGACTGCCCTGAGTTGATCAGGACGATGGTGAGATCGAAGACTCCGACGAGCAAGAGCAGAGTCAGGATTGAACTCATGTAAAGCTCGACAGCTGTGTCTAGAATGTGCAACTCGTGGCAGGAGATGCCCTGCGAAAATGCAGAGGAAGAGCAGCTTGAGGATATGTGCACCCCGCTTTAGAACACATGCATGCATGCAAGCAAACAAGAATTTAATGTATAATTCAGACACATTCGGTCAGGACGATTCCGAGATCGATGCCGGTGTTCCCGGCGACCACTCAGAGGAAGAGGCGATTCAGGACGCTACTTGTGCAGTACTTAGATCCTTACATGCATGCATGTGCGTTTTAACTGTACTATGCAATGTGCAATGTGAGACAGGACCGAGCTGACGTGACCCAGGAAAACTCCGAGGAAGAGCAGCTCCAGGATATGTGTTTCCTGATAAGTGTATGGCATTTACATCATGTATGAAATCAGGACGATTCTGAGATGGAGTCTGGTGCGCCCGACGACCACTCAGAGGAAGAGCGGAGTCAGGATTGTCTTTTGTGCAGTGCGGAGAGTATATATATATATATATATATATATATATATATATATATTATTGTTAATGTGCAATGATCGAGTGGCAGGACCAAGCTGATGTGGACCATGACAAGTCAGAGGAAGAACAGCTGCAGGACACGTGTGTCTAGCTCTAAAAGACGATGTTCAATACTCCTTAATAGAATAGGCCATGCATGTGATATTATATATATATATATACGTGTTGTCAGGAAGATGATGATATCCCGGCCACACAGCCCGACAGCCAGCTGTGTCAGGATTGGGGTTTTGCTCTACCGGACATCTCCAGATATGCTATAATGCTCGTATTGAAAATCAGCCAGGCACCATCGGATGCCGAAGACAACGAGGAGAAGCCAGACGATCAGGACCGCGATGGTGTACCATGTATGCACATGTGCATGTCCTAGCCTATACCGCCATAGAATACTTAAGATTACTGTATCGTGATACTGAGCTAGGAGCGTGATGCTGGGGCACATCCGCTTCAAGGCGATATCGATGAGACTGGCAATGCCGCCGAGGAGTGTGCAGTGTAATGTGTATAGAGCCATGATCATGTCACCTTGTTCGGTCGCGATCTGTCAGCGGAAGCGCTCGCTGAAACGCAATGCGAGCACGGAAGTGCTCTTTGAACAAAACAAAGGGCGTGCACTCACAGCCCAGCTCAACCAGCTCGACCTTGCACCGATCCACCAAGCAGCACTAGACGCCGCCGGGGCAGTGCCGCCCATCAGCCCTGCCGAACAACTTGCACTCCTGAGGGCCGAAGTGGCCTCAAAAAAGAAAAGAATGCCACAGGAAGCAGCAGAAACGGTGGAACTCGGAGATGGCTGGTACAAGGAGAAGAGGCGCCATTCATTAGCAGCTAACATGCATGCCTGCGCCTTGATCGATTGCATGTGTTGCATTGTGTTGCAGGGTAAGAACGAAGGGCAAGCAGCAGGGCAAGGTTTATGTCTTTTACACCAACCGGGACGGACGAACGGCTGACTCACGAAAGAAGCTGGAGGCTCAAGGAGGCCACGATCCAGAACCAGATGGGCGAACCACCCGCCACCAAGCAGCAGCAGCAGCAGAGAGGAGGCCGAAGGAGACGCTAAGAAAACGAAGGCCAAAGGAAAAGCGAAGGCGAAAGGAAAAGCGAAGGCCAAAGGAAAAGCAAAGGCGAAAGGAAAAGCGAAGGCCAAAGGAAAAGCAAGCAAAGTTGAAGCCGTCGTGAAGGCAGTGTCTGAGGCTCGTCATATGACAATATATACATAGCATATGCTGATCGAGTGCACAATGTATATATATATATATATATATATATGCATGTATACATGAAGTGTAACTGTGCCCATTGTCAGGACGAAGAATCTGAGGAGGGAGCTCTCCAGAAGATGGATGAAGGATACGAGAGCGAAGCGCTTGAGAGTGAAGAGTGCTAGACACGAAGGCCAGGCACAACATGTAGACTTGATGTGTGATGGCATGTACCATGCATATGTTAAGAATAGACGCTTGTATTCGTATGGAGGATCAAGGCTGCGATGCTTGGAGATGCAAAGGATGCGAAGCGAAGCGCTTCAGAGTGAAGAGTGCAAGACACGAAGGCCTGGCATAACATCTAGATGTCATGTGTGCATGCATGCTTCTACCATGCATGTGTTAAGAATAGATCCTTCTACCTCGATCCATGGAGGAGCAAATTAAGCAAATTCGCTACTTGGAGATGCAAAGGATGCGAGTTCTTCAGCTCGCTGTTGCCTGCTTCTCTCAAAAGGACGGCTCGCTGCACAGGATCTGTCTGCAATGGGTGTGCAATCACATGACAGCATGTGACGCCCCCGGTGCTTGCATGCTGGCAATTTCAAGTATAAGTATATATAGGTTAAATATAATTAATGTATAAGCCCGCACGACCCTTATAATACTTCATCATATATTCGCCTGGAACAATATATGCCCTGAATGCTATGATGAACCCGGTCCCATCCTATCTTCCTCAAGAATACCTGTGGAGCTATGAAGCTCTCCATGGTCTTGCCGATCCTGCAGTTTATAGCGCAGCTGGAAAAGCCGGCCCCGATGGAGCAGAATGATTTTGTTTTCCAGCTGCACAGATGCATGGTCATCGATACTCTACTAAGCTATTGCTCTCAGCCCGAAACCCTAGAACGTAAACCTAGAGCCCTCCACCCTAAACCTTTTACCTTTGATCACTCAATCCTAAACTCTCGATCTGTTGGGCTGTGATCTGAGGTCGAGTTCTGTGCGGGTGCCGGCGAACTGACGGCTGCATTGGTTGATGCCTTCGACTTCCAGGGGAAGAGATTCGATCTGAATTATTCCAAGAACCACGACTTCTTGCGGACTGTGGGATTTTTGGCTGTGTTGGCTGCGGTGTCTTGGCTTTGCTGATCCCCACTGCCGGGCTGTCCCTAGCTAGGGCTACAACCGACGAAGTGCATATGCTGTTCCCAGGTCCGAAACACTGTTTATGGTGGTCTTCTTATGTGCGCTCCACCATGTTCGAGCTGGATATCTATGTGACTGGTCCGAATTCATAAATGCATGTCTGAGGTACTTAAGAAATGCCTCCGCAAACCACCTTCCATCCAGGAGTCGCTCGACGACGAAGAGGAGCGGTCGCAATCCTCAGGGTGAGACGAAGTACAAGAAAGTTCGGCGGGCCAATGCGTTTGTGGAGCGTTTGTGTTACGTTCTGAGGATAGCACATAAACTAGGAATATTTTGGGTGGTGGAACAGCCTTCGAGTTCCGTGTCTCGGACATCATATTCGATCGGCTCGATCTTTGCCTCTCTCTCCATCACTCTCTCTCTCTCTCTCTGTCTCTCTCTGTGTCGTATCTAGCGATCGATCTCTCTAGACATCTAAGGTAATGTGGAAGCTGCCATGCATGCGGCTCACGCTGAGAAAGTGCAATGCGATGCGGGTCTCCTTCCATATGGGTGCCTATGGGGCTCTCTCACCGAAGCCCACTGTGTGGCTTGGATACGCATGTTGACTTTTGTCTGCATATACATGCATGTACACCTATAATATCTATATATATATATAGATAGATATATATATATATATATATCTAGTATATATATAATATACATATATATATATATATATATATATATATCTCTCTCAGGTGTTGGGGAACACTGCCAGGATTGTATATGCTGGCAAGGAGGATATCCTTCAAGCGGGTGAAAACCCTGGTGGCAGAGAGGCGCATCGAACCCCATCCCCCTAAGAACAGAAAGCCCCACCTCGACTAGTTAATTTTATGGTGCATAGATCCAGTTATTATGTATACTTATGAATAGCCGACCCCATATACCCTCTAGCAAGACCCTGCACCCCAGAGCACTAAAAAAAAAAGATCCCTAAACCTCAAAAACCCGGAAGCGCCTAAACCCCTAAACGCCTAAACCCCTCAACCCCTAAACCTCCAAATCCCCAAACCAATTCCTGGTGGAGCAGGCTGCTACGAAAGTCTAGCAGCTTTCATGTCGTGAAGAAGAAGGACGGAAAATATGTGGCCTGGCCTCCTCTATACAGTGCTGTTGTAATCAAAGCTAGCATGCTCCAAGCTGCTCAGACTGGGGGGCGAGATCTTCGTCAAACCCAAGAATATCCCCGTGGTTTCGGTCTCGCTCTGGGGCGATTGCTTTTCGGCTAAGATCAAAGTATTTCTATAAATGCTCTGGGGCAGGAATGCTAGTATATATATATATATATAGGGGACTTTAGTCTCTTGGGCTCCTATACACTTCCTATACTAAAGACCACTATTATAAGCGGTGTGCCCCTCTCATGTGTATACTGCTAGCGAAGTGACATCATCTTCTCTGAGTTTCAATATACAGTACGTCTTAAGCATATTTAAACATTGCATGCATGATCGGTAATTATGTAGCCTATAGCACTGCATCCGTCCGAGGCTAACGACTGCAGCCGGGAGACCATGCCTCTGTGGTGTTCCGCCACAAATCGATTCAGTGGAGCTATCTGATGATGATGGCGAGGACGGCTACAATGGAGAGCTGGACGACCTGCTGGGGATGGGAGGGGTGAACTGGCGCTGAGGTGTGCATGTATCAGGGAAAAGCACATATCCGTCAGCGTCGCAGATTGGGGCTGCTTGTGTCTGATGCAAACATGCTAACGTAGCTGCTGAACCGGCCTATAACCAGGTAAAGTGCACAGCTTCACATTCAACTGTCATTCGCAGCTGCTGCCTTCAGCAAGTCCTGTAGCTGGATCATCGATCGTGGAAGCCTCAACCACCTGCCATGGTTAAGAGCTACGTGGAGCCGGCCAGCCAGCCTCAATCTCCTACCGTGGTTAAGAGCTACGTCGAGGCGGCCAGCCAGCCGTATCAGTTCGAAGAGAAACATGTCTTGTGGCTTCTGAAGCACCGGCGGTATAATCTTGGAAAGCTACACAAAACCATAATTTACCTTGCCAAATCAGAAACCCGACTGTATTAATATGCGATGTGTGCAGGTGTGCCTCTACTGCACATGCTGGTCTATCCAAAGCCCATCTCTCAACCCCAGGAGAGCAAATCCGCGAGACAGCTGGCCGAGACTATCTTGGAGACCCTCGAGAAGCATTATCCGGGGAAGCAGGCTTTCATGTTCAACTGAAGGGCACTACAGCAGCTTCTGGCAGTTCTTTCAGCCAGGATAGCCTAACCTAGTTTTTTGTGCATGCTCGATAATTGACTTTAGAGTGCTACCTGCACGTGCAGCTACATAATTGCTGCAATGCTAGATGATCACTTGCCGGCCGATGTACATGCTCTAGCCTAGGGGACCCGGGTTATAGGCATTTTAGATTATAGATTCGTATTAATGAATGGAGTGCTGGCGGGGGTCGGTTACCGCTTATGATACCTGGCCAAATCAAGCGATTGGTCCCTAGGTCTTGTCCATATAGGTCAGTCGAACAATATTTAACACAGTTATATCCTTATAAGTCCTACCTATAGGTAGCACCAATGGTTTAGACCGTACGAAGATCATATGGGATACCGGCCAATCACACTACCTAGCGCTAGGTTCTATAGTAATCTTAATATCACACTTTTGTGCGTGTCACTGCGTGTCGCTGCGTGTCACCCCTCTCTCATACAGATCGCCCTGAACTGCACTTGAGTGGTACCGGTACCTTCTCATACAGATCGCCACAAAGTGTACTGTTTCGGATGCGTGTCGCTGCGTGTCACTGCGTGTCACCCCTCTCTCATACAGATCGCCTCGAACTGTACTACAAAGGTACCGGTACCACTGTCATACACTTCGCCATGAACTGTACTTGAGTGGTACGTGTCACTGCGTGTCACTGCGTGTCACTGCGTGTCACCTCGTGTCACCCCACACACAAACAGTACATAACGCAGCACACGCCTTTGGTCGGGTCCAGCTGCCTATGTGTGCGTCAGTATCCCATAGGTAATGCCGGTGCATCATATATTAAGTGCTATGCTGCGCGCAGCAAATATGCTGTTACGTGTAGATCGACATATAGCGCTTGTGTGTGGGATATGTATGCATGATATCCTTACATGGACAGATCATCATGGCCGGAAACTAGGCATGCATATTTGTATGCATAAAATATGCCCGAGATGGACAAGGCTTCATGGGTCAATCGAGGCGGCCCACGTAATGACTCCACATGGATCCAATGCAGACACTGCCATGGGCATCAAAGAGTGCCGTCCTGTCTGGGGCAGATTCGATCTGTGGTCGTTCTACATATAATATCTACATGTACAGTATGTATATATATATATATATATTTAATTTAATGTTTCCTGGTATATATATATACACACACATATATATATATAGATATGTACATATACCTATATATAATTACGAGGAAACATTTGGCATATATATATATATATATATATACATATATATATATATATATATATATATATATGTTACATGGCAGGTGTCCGTATATAGAGGGTATTTGGGATTTCGAGTTTTGGGGCTTTAGGATTTTCAGCTTTTAGGGTTTTAGGGCTCTACGGTTTTAGGGTTCTAGGGTTGTAGGATTTCCGGGTTTTCGGGCTCTGGGGTTTTAGGGTTTTATGGTTTTGGGGCCTTAGGATTATCGGGTTTTAGGGCTTTAGGGTTTTGGGCTTCTGGGGGTTTAGGGCTATAGGACTTAAGGGCTTTAGGATGCTCGGGTTTACGGTTTACTGAGGCTCCTGGAGCCAATTCGATAACAAGCCATCCCCGTACTTTATTCGCACTTCATGCAGTGCTGTGTGCTGTACACGAGTTGTGCTTTGAAGCTTGCTTGCAGCATGCAATCGCAAGAGGTTTTGTGCTCAGTGCAGCGAAACAGAAGATTAGCTCAGCCATCTGTCATTTTGACAGCACTATGGTGAGCCCACCGATCGAAAGGGTTAGGACCATGGCCAGCCTGCAAGTGCTGGATGCTGCTTGGCTATGTCTATCTAAGCTTCACTATTGTCATCACACTGAAGCAATATATCAGCGGCTATATAATATAAATGGGTGCAGGGTATATAATTAGCAGGGTTGTGCTAGGATACGTTCTGGCCATTAGTCACTTAAGGGTGTGTCGCAGTGTGTTGAGTTGTTCAGAGCCGAGGTAATATGTATACGTATTTTATATACGACTAAGATCACTATATGTATCCATAAGCATGAAGTTAGAGCATCCCAGGAAACCCCTGCTTCAAATATCTGCAAGAAGGAATTCTGAAGGCCTGCAAACCCCCCAATAGATCCGCATCCCAGGCTGTGAAACCCTCGCGAACATCCTCGTCCTCCCGTCTCTCGGTGGCCAGCACAGCTGCAGCCTCCGAAGAAGCAGTGCAGCAGATGCTGGGGAAGAAGAGAGAGTGTGAGAAGGGAAAGGAAAGTGAGGTTGGGAAGAGGCCCCGCCAGGCCAGAGTTGTTGTGCTTTAGGGCTTTAGGGTTGATATCTAGGTTTGGAGATTAGGACTAGGATCGGGCACTTTGGTTCAGTCATGTATGACCCTTCGATCAATGTTCATGCCAGCAAGCTTTATATATATATATATATATATATATTATATTAATCCTGTCTGCTAGTATACTATAATATGGTACCGTCTGTACATATATATATATATATATACATATCTATGTTCCCCATGCAATCACACACAACCCGCCACACCAGGACCCCTACGAAGCTCAAGCTTTGAGGCTCTTGGGTAGTCTTCGAAATTCCCAGGACCGGGGCTATACATGTATACATGTATCATAATATATATCTATATATTATAATTATACATGTCTATATATATATATATATAAATATATATATATATATATATATATATATATATATATATATCATATTCCTGCGCCCGTCGATTCACGAGGCCAGTTGAGCTTCTTCGTGCCTTAATCTTCAACCAACTACCAGAAATCCTGAACCCAACAACCCGCAAACCCTCAACCCTGAAACCTTACACCTTCCTAGAAGATTTAAAACTCACCTCCCAGCTTTAAATTCTTAAGTTCTATAAACCCTTGTATCATTAAATTCGTTCGTGGGGAACGCCACTCAATCATGATTCTAGACGAGGAGTCTGGGATTTCACTCAGATGTGATTGCCAAAGAAGGTCGCTTGCATGTGTGTTCACTAGTGGTAATATAATGTATCTACCTATAAATTGACCACCACCCATCTAACTCCCTTGATCCCTGAACCCAAAAACCCTTGGGCCCTAAAACCCTAAACTCGGAACCCCATAACCCTAAAAACCCTTAACATATATATTATTAATATATATATATATATATATATGTATACATGCATATATATATGGCAAAAGTAGTGCTCGACATCCTCCTGCATGGAAGGAGGTTCGGCCGCAGAAGACTGAGGAGCCCAAGCCAAAGAAGGACGAACCCAAGCCGAAGGACACGGAGAAGCCAAAGCCAAAGGACTCGGAGAAGCCAAAGCCCAAGGAGACGGAGAAGCCAAAGCCCAAGGACACGGAGAAGCCAAAGCCCAAGGACTCGGAGAAGCCAGAGCCCAAGGACGAGAAGCCAAGGCCGAAGGACGAGAAGCCAAAGCCCAAGGACACGGAGAAGTCAAAGCCGAAGGACGAGAAGCCACAGCCCAAGGACTCGGAGAAGCCAAAGCCCAAGGACGAGAAGCCAAAGCCGAAGGACACGGAGAAGCCAAAGCCCAAGGAGACGGAGAAGCCAAAGCCCAAGGACTCGGAGAAGCCAAAGCCCAAGGACTCGGAGAAGCCAAAGCCCAAGGACACGGAGAAGCCAAAGCCCAAGGACTCGGAGAAGCCAGAGCCCAAGGACTCGGAGAAGCCTAAGCCCAAGGACACGGAGAAGTCTAAGCCGAAGGACACGGAGAAGCCAAAGCCACAGGACTCGGAGAAGCCAAAGCCCAAGGACGAGAAGCCGAAGCCGAAGGACACGGAGAAGCCAAAGCCCAAGGAGACGGAGAAGCCAAAGCCCAAGGACGAGAAGCCAAAGCCGAAGGACGAGAAGCCAAAGCCCAAGGACACGGAGAAGTCAAAGTCGAAGGACGAGAAGCCACAGCCCAAGGACTCGGAGAAGCCAAAGCCCAAGGACGAGAAGCCAAAGCCGAACGACACGGAGAAGCCAAAGCCCAAGGAGACGGACAAGCCAAAGCCCAAGGACGACAAGCCAAAGCCGAAGGACACGGAGAAGCCAAAGCCCAAGGAGACGGAGGATCCAAAGCCGAAGATCGAGAAGCCAAAGCCGAAGGATACGGAGAAGCTAAAGCCTAAGGACACGGAGGAGCCAAAGCCGAAGAAGGAGAAGCCAAAGCCGAAGGACACGGAGAAGCCAAAGGCAAAGGACACGGAGGAGCCAAAGACGAAGCGCAAGGCTGATCCGGCGCCAATCGAGAGGCGTGTGCGCCAGAAGTCTTCGCCCCGCAAGGCCCGTGGGTGTATAAGGTTGACGCTTTAATGGGTCCACATCATGTCCATCTTTAGCGATCGCATATATAATTTAAGCTTTGTTAATATTATAATACCTGCATAATTTATATATTAATTAATATATTGCGATCGAATGGATCGACATGATGTGTATATATAGTAGTTTATAATGTTTTCTTGGGTATACATGCATGCATGCCTGCCGGTGGCCGAGGTTATGTTGCAATTCTATAGGTATCCTTGTAACGTGGATCAACCTACGTTCGCTTTGCATATCCAATAGCTACCGCACCGATCCAAGCCATCCCGACATATACGTCAATTTTCATATTCATACGTAAAGTTTCATATTCATGCTCACTGTATAGTTCGAACCAGGGAACCCTAATCCATAATTTAAGTTACACTCCCCAGTAACTACCAGCCCGACCCAAGCCATCCCGAATAATGTGTGCATGTGCAAGAGCTATTCTGATCATCGACCGTCGATATATATGTCGATCCTTAAATATAACCCCGCTTAAGCATTCCCTTCAAAACCACACTTCCTAAGCAAACATCCCGCTAGAAGGACGAAGCCCTAAACCCAGAGCCAAATCGAGAAGTGTACCAATGCGCACATAACAGCATCGGTATCCTACTGCGGTATATTTCCTGCCTCGTGCATGAGGAACCACCGATCCAAGCCATGCCGAACGGGTGCATGTAGATCCTCACTAATTGGCACGGTCCTTATATATATATATATATATATATATTATTTGAACCCTAGCGAAAACCGATATCCTGTGGCTATATGTATATCTAGGAAACTACACTGTTCGATCCATGCCATCCCCACCGTGTGTATGGTGCTGTCTGGGTCCTATAAGATAGGTCTTCCCTAGTGAAAATCGATGTCGTGCTGCTGTATACTTTCTGAGGAAGTAACACTTGGAATCAATTCCGAACATGTGTAGATCGACACAAACTAGCACATTGACAATGCTGTCTGGGTCCTAGGAATTGCCTAGCGAAGATTGATATCCTGCTGTTGTATACTTTGTGAGGAAGTAACACTTGGAAGCCATCCCGAACATGTGTAGATCAACACAAACTAGCACATTGACACTAGCTGTCTGGGTCCTAGGAATTGCCTAGCGAAGATTGATATCCTGCTGTTGTATACTTTGTGAGGAAGTAACACTTGGAAGCCATCCCGAACATGTGTAGATCACCACAAACTAGCACATTGACAATGCTGTCTGGGTCCTAGGTATTGCCTAGTGCAAATACATATCCTGCTGTTGTATACTTTTAGAAGAAATAACACTTAGAAGCCATCCCCAAGATGTCTAGATCAACACAAACTAGTACATGCATAATGCATGTCTTTTCCTAGGAGTGGCCTAGTGGAAAGCGATATCCTGCTGGTGTGTAGTTCCCGAGGAAGTAGCACTTGGAAGCCATTCTTAACGTGTGTGAGATGAATATCCACAAATCGAGAAGTGTACCCCAGAATCGAAGTGGTCGTGAATGCCGGCAGTGCTGTCGCAAATTACACTATTTTCATCATGGCTCCAGAAACACATTGGCCATTGGCATGCATGTGCGGCGGTGTGATCTGTTGGAAACTACGAGACGTTCTTGCGGCATGTGGTATTCGCGAACTATACGACTATCATATATATACATATGTTGATCTATATCGATCGATATATTAAATTAAAATTCATAGGGATTCGGGGATCCATGATGGGGTTTAGGGTTTGGGGTTCTGGCTCAGGCTTCCGAGTCCATGTGGGGATTTCCGAGAATAGGGGACCATAGTACCCTAAATAGTGGGATCCTTATAGAGAACCCAAAATCAGGTGCCCCATATTTTCCGAAACTCCCAAACCCTAAACCCTACACCCTTTATGGAACCCCACCCTTATCTCCCTTTAAGTTCAGGAACCCTAATATTATCGATCCTTATAAATATCTATATATATATATATATATGGCCAAACCCCGATCGAATTTCTACGGTATTTAGTTCAGCGCCTCCAATCGGCGCATGTCCCACATCGTGCATTGGCTCGGCCGGTCGACTTCATGCCTTTGATTTATGTAGGCTCGGTTATTATGTATTACATGGGCTTCTTGGGAGTTTGGCTGTACCAGGGCATAGGCACTCAAGGGTTTTGGATGCAGGGGCTCAATGCTTATTGTGTATAGGCAACGATCGAGGGCTTTAGGGTGCAGGGATTCAATTAAGGTGATGAGGTCGGAGGTGTAATGAGTCAAAACTTATGAAGGTCGAAAGAGATTTGGGGTGAGCGCTTAGACCCTGGAGGGTGCCGGGGCATTCATATCGAAACCTTGCCAATTCAAGCTTGTCGGAGCTTGGGGGCTCTGGTCCCTGAAATATGCCAGAGGTACTTTGAGATGAGAGAGCGAGATATACAATAAAAGGTTGCAGGGTAACATTATGATTAGTTCAGGGGCTTCAGGGTTTTAGGCTTTGAGGGTTAGGATTTAGGGTTTTGGGTTTTAGGGTTTAGGGCTTTAGGGTTTCAGGGTTTCAGGGTACTGGCTTCGGGTTAGGATTCTAGGCATTAGGCCTTTAGGGTTTAGGGTGCAGTCCCGATCTTAACAGACCGGTCATGATGCTTCAGGGTATTAGGCTTTGAGGGTTAGGATTAAGGTTTTGGGTTTTAGGCTTTAGGGCTTTAGGGTTGAGGGTTTCAGGGTACGGGTTTCGGGTTTAGGATTCTAGGGTTTAGGACTTTAGGGTTTATGGTGCAGCGCCGATCTTATCAGACCGGTCATGCATGCTCGGTGCAGGATGATGAAGGATCTGCCAAGACGCCCCAGGAGGCGAGCGCGGCTGTCGTGGAAGGAGTCTGGGATTGCCCTATATATATAATACAATGCTAGCATGCTGGCTGCATGCAGCCGATGTTTCCGATTAACATGTCTTTTTGAGAAAGCCCGGACATGTATAAGCCGTAGAACATGAACCCCCCCTATATATATATATATATATGTATATATACATGAACCCCTAATTGCATGCATGTGCTCCCTCTCAGGAAAGTCCGATCCGGGAGATGTGCAGTCAAGACCCAAAAACCAGCGGCTCCGAATCATGACGCCAGAGCAGAAGCAGCAGCTTGAGGCGATGCAGAAGCCCTCGGAGCCTTGGGTCGTATGGTATATGCATGCATGCAGATCTTCATTGATAGCATGCAGCCATTAGCTAAGGATATGCCCCGGGATGAGCGAAAGAGGGGCTTCTCCTGGTTGAACCGCCAGTGCAGAGTTAACCCGGAGATGGCAGCTAAGTTCAAGCTCCTGACCGATGAAACTGCCAAGTGACTTGTCTCATCGTGAACCCATGCGATGTGCCCGTGAGACGGGACACATAAGATCTAGTGCATTGACACCCAGTACAAAACCATACAGGCCCCATAGCGACCCCATAGCTGCATGGATGTTAAAGCCAAAGCCGATCCAGAATACAGCTGAAAATAGATCGTTATTAAATCATGCACCCGATAGTATATCATATCTATGTACCTTCGAGGCCTTCACTGGATCCTAAACACCTAAACCTACCCCCGGCCCGAAACCCTAACCCCCAACGCTTATTGATCTGTGAAGCCCTTACCGTCGAAGCCACCCCCCCAACAAAAAAAAAGAAACCCTCGAATCCCGATCGATCGATATACAGTATGAAATTAGTCTTGGGAACTGCATGCTGTGCTGAAAACAACAGACCTTAATGACCGAATAATACATCCTGCTATGCGAGCAGCTACCACAATGAAATACATATATATATATATATATACATTAAACCCATCCTTTAAATATGCGGATTTCCAATCCCGTATTAAATCAAACCCCAAGACTCCTGACTGCAGCTATGAGGTTCAACTTCTTGCAGGAGGAGCTCCTTCGCGAGGGTGGGCTGGATGTGCAGACTTCGCAAAAGTACAAGGATGAGTCTCTGGACGAGAACAAAGACCGTTACAGAACGGATCCTGGAATGCAGCAATTTAACCACATACCCTAAACCCCGAACCTTAAACCCTACACCCTAATCCCGAACCCTAATCCCGAACCCTAATCCCGAAACCCTAGTCCCGAACCCTAAACCTTAAACCCTTAACCCCAAAACCCTAAACCCCTGACCCTAAACCCTATATAATTATATATTCCTAAACATATATATATATATATGCATACCTCGTCAAACGATCGAGGTGACGATGATGCAGCTGCGCAAGGAGTTCCCGGGAGAGGATGGTGAGGAGTTCATCAAGATCATTACGGCAGGTGCTTTGCCTTTAAGAGTCGTGCAGTGGACTTTGTATTGTGATGTCGCAGAGCCCTAAACACCTAAGCCTAAATCCCTATGTGTGTTTGCCCTGGTTCTGCTGCAGGACAAGAAGGAATTCCACACCCCCAAGCTCCAAACTTCGAGCCTGCTAAGCGCTACAGAGTCTTGAAAGACACGATGAACGATCGTGGCAAGGTTCGAAGCAGTCAGACTGAGGCCGGATAGTTTTTTGCAGTACTTCTTATATCCAAAGCCTCTGCACACCCCGAGTCCTACGCTCAATGATCCCAAAGCGAGTCCAAGCTTTAGCTACTACAATATCCCATAGCTCAAACATCCCTTAAGCGCAGGCCCCATATTTCCTGTCCCAAGTCCCAGCATCCTGGCAGATCGAGATGAGTGGTGTGGTCGCCGACGGTGACCGCGCGTCCTTGGAGCCCGCTCTGACGGATTTTGCTGAGACGCTGGGCAAGTCGATGGGCTCTTTCGAGGAACTGCGAATCAAGCCCAAGAAACAGGCCAAGGTAACTTGATTTGCATTACATGGAAAGCTCAAGACCTATATCCTTTGAAGTCGTTTCCCAAGGCCACAAACACTAAACTGTGACTGTCGCAAGCCTGAACCCTCGAAGCCCCAGGTCTTGACCCCGGAAGAGCAAGCCGACAAGAAACTGCAGAAGATCTTCAAAGGGTGCTCTGGCCACTATTCAATACCAGGGATTTATTAAAATGTATATATACATATATATATATATGCATAGGGTAGTTCAATTTTCTAGGGGTCCAGGATTTAAGTTGCAGGGTTTAGTGTTTTGGATGATGGGCCGGGTTTTGGAGTCGAGGCTCGTCACTGCAGAGAAGAAGCTGATGACTTTGGTCGAGGAGCTGAAATCTGTGCCCTACTCGGAGGAGCTCCGGCAGGTTTTGACGAAGTATGTGGATGATGTGAAAGTGATGCCGAGCGAGTGGGATAAGAAGATTCATCCTGCGAGCAGCTTGGAAGACAAGCTCTCTGCAATCAGCCTCCTCGAGGAGGATCTAAAGCCTATCAACGAAGGGATGCGAGAGGCCCGTCGGCGGATCGGCAAGGCACCAAAGCAAAGCTCAGACGCCGAAACAGATTAAAGGCAACTCAGGTGCAATGGTGTAGATTTTCAAGGGCGATCTTTCTAAGCCCCATTCCACTAGACAGTACTCCCGATCGAGACAATTCCTATAAACATCCGATCGAGACAATTCCTATGTAGAATCATCAGATGTACTAGCAAACCCTACACTAAACACGATAGTCCACCCACGTGTATCCCTTAATTTCCCCAACGATCCTTGCAGGCACGTGTCTGCTGGGGCCTGGATGGGCCCTACCGCGTGGGCTTCTGGTGCCTGGGTCCTTTGCGCGGACTTCTGGGTAAACTAATTTGGGATTGACCTGTGGGGTTAGGGGGTCTACAGATCATCTGGACTTACCGGGTTGTCAAATGAAGACTGAATATAAGAGAGCCGAGTGTTATATAGGGTTACAGGGGGCCAATGCAGGAGTGTACGCATGTAGAGAGTAAGCACCGTTGACCCGATATGAAGTTAGACCGCATTGCTCGATACAGCGGACTGACACCCTCCGAAAGCGATCTAACTAATTCCAAAGCCCCACACTCCCAAGTCCAACTCCTCAATTAATGTATATATATATATATATATATATATATATATATGTGTGCACATGTGTGTGTGTGCAACAATTAAGCCGGAATTGAGCGACAACCCCCACGGTACCACGCTGCTGCTAAGCATCCTAATCTGCAGAACAGCATAACTCGGATACATATAACAATTAATTAAATAAATAAATATATATAATATATATATATATATATTATATAATTATACTATATAAATATGTACTGCCTGTGTACACACACACAGAGTCATTGTCGCTCTCTCTCTCTATATATATATGTATATATGCGTATTCGATCTAAGGTATGGCCCACGGATGCTGCTCGATCACCTTTCGATCTGGATCGATGGCTGGCCGGTGTCACGTCTGCAGTACCTTAGGGGCATCACGTGTGCTCCAATGCAGTTTTGGTTTTCGCCCAAACCCCTTGAACCCTAATTTTAAATTAAGCCTCATGCCCTAATGTTAACCCCTACCGCCGTATATTGTGCATTAAACCCTAGTGTTTTAGCGCAGGATCAGAACTTCGATATCTTGCGCCGCAAGTGCACTGTGCTTTTGGCACCACAAAAGTGAATTTGTTGAGAGGAAGTTGCACGACCTAATTGGATGTGTGCATGTGGACGCTTACCATATTCCTAGTGGAACAGACCGGCTATGAAGAGCTGCTAGCAATAAGGGAATCGGGCGGCTCGAGGTTTGATCCTCGGCCTCGTGTCTGCATGCATTCAATATGCACTCAATTAGCTCAAGTCTGATCGGATTGCTGAGGTGTGCAAGGTTGGGAGGGGTAGGATATGCCAATGATGTTATTCGGTCTTATATTTATGTATATATATATATATATATATAAATATAAATATTATAGCTACAAGCCGATCAGATGTCTGGGCCGGTGTTTTGAGGACACTGCACGGACTCTGCAGTCATGGCTGTTGGGTTGCTATCCAGGAGTTTGAAGCTCGATCGTATAGGGTGCATGATCTTCTATAGGCTATCGGCCTAACTCAAATACAAACTCCTGGTCGGCATATCCCCGGGGCCTGTGGAACCTATCCATAGGCTTCTGACTGAGCAGTCTGGGTGTTGTTATGCGAATAACTCTGCAATCGTGGCTGTTGGCATGCCATCCCAGGCTAGCTAGCTCGATCTGGTCTAGAGCATTACGTTTACTTTAACCTGAAACCTTAATTATAAGGTTGCCCTATAGGCTGGAATATTTACTTCAATCATGCCCCTGGCCGCCATGTCTCCAGCACCGGTGAAGCGCTTCACCGAGGATCGCAGTCGTGGTGAAATGACCTTTGCGGATTAGGGCATGTTACACACTGCTGGATGTCTGTTGGGATGAGTATGCCTGCATGTCTTAGCACAGAGCTCCCCGCATGCAGCTTTTCAGGAGCAGGGATCCAAATCAATTCCCGTGGACTATAAATATACAAGCTTTCATGGACAGCTGGCCATATGCATGTGCACCTTCTAGCTGACAATAGTTCGCAAGCTTAGAGTCCCCACCGCTACATATATATATATATATATATATATATATATATAGGAACATTCATGAAACTAGGCTTATCAAACCTCGCACTACAGAAGTCGTTCCTGTACAGCTGAAGTGCCAGAGTCTGTTAGACAGGTAGAGCGAAAATCACAGCCAAATCCCTGCGCCCTGGTGAACATGGATCCGTATCACTCCCGTCTAACATGTGTAACTTTCCCCTATCTGATGACATGGGAATATCTCACAATAAAGCACCAGACCCAACACCCGGAAGCCCATGTGTACCCCTATAGACAAACCCTGATGAGAGCTTAAACCCTTAAATCCTCTATATATATATATATATCCTAGCCCGAACCCTCAAAGCAATAGCATGAAGAACTGCATGCATAGGAGGATAAGCCTTAGTTCTAAAATCCTATAGACCCCGAACCCCCTCGTCATCATGGACTTGGTGGAAGAATTGTTGGAGCTGTCCGAGCATTTGACGACGCGGAAGATAAAGCAAGTATGCGACAAAATAGCCGGTCGCATTCCTCATTTGATGCTCCCGTGACCGGAACGCAAAGATGTGTGTGTGTGTGCTGGTTTGCTCGGTGGGAAGTCCAGATTTTAGTTTGAGGCGAATCTTTAGTGCGTCCTGGCCGAGGCGCAATCTCGTCGATCTTGCTTCGTATGAAGATGATAGGAATGTATATCGCAATTTCCAGCGCTGGGTGCAGCGGCAACCCTGGCGGAAAGGCCTTCCGGAGCCCAGGGAGAATCCCGGTTTCATGGAAGAATATATATATCTAGTATAAAAATATATATATATATGTATATATATATATATATATATATATATATATATACAGT
>CAJNDT010003212.1:0-90000 GCA_905221615.1 Symbiodinium sp. CCMP2592
CTTTACGTTTCCTATATACACGTGTTCTGACATGTCCATCATGTCAGCAACAAGTGTCCTATATACACGTGTTCTTACATGTCCATCACACGTGTTCTTGCATGTCCATCATGTCAGCACCACGTGTCCTATATACACGTGTTCTTACATGTCCATCATGTCAGCAACACATGTCCTATATACACGTGTTCTTACATGTCACTCATGTCAGCAACATAAATCCTAGGACCCGGTTCCATAACGGAAAGGACCCGGTTAGCCCCGGACAGGCATATCTTCTGCAGCACCTCCTCCACAACAACAGCCTCCACAACCGGAAGAGGAACCAACGCAACCGGCATGGGAGGAAGCTCCGATCCCTGCTGGCGCTCAGGAAAGCTGGTATCACTATGTCAACATCATTGAGAAGGGCTGTCGCTCTGCTTTGCTGGCGACGATCCGTGATCGCGACGAGTACCCGGCTACCATTGACGAGACGCCAGAGTTTGTGGCCAACCACGACGTGGGGACCACGCCTATTCAGCATTACGTCAGAAGACTGGTGACCTATTTGGCAAGGGTTCGTTCCGTTTCCCAAAGTGATGACAAAGGTCTCAATCTGAAGGTCTACGTGAAGCTGAACACAAAGGCGTGGCTTCGGATGTACTCACGACTATACCACGCTCTGGCGTTGGTGTCGTGCGTGCATCTTCCTTCTCCTCCAATGCTTACCTCGGCAGTAATGATCGAGGCAGACCGCGACCTTGTCGAGAGCGATTCCGTTCCGGAAGAGGCGAGGGTCAACACCATGAACACGCTGAATGGATTTCGCAATAGTTTGGGTATGGGTGGCAAACCCGACGCCGTGACTATGCGCTCTCAGTGCACAATCCTCGTTCAGGACTTTGACATCATCGCAAGAACTAGAGGATCAACGCACACGCTGAGAGAGAACCTCAGCATGCATGGATGGAGCGAGACTCACATCGTGAGCCCGTCGATCACTACAGGTGCAAATTACAACTTTCAAGTTACGAAAGGGTCATTGGAATCGGTGAATGCCACATTGGACGGTTTGTCCGAAGAGCAAATCGCAACCGTCACGTTGCACTACCATCTGTCTCTCCAAGCAATCCTCATCGAGAATATGTCCTTTCCGATGAGTGACGTTGGTGACGGAGCGGCAATCCGTGTCAGGTTGCAGCAAAAGCTCAAGGAACCGTACGTTGACCCTATCATCGCAGCAGGGAAGCGTACCACGCGCCCTCCAATTGTCAACATCAACCACGACCTACGGTTCGTTGGAGCAGCTAGCAACTACCTTCTCAAGAAGGCTTCTATGTTCAACGGTTTCCACGCGCTGGGAATGTACATTGAACTGGAGTTGCGGGCCCGAGCCTGCGTGGTGATTCATGGATCTTCGTTTTGGTCGAGAATGTACAGCCAGATGAAACATTCGTCGTCGAGCGTACATTCGCTGTCAGCCGAAAAGCTGCCAGCACCGGACTCTCGAGTCAGGTTCAAATTGGGCTACGCTATCTATGAGAAGCAACTGTTCAGCGAGCAGATGGTATCAGCGTGCTTTGTCGAGGCATCGAGAATCCGCTCATGGGACGAAAGTGTCCGCATCGATACAGTTGCGCACCCGTCGCTCGTCGAGATCTGGGAGGACAAGAGTGAAGTCACCACGTCCACAAAGATTTCGCAGACATGGTTCACGGGAGAACAGCAACAACAAATCAGGTCCGGTGCCCAGGGCGATACAGTTGCCGAGTCGTCCGCGGTCACTTGGCAGGACTTTGACATCGCCATGACTGTTCCCGAAGCCTACTATGACAACAGGCACTACTGGTTCAGGATCGACACCTACGCGACCGCAAACACTGGCTACGTCAAAGGGAGAGCGTTCTATTGCCCAGGCTGTGACGCTATGAAATTCCCTGAGCATCCGCTATTGATTAGGATCAATCGGGGCTGAGCCGAATTGATTTCGAAGGAAATCAATTATAAAACTTGATTCTCGCTATGTTTCATATCAATAGGTTAAAATGAAATCTGGAAGCGTAAAATCAATATTTAAATCAATAGAAATTTACTCCAAAATCAATCTTCAAATCAATCTTTATGGGGGCCTTACAGTCCGGGCTGAGACCTTTTTTGCACAAGGAGCACCTGCAATCCTGCCACTCATGGGGTGAAACATGCAGGGTGAAACGTCTGCTAACCCTGTTTCTAGGGTCTTGAAGCTGCAGAGGGAAAGCAGCCCTGTTTCTGGGGTTGAGGAGAGGGCAAGCAGCCCTGTTTCTAGGGTCTTGAGGCTGGAGAGGGTTTAGGGCCCATGTTGTTAGGGTCTTCGTAAGGTTGCACCCTTTTTCGAGAGGCAAGGCAACCCTGTTTCCAGGATCTGGAAGCTTGCACCCTCTTTCGAGGGGCATGGCAACCCTGTTTCCAGGGTTGCCAAGCTTGCACCCTGTTTCGAGAGGCAAGGCTGCTACAGCCGCTCCCTGTGGCTAGAACTCATCGGCCATGCCATCTAGCTCCGGCACCACATCGTGTATGGATGGGCGGGTCATAAGCAAGTGCATAAGAATTCTATACTTGTGCATGCTTTTGACACTGAGCCGTGTGGAGCGAACCCCGGAAGCCGCAGACTTTGCCAGGCGACTGACTCGGCCCACAAAATCTTCCGAAGCGAAGCACCAATGAGCACGTGGGTTGAGAAAACGTGAGTTTTCTACCAGGTGTTGAAACGTATGGTGCTTCATTACAATCCTGAATCCAGGGTACCCTTTTCAAGGGACCACTGGTTCAGGAAGCTGTAGCTGTCGAGAAAGCCTTTTGCGAGGCTTTCTGCCTTGCGAAACTCATTGTCTGCAAGGAACATGTCGGCCTCATCGAAGACTTCGACGAGGTCCGACATGCACTCCAAGGCGGACAGCATAGAGCATTGCACAGGCTCGGTCGTGTCGAGCAGCTTCCTAGCCACTGTTGCGAGTGGCTTCAGCAAGTGTTTGTTCTCGGCACCCTTACACTCCAAGAAAGGAGTGACAGCCCATGGCGTTTTTGGATTGGTGAACATACTCAATCTCAAATTGGTTACACGGGTTTCTACTCGCAGAGCCGTGTATTCCCTTTGAATTGCTGCCCACAAAAGCCCGAGCCTCTCGGCCGGCGTTTTTTTCTGCACGTGGCCGGGCTCGTCCCACCAACAGAAAAAATGTAACACCGAGCCCAACAGGTGGGCATATATGCCTTTCGTGAACATAATGTGGAGCCCGTCGCCTCTTACAAGGCGAGTGGTCACACCGTCCAGGGTGAAGAGAGGATGGGCAGACCTCGGGTGCCGTGCTGCCTGCTTCGAGGTGACACGAACGAAGTTTTGCTTGTCCTGCTCGATTTCTTTGACCCATTTGCCATGTCGTGCTGCTTCCTCTTTCAAGGAAGCATCACACTCCCAGCACGGGTAGTGGGACTGCCAGTGTGGCAGTCCCACTACATTGCTGAAAAAGTCGTGGTCCCCTTGCAGGGACCAAATGATGCCTTTGTGATGGCCAGGAGTGAGCGGTTGGCCTTTCAGTTTCTCGAACACCGAACCCTTTTTCAAGGGTTCGTTCTCAGGCCCTTTTTTGGGGTGGTACCCTTTGGCGAGGGCATCGAAGCTCCAGACTAGCCATTTCATGATTCCAGGCCAGGTGCTCGCTGAGGTCGCTATTTTAGGGAACATTGCCATGAGGAAGTGCTTCATCAGACTATCGGAGAAAAGACTCAGAAGACTTCCGAAAGACCACACCATAAGGCTGTCCCTGGTCTGGTACTCCACACCGTCCCCGTGAACGAACAGCGGGACGACCTTCCTCTTCCAGTCCCTGCCTTTGAGGGCAGGTACATTCTCCAGTCGGTCGTCCCCTGTTGCGAGGGCACTGTTCCAAAAAGCTTCGAGCTTGTCCAAGCCCAAAGACTCGAAGATTGCCGGGTACCCTATTGCGAGGGTACTGAAGACCATGTGTGGCAACATGATTCCGGCATCTTCAGTCGAGTCCTTGTTTGTTTTAGGGTCCAAGACCGGGATGGGCACCTGCAGAGGCTCTGGCACACGGCTAGCACTGCAAAACCTTCTCGTCACGTCCCTGGCACAGTTGCCGGGAACTTGCCCGAAGTTGCCAGCCTTGGCCAAGGCTACAACTTCCTCGTGCTCCACCCCGTCCAGTGTGGCGAGGAGGGCCAACCAACACATGGTCGTGGCTGCTATGTTCCCATGAGCCCACAAGGACAGCAACCCTGTTGCGAGGGAGCTTTCTCCTCTTTCAACCCTTTCCTTTTGCTCGGCCGTGCCCCTTGCCAAGTCCAGGGCATGGCCTCTGAGCCTCTTGGCTGGCTGGCCTCGCTCACGGCCGGCCATGGCTCTAGCTTCGCTATGATTTCAAGCCAAAACGGCAGCGAAGAGGTTCTGCTGCCAAGCAAGTTCCTTGAGGTGAGGCTTGGGCCTTGGGGCACTGCGTAAGGTTATTGAGGGTTCGGCTTGGGCTTGGGGCTTCTGGGTTTAAGGACCTAGAACCCAAAACACTGCTCACAAGAACCCTTTCTTTTTGGCAGAGCTGCAGCAGTGCAGTCCGGTCTGTCGCCAGCCTGTTGGCAGGCTCGGTCTACAAGCCGAAGCTGTGACACGAAAAAAAACTTTGTCGAGGACGGTTGTGCTCTGTTTCGAGAGCAACGGCTGTCCTGCTCTGTTTCGAGAGCAAAGGAGTGCTGTGCTCTGTTTCGAGAGCACTGGCAGTGGTCTTACACCCTGTTTCTAGGGATGCCACTGTGCCCGAGCTGATTACTTCAGCTTCGAGGACTTGCTGGGTGTTTTGGCAGCCATCGCCAGGAGTTCCTTCCCCAGGTCTTTCGCCTGGTTCACCGTGGCCGCCGCCTGCTGAAGGAGGCTCACCACCACCTCCTTCTTGCAGGCTCTCTTCGAGGACACCACCCCCTTCGTCTTCTGCAGCAGCCCGTCCAGTTTTTGGCATCCTTCTGCGAGGCGGCACTGCAGTAGGACGAAGCCTTGGCCTTTGCCAAGGCCTCTTCGAGGTTGTTGTATGTGCACGACAGCAGGTCCCTTGCCTTCTTGGCCTTGCCCAAGTAAGCTTGCACGTCGTCGTCCTTCTCCTCCGCTGTCGAGCCGTCCTGCAGGGCGAGCTGCCCTTCCTCCTGCTGCTGGCCTTTGCCTTTCCTGCCGCCTTTTCCTTTGGCTTTTCCACCCTTTGTCAAGGCCAGAGCCTTGCCTTTCCCTTTGCCCTCTGTGAGGCCCAAAAGCTTCTCCACGTCCAAGGCGAAAAAGTCCTCCAGGCCTTCTTCCTGCTCGTCGTCGTCTTCGAGGTGGAACTCTTGGCCACGGGACCAGTTCCGAGACCTCCTTCCAGAGGTCTCCTTGACGAAGTGGTGGTTGTCACGGTATTCCCACACCCCCCACGTGGTTGGGCATTCCCGGTACTGCACTCTGCCCGACTGGCAGTGGGCTTCAAGCTCGGCCTCTGTCCACTTGCTCAGGGCTTCTTTCTCCGACAACCACCTGTCAACCTTTCTCAAGGTCGTCGCCTCCTCCCTGTTTTCTGAGAAGTTGGCGAACTGTGGCACCTTGTCTCGAAGGAACCACAGTGTCGCAGCAGCACCTTTGTCTTTCTTCCCCAGCTTGTCCTGCTTCTCTTTGGCCTCGGGGTTCCTGTTCAAGTGGGTGTTGTGCTGGCTCCACAACTTGCTCTTGTCCAGCTTGCTGAGGCCCTGCTGGACCTTCGACACCGCCTCCTCTGCGGTGTCGGCTCCTTTTGCAAGGTCCTGAACCTTCTCTGCCAAACTTTTCTCCTTTCCCAGCTTCTTCAAGTTGTGCTTCGTCGGCTTGAGCACCATTTTCAGGGGGCCCTTCGCCTTGGCCTTCGCAAGAGCCCCTTTCAGGGCCCTTGAAGCAAAAGACTTCGCTTTGGCCGTCGCTTTGGCCTTCGCTTTGGCCTTGGCCACACACTTGGCCTTGGCCTTCACTTTCTGAAGCTTGCTCGTCGGGAAGCTTCCTTTTTTCCCCATTCTGGGGTCTTCGGACAAACCCACTCCTCAGGAGTGGGTTTTCTGCGAAAAAAACTAAGCTTGAAGCTTCTTTCTTTGAGCCACATGGCGGCCCGTTTCGGCTTCTGGTCCCGGAGTTAAAAAAAAAAAACATTAGAGGGTTTTGTGATGGGGTGTAGGGGCTTAGGGGGGTAGGGCTTTGGGGGTTTGGCTTTTGAAGGTTTCAAAGGTTTGGGGTGTTGGGTGTTCTAGGTTTCCGTGGCTTTAGGTTTCAAGCCTTTAAGGCTTTGAGGGTTTAAATAATTATTCTTCTAGGGTTTTGAGGGGATTGGGGATTTTAGGTTTCAAGGGCTTTGGGGGTTTGGCTTTTTAAGGTTTCGAAGGTTTGGGGTTTTGGGTGTTCTAGGTTTCCGTGGCTTTAGGTTTGAAGCCTTTAAGGCTTTGAGGGTTTAAATAATTATTATTCTAGGGTTTTGAGGGGATTGGGGATTTTTGGTTTCAAGGGCTTTGGGGGTTTGGGGGTTCTAGGCTTCAGGGTTGTTTAAGGTTTTGGGCGGTTTAAGGGTTTTCGAGGTTTCGGGTTTTCGGGCTTTGATGGTTTGTGGTTTTGTGAGTGTTGCTGTCATTTGGGGTTTGTTGTGCCCTCTTTCGAGGGCTTGGGATTTCTGTTTATATATATATATACACACAAAATACTTCAATCGTACATACCTATAAGTCTATGGAAACTAGATGGAATTTCAGTGTATGTATGTATATATATATATATATGTAGCTACATATATATATATATATATATAGCTAAATCATTCCTTTTCAAACGTTAGTAATCGTTTCAATCATTGCAATGCAAAATCTAATCATAGTTTCAAAAGTGATTCAATGTATACAATCGTAAACATATGGTATTTCACGTATAATATACAATATATCATATCTAAAAAATTCTGAAACAATCCATCAATATATATATATATATATATGTATGTTAAAATTTCTAAGTAAATAGAAAAGTACATCCAGAAACAAACATATACAAACATAAGTGCAGTAAGCACCCATAAATAAAAAAAAGATAAATTACATGCTTGAAACATACATCACACCCTCCCCACCCCGTCCCAAAACCCAAAAAAGCGCCTAATTAACCATTCCCTTCACCTCTCAATCCACCCACCTCTTCCCACCCAGCCCCACGGCAGCACCACCAAAAAAAGCGCTTACATTGGCCAGCCCCAAAGACCCATCCCCTGCCATCCACCAAACATTATTTTCTCCATAAACAATTGGTGTTCGCCCGGCACCTTGAAAAAGGTGCCGGGTTTGATTAATCTGATCAGATTCTGATCAAATCTGATCAAATCTGATCAATCCTGATCAAATTCTGATCAAACAGTGGTTTGATCAGAATTTGATCAGATTTGATCAGATTTGATCAGATTTGATCAGACTTGATCAGATTTGATCAGATTCCACAGTTCCTGCCACCAGCCTCCCCCACCCGCCCCCCAACCCGCACCACCTAGCTTCCCGCCCTTCCCACCAACCCAACTTCCCCCCTTCCACCCACCAACCACAGTGGCAACCACCACCACCACCACCGTCCCCCCCTCCCCTTTCCCACACACTCTAAAGTTTCCAGCCCTTTGCCAAGGGCTTCAAACTTTTGTTGTGTGTCTTAGGGCTGGGGCCTAGGGTTATACAGGCTAGGCTTTTTGGGGCTAGAGGGTCTAGGGGGTTGTAGGGTTCTAAGGTTTAGGGTTTTCGTGTCTAAAACCCTGAACGGTTACAACCTCTGAAACACTAAACCCTTAACCCCTAAAACTCTAAATCACTAAGCTTTGAAACTTAAAACCTTAACCCCTAAAACCCTGAACCCTAAACCTCAAAACCCTTAAGAACCCCTAAAACCCGCAAAACCCTTCACCCCTAACACCTTTTACCAGAACCCTTAACCCCCAAGCCTTAAACCTTGAACCCCTAAAACCCTATCCCTTAAAAATCTGAACCGGTAACCACCAGAAACCCAAAAACACAGCAACCCCTAACCCCAGAAACCGTAACCGCCAGCCCCTGAACCCTAGGGTTTAGGGGTTAGGGTTTCGTGGGGTTTAGGGTTCAAGGGTCTAGGCAAAAGGGTTTGGTGGGGCTTAGGGTTTACAACCTAAACCCTTAAACCCCAAAGCAAACCCTAAGGTCAAGGGTTTAGGGTTTGGTGGGGTTTAGGGTTCAAGGGTTTAGGCAAAAAGGTTTGGTGGGGCTTAGGGTTTGAAGCCGAAACCCTTAAACCCTTAAGCAAACCCTAAGGTTAAGGGTTTGGGGTTTGGTGGGGTTTAGGGTTTAAGGGTTTAGGCGAAGTGGTTTGGTGGGGCTTAGGGTTTGAAGCCTAGACCCTCAAACCCTATAAAGCAAACCCTATAAGGTTAAGGGTTTAGGGTTTAAGGGTTTAAGCGAAAGGTTTTGGTGGGGCTTAGGGTTTGAAGCCGAAACCCTTAAACCCTAAAGCAAACCCCAAACCCCAGGGCCCAGCTGTTTTCGCTCGGATGGACAACGAGCTGTGTGAAGGGTGAGACGGGCCTGGACGTCGGGTTTCCACAATTATGCTACTATATTATATATATATATAGATATATATATATATATATATATATATATATATATAGTGTCTACTATATATATATTATATATAGTTTAAATTTATAGTATATATTAGCATTACAACATATTAGAAGCTCTTAGCTTCTAACCCTAGAGGCCCGGGTCTAAAGCCTAAGCTTAAGCCTTTAGGGTTATGGGGTTCTATATTGTGGAAACCCGAAAAAACACTGCCGCGCCCTATTTCTGGGGCTGCAGTGTGAGGCTAGGTTGCAGCACCCTATTTCTAGGGGCTGCTTTGCGACTGTAGCACCCTATTTCTAGGGGCTACTGTGCTCTTGGCACGGACCCTTTTTCAAGGGCCCAAGGCCCTATTTCTAGGGCCTGCTGCCTTGCGAGGCGGTTACAAGTCTCTGCAGTCTATCATCTGACACAGAATTGCTTCCGTGGCCACACAGAGGTCTCGGAACACTCGCACACCGGGCTTCTTGGCCAGGTCCTGGTGCCGCTCTCTTTTCGTGGTGATCGCGAACACCTTCAACCCTTTTTCAAGGGCTTCCTGCAGGATCACTGGATTGTCGTCCAGGATCAAAGAGCAGCCAAGACTGGTTGCCAGGGCGACTTTCCCGTTTGGCCCGCCCCTTTCAGGGCAGGTCCAAACCCCAGTCACCTGGTCCCGGATATTGGCTGCCTCCAGCATCCTGTACATCTCCTGCACTCTCGCCTCGTTGTGAGTTGGAGTGACGAAGGAGATTATAAAGACTTCCCAGCCCGCTTGCTTGAGTGCTCGCACGGAAGCACTCCACATCGGCCGGATCTCGTTCTCCTTCCCCAGCTGCAGGACTTGGTGCCAGTCCAAGCACAGCTTGGCCGCCTGGAGCACCTCATCAGCCCTATTTCTAGGGCCGGGAGCTGTGTCCGGCTCCGGCTCCTTGGCTGCTGGCACACCTTCGGCAGCAACAGCCTTGCCCTTGCCCTGAACTGCCTTGCCGACAGATCCCTTGGGCTGCTGCTGCTTCCCCTTTTTCAAGGGCTTCGGCTGCTGCTCCTCTTTCGAGGGCTGCTCGCTAGAGTTCCCCTTTTTCAAGGGCTTCGGCTGCTGCTCCTCTTTCGAGGGCTGCTCGCTAGAGTTCGAGCTCTTCGCACCCACTATCTCGATGCCTTCAGGTGGCACCGGGTCCAGCCGTGGTGGTGTGCGGGAGCGGCTGGCCTCGGAGGAAGTGCTGGTGGCTCGGTGCCGCCTTCCTCGCCGGGCTTCCCTCAAAACTACCGGCTCGGGCCTCGCTTCCATCAGCTCGTCCTCAGTCTCCTCAGCCCTGTTTCAAGGGCTTGCCTTGTAAGGCTCTTGAGAGCCCCACTGTTTCGAGTAGGGCTCCCACTCCTTTCCCCAGCTTGACCCCCACTCTCTGGTCCAAGGCTCTGCCCAGCCAGCACCGCTACTGTAGCTTGCTGGCTCCTGCGGCTTGTCACCCGACCACCGCCTGGAGTCCTCGCCGTCGTCGTGGTCTTTTTCCCACCACTTGGCCTCCTCGACTCTGTTTCGAGAGTCGCGGTGCTGGTGCCAGACCCGCCAGTCTTCTTCCCACTGGTTCCACTGCTCAGGGGTCCACCACTGCCCGACCCTATTTCTAGGGTCGAGCTTCTCCTCCTCCCTTTCAGCTGCAGCCTCCTCCCTTTCAGCTGCAGCTGCTTGAGAGTACTGCAGACCTCCTTGGTCCGACCCTGGGCCGAACCTTGCAAGGCGGTCTGCCTTCCTCTTGTTCGAGCTAGTCCCGGTACCTATAGGCTTCCCTTGCCTATTCTTGACTCCCGGGACTGCCCTTGAGGCGGGCATCCTGCTCAGGGTGCCCCACCTCTTGCTCGCTGGCGAGCTCTTAAGCCAAACGGCAGCGGACACACCGGAGTTTTCTCTTGGGCTTGGGCTTCAGGGTGTCTAGGGGTACCTCGAACCTTTAGGCTTTTGGGGTCTCCAGGCTTCTACTTTTAAAAGCTTTGTTGGGCCTCTAGGCTACCTTACCCTGGGGGTGGCTAGGCTGAAAGGTTTTGGTATTGGTTCTTTAAGGGATATATTTTGGGAAGCCTGTTACCGGAAGCCCTTTTTCAAGGGCTCCAGGTGACTAGGGCATTAAATTATTGCTGGAGGCCCTTTTTCAAGGGCTCCAAGTGAATCGGGGCTTAAGTTTATATACCTATATATATATATATATATATATATATCTATATATATATATATATAGCTGCGACACTATAAAATTTACGAGCTTACCGGCCGGGGTTTAAAGCTTCAAGGGAAACCCCAAACTCTAAAAGGCTTCACCCTAAGACCCCAGACCCCACACATGTGTTGTGTGTGTGTGTGTGTGTGCGATTTTTCTGCCGCCCTGCCCCCCCCCCCACCCAAATTTGTCCTTTCCTCTCGTTTAGCACCGTTTAAAGAAAGTATAATAAAAACAGATTCCAGAACACTCTTCTAAACTAGAAAATAAGGAAGAAATATAAATATATATATATATATATATAATATGGAATATATATATATATATATATATATATTCCATAATAAGTATTTCCATCCCCGAACCCTTGTTTTTTAGCTCCCGGTGGCCTGAACGGTAAAGTCAGGGTGAGACGTGGCCAGCAGGGCCTCTTGCAAAAAAGCTACTTCTGCCCACCCTGTTTCCATGGCGGGCAGCTGCACAGTCGACCCTGTTTCGAGGGTTCAAGACCCTCTCTCAAGGGCAGAGCTTCTTGCAGACCCCCTCTCAGGGGTATTTTTTGCAAAGGCTGGTCCTCATTGCCTGGGCCTGGTCCTTCGTCATTTTCGGATCATTTTCTAAGGCTTTCTTGATGATGTCGATGACCTTCTCGTACTGGCTTGTCCATCTTTCCGGCACCTCCGTGATCAGGAGTCGCTTGCCAGCCGGCCCCAAGGTACCAGTCAGGTAGCACCGGGCCGGCTTGCTGGCCTTGGTCTTCCTGACTGCTTTCCAGCCGCCCACGTGGCCGGGAATGGGCTGAGAGGCAGCCGGCTTTTTCAAGGGCTGCTCTTTCGGCTCTTGGCCCTTTCCCCGACCTTTCTTTGCCTTGCCTTTGCCCCTTCCTCGTCCCCTTCCTCTGCCCCTGCCTTTGCCTTTTGCAGGCTTGCTGCCTCCAGCAGCAGCACCCGTCCCACCAAGGCCCATTGCCTCTTTCAAGGCATCAGCAGCCTCCTCTTCTGGCTCCTCTTGGCCTACCATTAAGCTCTGCCCAGCTCTTCTCTTCAAGAAAGACACCGAGCAGGGAGCTCGTCCCTTTGGCAAAGCTTCGTCTGCACTCTCGGGACTGCTTGCCTGGCTTTCCCCAAACATTTTCGGGAAACCGTCCGAGTCCAGGGAAGGCTTGGGCCGCAGCTGCCTGCCTTCTTTCGAAGGCGGCTTCCTGTCTTCCAAGGCCAGCCTGGGTCCCGTTTCGGGGACCTCCTTGTCCTGGAACAGGTCCAGAAGCTCTTTCAGCTTCCGATATTCGAAAGCCGTGAGCTTGCTGGCTGCATTGCTCTTTCCCTCAACCTCTGCCCTCGCCCATTTTCGTGTGTGGTTCAGCAAGCAGCCGAGTCGCTCCCCTTTCAGGTTGCTCCACACCGACCCGTTGAAAGAAGAAGTGTTCACGGTCGGGTCATCTCTCATGAGCTTCAGCAGGGCCTGCCTCATCGGCTGGGTGTGGACCTCACCGGTCGGTTCGGCCCTCAGGAGGTCCCTGAGCAGGTCCAGGTTGCGAACCAGACCCTTTGGGTCCACTGCACCAGACCGACTGATTAGCTCGTAGGGTCCCAGGTCCTTGATGAGGTCCTTGTGGTCCCCCAGCACTTTCAACAGCACACCTTCGTCTGTGAAAGGCTTCGGGGTGTGCCTGGCCCCTCCTCGCCCCTTGGCGGCCATGCTTTCCACCCTGTTTCCAGGGCAGAAAGCTTTCCCTTCCCAGGATGCAAAAAACGGTCCTTAAGTTTTCGCTCTCCACCCTGTTTCTAGGGCAGAAACAAACTTGCCGTCCACTCCTTCGGAGCTCCAGCAGCCTACACCAGCTGCTCCCACCTCGCTGCAGGGAGCAGCACACTTGAGCCAAAGTTGCAGGCCGCCGGCAGTGCACATGCACTCATGTTTTCGGGCTACATATGTTTGAAATCGATCCCTGTTTCGAGGGATCAGGGAGCAAGAAAAAATCAATACCAGAATCAATCGGAAGTATCAGTAAAATCAATAGAAATAAATATGCCAAAATATATACTTCAACAGAGAAAAAATCAATATCAATATAATTGATATAATCAATATAGGCCATCAAAATCAATATCAATGGAAATTTATCCAAAAATATTGATTCTAATCAATAGCGGATGCTCAGGGTTGGCTGAGTGCTACGCGCAAGCCTTCTTCAAGCCAACGGGAAACGGGTACCCTGGACACTGCATTGGATGCGCACACACTTCAGCTTTGAAGGTGCAGCATCTCATCAACTCCTTCAACGACTTAGTCGCGTCCCAGAAGTACACCTTGGCGTGCGCAAAGCATCTCTATGACCTGAGGCTTCAATTTGTGGACCCTCGTCAGGACATCAAGGAGTTCCTCAAAGCATGTGCGGAAGTGACCTACGAAGACATTGGCAAAACGGTTTCTCACTACGGTGGTCTCCGGATTACAGCCAGTCAGGCCATCGAGTACGCGGCATGGGGAAAAGCCAAACAGTTGGCGTGGGACAGAGGATGCGATTCCGAAGGGAAGACCTGCTACATCTGCTACTACGATGCCGGGAACTGCGCTTATGCTGGTTTCATGAGAATGCTTTTGACTCCGGAAGAGCGCCAAGAATGCTACAGAGGGTCAGCTTTGCCTAAGGAGGAACTCTTGGGCGACACATTGGAGCTGGCACTCGGGCTTCTTACAATAGCGATGAGGTATCCAAATCATTTCCCAAATTGGGGTGGTCTTGAAGGGGCAAATGCGTGCGTGAGAGGGATCGAAAGATCATTCTTCCGCTATGCGTCGGCCGAGGCTATCGAGCTCATCACGGTTGACTCCCCACGCAAGAGGACACCGCCCAAGAAGAATGAACAAGTCGCTGAGATCGTCAACAACTTGTCCGCTGACCTCGTGATTGATTTCACTGTGATCGTCGATGGTGATGTCTACCCCGTAGAAATTGCAAGGAACGACGAGACACAGGCCGCTGACAACGTCACGGGCGATCCAGGGGTTTCAGTTGCACCACCAATACCGACACAGGACGTTGATGTGGATGCGCAACCTGAAGAAGAACAGGGTGCCGAAGAGCCCGATCCCAGGCAGAGAGTTCGTGAGGTGCTCGTCACGCAGCTTCAGGACTACGTGGGAATACTTGCTCAGGGCGAGATGTCGGTCGGGAGCAATAACTTCACGTTCTGCATTGCTTGTGGCAGCGAATCACATCATCTGTCCGATTGCACCGAAAATGCTGCAACCCGAGATCTGATACTTCGAGGCATTCAGGTCATCAGGGACAGCCTTCTTCGCTATCCACGTCGACCACCTACACAACAAGCTGAGCCAATGGACGTTGATACCACAGACCATGTGAGTGTTGCTTCCTCGGACCGACGACCCAAGGCCAAAGCCCGACCGCGACGCGGAGGCGAAGCCGTTCGGGGTGATGTGGTCTTGATTCGTTACGAGAACAAGCACAACCTATGCACGGAAGTGGAGAACCGTCGAGGCTTACATGACGCTTGTGGTGTACCGCTGCGGGAAATGGGACCCGAGAACAGTCAGCGGGTGGTGGATCTCATTGAGCAGCTTTCGGACCATCGTGACCGACGACTGCCTCAACGAGGAGATCGTCCAAGCTTCGAGTATGATGAGAATACTCAACAATGGGCAAATTCAGGCTACGAATCCATCGGCGGCGGAAGGCCTATCCGATGCGGAATTCTTGATCTGATCCCAACCAAGGGTGCAAGCTTCATCAACAATCGATGGGACATCGTGAATGAAGTTGTCCTTCGCAACATCAACCGTCATCGAAGAATGAACGCAGAATGGGCGCTATCCTGCATTCAATCTGACTTACGCCACAGAATTGCCAGGCGCCCAGGTTCGGAATGGCTTGACAACCGGTGCCAAGTGGCATTCAGCAGCGTTATTCGATGTGATGAAGGAGGGTGGGTGCTGATAGAGGACTTGGTGAGGCATGAGCAACTATGGACCCACGAAAGCAGACGCATTACCGAAGCGGTATCAAGGACCGACGAGTACCAAAGGAAGAGAGTGTACAATGAGAGACTGCAGTTACTGTTCCAGGGGAATATGCTTGCTGCGAACGGACTGCGATGCCTTGTCAAGTTCTAAGGTGTCACTATAAGAGCTGTGAGCAAGACCGTGTAAAGTGCAAGAGAAGGGGGCACGCTACGCGTCCCTCGACTCTAAGGGGGCACGCTACGCGTCCCTCGTCTTTACCTTTCTATGTGACCGCCCACGCAACGTTTGGCTCAAGTCAATGCCCATAGCTAAGTGCTATAAGTGTCTTCTATCCTGAGCAATCAGAGCTATCCCGTTGCACAGACGAACCGCCGCCGGCAGTGAGTGCAAAAGGAACGGCCGCCGGTTCTGCCTGCATAGGATTGCACGTGTGGAAGTGTGAGAGAGACAGGGTCCAGTCTGTGGAGAGTGCAAGCCAGCCACACCTACATTCATTACAGCTCTGGTGGGGAGAGCAGCAACCTAGTCGAGATCAATCCCCCACGCAGGTTATCAGCCGTACGCGGCTCTGCCTTTCTACAGCAACGACTACTTGATCTACTACGACCACAATGAACTCGGGATCAAGCCAAGATACGACAATGACTTTCGGTGCCGATGTGGCAGCGCCAGCCGTTGGTGAATCAACAGCTGATGACACAGTGGTGCAATCCGTTGATAGCTCCACGGAAGATGACAAAGGTCAATCTTCTGCGCTTGCCATTGCAAAGGCAGTTCCCAAGGTGAAAGCAAAGAGTCTACCAAGAGCATCTACGCCTTCGCGTCCGACATCCACAGGTTCGAGGACGGGCAAGGCTCCCGAACGACGAGCCGAAGCGTCTGGTTTTCAGGCACCTCGGACTACGTCCAGGGCCAAGGACAAAGGAGTGAAGACCTTGGAAAAGAAGTCAAGACCATCATCTTCGAGAAGCTCTTCAGCACGATCAAGGACTTCGGTTACTCGTGGGCGTGACAAGTCCATGACTTGGAATCGGATGGTTACCAACCAACCACGCGATGCTGACGATCTGGATATGACTCTGGACACTATCCCAGCACGTGGTGATGCGTCATCGGTGGCCACGCCAGCCATAGCCGATGGTCCGAATGCTTATCAGGAGCTGACGATTTCGCAACAGTTCGAAGCATCGAACCTTGCACAGCAGATGTACTATCGCAGTCAGATGCAAGAGTACGAAGGAGTTGTCCAGACCCTGATGGACAAGATCAAGGAGATGCAACAAGAAGATGAAGGATCTGGAATTCGCATCGAAGAATTGGAACGACAACGTGACCATGCATGCTTAGCCATGAGGCACATCAACAATGTCAATCAGGAGATGAAGCGAGACTATGAAACAGCTTTGTTTCGCATGGATGAACAGAACTCTGCTCAACAACGTCAAGCACATGCCGTTGCCGAGGAGTTAGCTCAACAGCTACACGTGTTCCGCACGGAAGCAGCCACTAACTTTGTGCAGTTGGAGGCAAGAGCGCAAGGCGATGGTGAGCTTATGGCACGTGAGTATGAGCGTCTGACTCATGAACTTCATGAACATGCCAGAGAGAACTTGTTCCTCCGGTCGAACACAGCAAGTTCGGAACAAGCCTTACAAGCAATGCAGGAACGATTCCACTTGGTCAAGAACCAGGAGTTGCGGGCCGTGAACGAGATCCAAGGGCTAGCTGGAAACAGCGCAGCCATTGATCAAGAACGACTTCGGCTTCGCGAACGTCTTGGTGAAGAGGAAGAGTACCGCAAAATGGCTGTGAGGAGGATGCAAGATGCAGAGGACCGACTTCATCAGAATGAAGATCATGCAAGGCGAGCACTGCCTACCTTGCACGACGAGCTGAGTGAACTCAGGAAAACACTCAAAGCACAAGAAGATCTTCAAGCGAGGACACGCAGCGAATTGGAGGCAGCGCGGAACTCCAACTATGGCGGAGCGACACGGCCTTCGAGCATGCCCATGTCTTCGAGGACTACTGAGTCTGGCTGGGAGCACGTAGGAAAGGAAGTAGTGCCTGCATTTTCCGTAGGAGGTGAGGTACGATCCCCTGAAATACGGTCCCCAAGTCAAGTTAGTCCAGTCGCCAAAGAGAAGTTCGCATTCTCGGAATCGGACAAGGACAAGAACCTTGTGATGGATGGAATTCCATTTACCGGTGGAAACTTCTTCACTGGCCGCAATTCAATGCCAATCGTGGCGGATGCAATGCCCGAGCACTACGTGCCAGGTATTAGCAGCCCAGCACTTGCGCGTTCCACGCCTAGTGCAGCCACTTTGTTCGGCATACCAAGCGGATTTCATGGGAAAAGTGATGCGGCAGCCGTGCGTGATCGACAGCTACGCGAACTCTTGGAGGATCGCGGGATGTTGGGATCGAAGTCCACAGCATCTGCCAGCTCCTCAAGACCTGTTGGTGTCGACGGCATCACCGCATCTACGAAGGGCAACGACCTCATGGTCCCCCTATTGCCTATGACGATTCCATTCATGAAGCAAGGAGACGTCAGATCGAGAAAGAGGTCGCGGAACGGTACGAGGAGAAGATTGCCGATCTGCGAAGCGAAGTACTCAAGGCTCAGAAAGCCGAACAGCGTCTCAGAGCTGATCGTGATGAGTGGAGATTATTCGCTGAAACGATTCAGGAGGATAATGGAGACGATGACGGTGACGAAATGTGACGAAGCTGGCGACGAGAATGAAGATGGAGAGCATGATGAAGGAACCGGCACGGGGTATGACCCTCCAGACCCGCCTGATGATGATGATGATGATAAGAAGAGAAGCGGTGGAGGCAAACCTGAATCGGATCCTGGCTCTCATGCGCGTGATCCTGATGGAGACGCAGATCCTGAAGTCACGGAGGTGAGAATTTCCAGGAGGGAGGCCGACAAAGTGACCGTTCCTCCATGGCCTACTCTCACTCACCTCAACAACTGGCGATCCGTATGCACGGCGAATGTCTTAGGAGCATCAGCCGATCCAAATCATGAGGACTGGATGTTATGGCTGGCACCAGCATTCAACCCATTCCCTGATGTCGAAGCACTGAACGATTCAGGACACAAGAAGTTCAAGAGCGTAGACGTCAAATTGGGGATCGCAATGGTCGCAATGCTACGCGCTGGTGGTGACAAAACAAATCTGCTGATCTGTACCTGGAGGTAAACCGGAAGGCCAACGATTACATCAGCAGGCCCGAAGGGAAGATCATCAAAGGACGACAAATCATTGCGATGATGTATGAAAGTTTTCGAACGCATGATCGTCTCGACATGATCATCACTCTCGAGTATCTGGTGAAGCTCCAGTACCAAGGCGACAACAAACTTCATACGTTCAAGCAGACGTGGTTGGAAGTTCTGGGACGGATGAGGCCAGAAGACATACCATCCAAAACAGCTCTCCGTGATTGCTTGTACAGCAAGATCAAGGACTCGCCCGCAATGAAGATGGAGTTGGGCATGCACTACGAACACTTGCCCTACAATCATGAAGACCGATCGTACGACAATCTGATGAAGATCATCGACCGTACCATCATGCGGAGACGAGAACAATCAAATCTCACTCAGACCCACATTGGCTTGCGCCAGATGCTTGAGGGCAAGGATTTGCTTGCTGCACCGGCCAAGGTACCTGAGAAACCAACGCCTAACGCAGCTCCATCCGCAAAGGTCAAGGCTTCGCCGACCAAGCCGGATAAAGCAACACCTGTACTACCTCAAAGCAAAGCGAAGAGTCATGCGAAGACCAAGCCAAAAGCCCAAGAAGAAGACGAGGAGTGAGTCAGCGGACAACAGAGGCGACAAGAGCAAGAAGCAAATCCGCTGCAAGTTCCATTTCACAGATGCAGGGTGTCGAAATGGTGACAAGTGCCCATTCAGTCACTCGAAGAAGACTCCAGAGCGACCCTTTACGCCGAGGACGAGAACTCCAAGTCCATCTGGAGGAGGAGGAAACAGGATATGCTACTCGTTCAAGAACACAGGCTCGTGCTCAAGAGAGAATTGTCCTTTCAAGCATGAGGCAGCAGCTACCCCAGCTCCGGAACCAAAGGCAAAAGCTAAAGCTAAATCCGAAGCGAAGGCAGCTCCAGCGAAGCCGAATGCCAAGGCCAAGGCACTCCCTGCGGCACCCGCCATCAGATTGTGCCGAAGGTGGAATCCATCAGCCCCGGCTATATGGAAGCGATCTTCAAGACAAGATGAGGAGGAGTCAGATTGTCCATCCGTTGACAGCGACGCTGATTCGGATTGTTCAACAGACGACGAATCCTCGGGCCGACTACGTCGACCCGAAAAGAGATAAAGCGTAATGTGACATTCGCCGATGACGTGAAGTTCATTTCTTCGTGTCCTAGAAGATCGAAGAAGGACAAAGAGCGGAAGGTGAAGTACGTCGACATGGAAGCGCTTGTCAACGATGAAGATCGCGCCGTGAATTTGGAATTCGCCAAGCACAAAGCGAGATTGAGGGCACAGATTATGAGAGACATGGTTGACGACGATGATGATCAATGCGGAGATCGAGTTTCATTCGTACGAATACCAGGAACGTCTCGGGTGGAAGAAGTCTCCTTCTACGACGGTGAGGATTCCATCGTTGAGCGTGAACTCGATGCTGCACACAGCAAGCGGATCATCAATCAAGGTGTATGCAAATGCATGGTTCAACCAGTCATCCTCAAGAAGAAGATCAAGTTTCTCATGGACACTGGGTGTGGCCACGACCTCATATCTCAGAAGAAGATCGAGAAGCACAGTCTCGAGACACTCGTGACTCCAGAGCCCATATCATTTCAGACAGCAAATGGAATCACCGATACCGATCTCGTGTCGAATTTCCAGACTGAGTCGTTCGAGGAACCGATCAACGCTTACGTGTTGGACGACACACCATCGGTGCTTTCCATAGGCAAGAGATGCATGAACTTCAACTACGGGTTTGTGTGGCCACCCGGAAGGGAACCATTCATGATCAACCCGCAGGGCAAGAGGATATCTCTGTTCGTGAACGGTGACATCCCGTACATTCGCGCCGGGAGTTCCAAGTCACTTGTTCATGATGATCCGGAGGCCAAAGCGATCACCGAAATCTTCAAGAGTGTGCTAACCGCGGGGGATGTTGACGTCAGTGTCGCAGCTGCCGCTGAAGCTGCACCGAGCGAGATTGAAGCAGAAGAAGAAGGTGACGATCATGAACGACCTCCTGATCCTGAAACCCAAGAACCTCCTATAGAAGAAGTACCAGAGTCCGAGGCCGGACGACCTCCGGACGACGACGAAGGAAAAGGAGTGGGTGAAATTCCATTGGACGGTGACGAGGAGGTGATCATTGATGTGGAAGGCGACGGTGCGCCGAGCCGCAAGGCCAGAGTCGGAACACTGAAAGCCGAAGCCAAGACGTTGGCACATCTGTGTACTCATCGCTACCGCAATCCATATTGCGAATCGTGCATACGCGCGAAGATGAAGCACTTGCGGACACAACGAGGTGCGTTTAAACGTGTGATCAAACACTGGGGAGATCTTGTGACGTTCGACTTCCTCGATATGCGCAAGGCCGCCGAAGCAGGTATCGGACTCGATGATGGAGCACGTGAAGTTCTAGTCATCAGAGACATCGCCACCAACATGATCGCAGCGATTCCCACGGCTTCAAGGAGCACTGACGAGGTCGTCATGGCCATCAGACGCCTAATGGGAAGACGCAAGATTCATATGGCGTATAGTGATGAAGCACCAGAGTTCGATTCAGCTATGGCGCAGTTGAAGATCGTGATAGATCATTCCCTTCCAGGGAAAACCAGTAACAATTCACTCGCTGAACGATCAAATCAAGAAGTGATCAACACAGTCGCAGCATCCATGCTACACGCCGGATTACCCGCTCAATACTGGTCTTTTGCGCTGAATTGCGTGATGCAGAACCTCAACATCGAAGACGTTGAGGGCGACGGCGATTCAGCATGGAAACGTATGACTGGAAAGGACTTCGAGGGAAAAGCCATACCCTTTGGGGCCAAAGTCTTCTTCAAGCCTACGGATACAAGGCCGAAGACATATGGCAACAAGTTCGATCCAAAGGGGATCCCAGGCATTTTCGCCGGATACATCATCACTGCTGGTCAAGGATGGTCAAAGAAGTATCGCGTGTGGGACATGAAGGAATTTGCCAATGCGAACTTGTCAATGGACGCATCTGTTCCCAGGAAGTTGATGAGACCGTACGAGACAGAAGTTATCTACTTCCCAGAGGAGATAACGTTTCCCCTGAAAGCCGAGTACGAGAGGATGAACTCAACCATTGAGGGACTAAGGGACCTTGCTGGCAAGGAGATAAAAGACGTCGATGACGGGGATGACGGTCTGCCTGGAGGAAATGGTGGCAACGGGGATGATGATGATCAAGATGGTCTTCTTCCTCCACCGGATCCCGGAGAAGAGCCCGACTTACAGGACATAGATCCATCTGACATAGAGACGGAGCCGTCTGGCGAAGTCTTCAAGTCAGCAGAACATGAAGCTATTGATGCTATAGGAGACAAAAGACTCGAAGAACTAGACGAAGAGCTATGTCTACGTGCAGCACCGCCTCCTTCTGAACCAAAGGTCACTGGAAAAGATCGACGATCGCCCCGCGAAGTCGGTCCAACCGGTAGACTCATCCCCGAAGGAGACATCGAAGAACCTGGAGAGATTATCAAGATCTTGAAAGAAAAGAAGTTGGCTCACGAGGAGATTGAACATTGGAGTACGGGGAAGAAAGGGGACGGCATTGTATACCTCACCGATGATGGTGAAGCCTGCAAGATCGACAAAAGGGGAGTTCCGTACAAGATCCGAAGTGATGGTCGACGAACGCTTCCTACACGGCGACCTATTCATTCCTATTCTCCGGAAGCATGGAAGAAAATGAGTGAAGCGGAGAAGAAGGCAGCGTACAAGAAAGAAAAGCGAGACAAAGCTCGAGTTGCCAAGAAGGACTGGAAGAAGGCTGTGATAGGGAAGAAGATAGTCACCAAGATTTTGGACAACATGATCTTTCCCAAGATTGTTCCATGTGAAGAAATTGATCTGCAACTCAACGTGTCCATTGACGACGACGATGGATGGTCCTGGGCACAATCCTATGTGGATCAATACACACAAGAACAATTCTTGGCAGACGTCGTGACGGCCGTTCCGGCACACATGGTCATGGATGACAACTGGATTCCGTCTATGCCGTGTACGACTTCTCACAGAAACGTACATCGGGAAAAGAATCAGGCAGGAGGATCATGCTTCAAGGCCATGGTCACTCGACCCGTCACACGCAAGGAGATGGTCAACAACCCCAAGGCCATGGAAGCTTTCATGAAAGAATGGAAGGGATTGTGGGACCAAGAGGTGTTTGATTTCTCAACTACGCGTGAATATGACGACGTCGTCGCTGAGGCAAAGAAGAAAGGTGAGAAAGTACATATGGGGCGAGTACATGGACTGATATACGAGAAGAACTATCAGCTCAAAGAGGACGATCCTGCCAGGAAGTTCAAAGGGCGAGGTGTACTACTCGGTGATCAGGTCAAAGACCAGAACATGGAAGCCGCATTGTTTCAGGATTTGGGGAATTCCCCGGCTACGTTTGACGCCTCACGGGGGGCAGATTATTACGGATGCCTTCCTGGCAACGATGTCCAGATGGCGGATGCTATCCAAGCATACATTCAGGCAAGACTGTCGGGTACTCCATGTTGGGTTGAACTGCCTGATGAAGCCTGGCATCCATCTGCGAAACGGCATAAATTCCGCAGACCTGTGTGTCGCCTGATCAAAGCTCTATATGGACATCCTGACGCAGGGACCATGTGGGAACAACATTGCCACACCGCGGTACAGAAGGTAGGATTCAAGCCGATTGGCGACGAATGGCCATCGCTGTATTTCCACCCGCAAATGAAGCTCTTACTTGTCATCTACGTGGATGATCTCAAGATGGCAGGGCCCAAAGAGAACCTGCCCAAGGGTTGGGACATGCTGCGCCAAGAACTTCGATTGGAAGAAGAAACGCCACTAGGCTTGTATCTGGGTTGTCGCATCTCCAAGGGCGAGGCAACGTTGCATGACAAAACGACGGTGCAGACCGTTACCTACGACATGGAGACGTACCTGGACATGACAGTCAAGAAGTACTGCGACGTGACTGGGTTCGATCCGACAAAATTCAAGACGGTACCATCGCCGAGTCCGGCTGAGGAGACTAAGAATCACCCAGCTCGTGCTCCGGCACAGTCAGGTAAAAGCCATCGATGCACGTGGTGTGGACACACCATGCCTGTTGATAAGGATGGTCGACTTGTTCCGCCTCCACCTATTCCCAAGGCGCCAGAGGAAGAGGAGATCAACGAGGCTAATCGCGGCGCACTTGCTCCGCAGGCAGCAAGCATTCTCATGAAATTGCTTTATGCCGCGCGCATTTGCCGCTTCGATCTTCTGCGCCGTATCAACAATCTCGCACGCAAGATCACGAAATGGACCAAGAAGGAGGATGCTCTTCTTCATCATCTCATGGCCTATGTGCACCAGTCCAAACATCACGTGATGATTGGATGGGTCGGGAACTCCTTGGAGGACTCGTCCATCGGGCTGTTTGCAGATGCGGACTATGCAGGTTGTGGAGAAAGTTTGAAATCTACCTCCGGTGCTCACTTGCACATTCAAGGTTCTCACACAAGATTTCCCTTGGCGGGACTTAGCAAAAGGCAGGGGTGCTTGAGTCATTCCACACCTGAAGCCGAGATTGTCGCGGCCGACTTTGCCATGTCACGTCTTGGATTGCCTGCTATTACGTTGTGGCAGCAGCTTGGGGGGCAAGACCCCAACTTCGTCTTTTACGACGACAACCAGACCATGATCGGGGTGATTCGCACGGGCAAGAATCCGACTATGCGTCACTTGGAACGTACCCACGGCATCTGCATTGGTTGGATGCATTCTATCTTTCAGGAAGGTTACGTTTCTCTTGCCTATGAGGTCACTGCCAAGATGTCCGCGGACATACACACCAAGTCGTTCAAGGATTCTGTGTCCTGGACACATGCGTGTCAGCTCATCAACATTTTTCCGCCGGCTCTCATTGGCTCCCAAGAGATTATGGATCTGATGCGCCCTACTCATACCCAAAGTACGGATGAGAAGGGGCAACAGCATTACTCGTTCAAGAGCGAGGTGCCTTGTTTTCCTTACACGCAGACGCCGATCCTCCCTCAGGTGTTGTATCGCGCTGGATTGTCGAGTAAGGAAGGCTTGCAAGAACATGACAGTGTGGACCCCATCCTGGTTGTCAAGTTCCCGCGCATGTTGCGGGGGCCGCCTTCCGCGTTGCCGCCTGGTCGTTACCTTCGGTCGACTTGGATTCTTCGTGAAGGGCAGTGGCACCAGATGGAGGACCGTGCTGCTATCCTTGATCAACCGGGCAAGTTCGACCGCTATGTGGAGCGTGCTGTGTTTCAGTACCATCCGGTTCGGGGGCATTTGCGCCCCGCAGCTATTGCGGACGTCCTTGCGCCGCCGTTTTTGCCTCCTCCTGAACCGCCTTTGGGCCAGTCTTATGTGCGCGCCCTGCCCGCCAAATGGCGAGCGGTGGTTGTCACACTGGCGCGTGCCATCCATGGGGGGTACCAGGGCTTTACATTGCCTCTTTGTTTCAACGGCCAGTCCAAAAGTCAAGCCTCTCAATTCGGTTATGACCAATGGTCGTCAGTGTACGAGGATGTATGGCATGATGCGGCTGAACAGAAAAGGGAATATCAAGGATATGATGGAGCAATTGTGCCTCACGTGGTCAATTTCGCCGAAAACAAACCCAAGGAGGGCCTGGTGATCCAATTCCTCGACCACGATGGAGGGTTGGTCCATACTTACAAGAATCCTTACAGCCGGTGGAAATACCGTATCACTATCAAAGATGCTCCAAAGGCAGTGACGGTGTGGACATTGGTAGGAGTCGATGAGGAGAACTGGTGGAATGAGTATGCTCCAGGCAAGGATTGCATTGCGCAGCATGCTCCCGATTCTCACTATGACCCTGGGCTGCAAGTAAATGTTCTGAGTATGGGGCGAGAAGTTGACGACGCCATGTGTGCCTACCTCTTCGATGTGGTGGAAGCAAGGAAAAACAACCCTAACTCCGTGATCTTCATTGGTGCAGGGGTGTTAGGCAAGAATTCGTGGCTGAGTCGGAAAATCGCTGACAACCCTGAAAGGGCCAAATTGCGGACAGACTACCCATGGGGGGAGGTCGTCCAAAGAATTGCGCGCAGAGCGGCATCATGGGGGTTCCAAATCATCATCGAAGTACCTCCTCGAGTACCAGTCCAGGAAACCAAGCAGTACAAGGGACTTCAGGAAGATGCCATGTGGAAGAGCATCAAGATCCAAGGATGCACTCACGGGCAACGTTATACCTTTCGGGATCCTGTATCTCCCGGAACCGCCGTTGAGCTCGGCTACTGCAAGGATGAATGGGAGTACATTGCCGCAAACGTCGCGTTGCATCCTAAGTCGTCTGACGTGTGCTCGTCCAAACATTTGCACATGACCGATTCGGACGCTAAGGATCGATCTGATAAATGCGAGTTGACTAGCCAAATCTCCAGGAGATTGCTTAAAGCCTTGAAATTTCAGGCAACGGGCGATGGGAGATTGGTAGCCATGCCGTCGAAGGCTGGTGGACGAAAGCCAGACCGCATGATCGTTGACCTTTGTGGCTTGGGCAATGGCTACGCCGTGCCTAAGTCCACTAAGGGATGCGCTCGCATAACTTGCAAGGAGCTGATTGGCTCTAAGGCCGATGAGGACAGCCTTATCGGTGCGATGAAGGATGCGTGCCGGAATGACCTGCGCACACCTGTGCTATTCGTGGCATCGCTTTTGCGATCAGGTGCTGGTCCTGGAAGTAGTGAAGGGGCTTGCGTGGGGGGTGAGAAACGTTCCGGTGGGAAGTACAAGGTTTTCAGAAGTGTCTTGAAATCTCTCAAACGCCTGCTGAAGAAGTGTGCGGAATTTTCCGACGTCTATTTTTCGCTTGACATGCCTTCTTCATGTTCATGTTGGTCTTGGCCAGAGTTGCATGCTCTTGTTTCAAGTGGCAAGGTGACGAAGGTTAAGATTGATGACCATGTTGGTGCTGGTGGCGATGGTGGTGGACGCAGGATCATGTTCTCTAACATGCCTGAAGCGGAACGTTTGATGGTGAGACTGGATGATTGCTTGGACCATGAATCGAAGAGCAGTTTGTCGCAGCGCATTGATGTTTCATGGCGGTCGATTGCGAGGAATGTTCGCAGCCTTGTTCGAGCTCATGTCAGTGTCAGTCACGATGCACATGAATCTGAGGACATTGCATGGCAGCAACATCAGTGTGTAGACGCTGATGAAGGGGCTATTAGACAGCCCCAACTAAGGAACAACTAAGGTCTGACCGGACGGATCGGGGAAGGGTGCCTCTTACGGAGAACCCGGAACCGTGAAGTCGAGTAGGGTGTAGGGACTTCTCTCCTACGGAGGAAGGACCGAACCCCGAGCCATGGCTGAAAGCTACAATGCCTACGAGCTGGCCTTCGAAGGAGTGGACCACGAAGAAGTTTTCCCATCTGGTGGGATGCTGCGGACGTTTCTGAAGTTCCACAAGTTCCTGGAGATGTATTCTGGGGATTCGTCGCAGAGCGTTTCGCTCCCGCCAAAGATTACGAAAGACAAAGTGGTCGACAATGATCTCATTCGCACATGGGCAGCTTTCAAAGCACCTCCGTTGGTCTTGCTGTTCACGTGTGCAAATCTGTCGCCAGGAGGGGATCTTTCCATTCGAGTCCGAGAAATCCTCAAGGCTTGCATATTTGCTGCCCCGGAGGAGTACATGGACAAACCCTATGGGGAGATACTCGCCATGGTCATCAAGTTTGGTGGAGGTCTCAAACACATTGTTGCTGACTACGAAGGGAAGTTCAGTGCCATCACAAGATTTATGGTGGACGAGGAAGTGATCCGCGATGATGCAAAGTTGGCTGTGGTTGAACTGGAACAAGAAAGAAAACAAGTTCGGTTCGACTTGAACACTGCAACCAGGAACATCGTCAGCGCGGACGTGTACTACAATCTCGCCGTTCTCATCAATTCCGTGGAGACGCCCTACCAGACCGTGACAGACACGAGAATTCAACAATGGTATACGGTGAATCAGGACTACTACCACAAGTTGCCCATGTCAGGCAGAGCACCTGACCAATCCGACTTGTTGGGAGAGCCTACGTTATGTAGGGTGTGCAAGCTGATGTACATGTTCGCAAAGCACACTGGGTATGGACTTCGGACCTACAACCAGGAATGCGCAGCGAGCAACGATGGCGCTACGCCAATCAACGTTCACCAGCTGGCTTTGATGATGCGCACATTGCCTCAAGGCATGGGACATCCGCTCGCCTTTGCGATGAACTCACTCCAGGCGTTCAGTGTCTGTCTCCACGTGCTTCATTCCTACGTATCATGGGTCGATCCACAAACTGGACTCCCGCATTACAGATGGTCTAACGACGTGCTCCCTGATTCCGACTACACCACGTATGCTTTCCTCAAGTACCATGTGGATGCTGTATGTGCAGCTCAGGACAAGAACGGTTTCCAATTGCCGGACGCGTTCCGTGGCTACACCTGGAATCAATGCGGAGTTGAATCTGGGTACGTGGTCGACTGCTCTACCAAACGCGCCACATTGGGCATATGGGAAGCGGAATTCCAACAGATGAGGGCACCAAATCCGCTTATGCAAGATGATGGCCTATTTCCGCCCAACCTTCAACGGCATCCTAGCTGGGTATACTCAACGGGGAGAGTTGCGATGCCTACGGCAAGCAACCTCGAACCGGAAGGAATCGTGCACCCTGAGCATGGAAGAACGCCGGAACAATCGCAAGGATCCGCTGCCGGACCTCGAGCCACCCCTAGCCACGGACCAAAGAGGGCAAGGACGGACGAGGCAACGGCATCGGCGTCGTCATCTTCTGCGGCACCTCCTCCACAACAACCGCCTTCGCAACCGGAAGAGGAACCATCGCAACCGACATGGGAGGAAGCTCCAATCCCCGCTGGCGCTCAGGAAAGTTGGTACCATTATGTCAACATCGATGAGAAGGGCTGTCGCTCGATCTTGCTGACGACGACCCGTGATCAAGACGAGTACCCACCTACCATTGATGAGACGCCAAAGTTTGTGGCCAACCACGACGTGGGGACCACACCGATTCAGCATTACGTCAGAAGACTGGTGACCTATTTGGCAAGGATCCGTTCCGTCTCTCAAAATGATGACAAGGGTCTCAACCTGAAGGTCTACGTGAAGCTGAGTACAAAGGTGTGGTTACGAATGTATTCACGGCTGTACCATGCATTGGCATTGGTATCATGCGTGCATCTTCCTTCTCCTCCAATGCTTACCTCGGCAGTGATGATCGAGGCAGACAGCGATCTTGTCGACAACGATGAGATTCCGGAAGAAGCAAGGATCAACACCATGAACACGCTGAACGGATTTCGCAATAGTTTGGGTATGGGTGGCAAACCCGATGCCGCGACTATGCGCTCTCAGTGCACAATCCTCGTCCAGGACTTTGACATGGTTGCAAGGACCAGGGGATCAACGCACACGGTGAGAGAGAACCTCGGCATGCATGGATGGAGCGAGGTCTATATTGTGAGCCCGTCAATCACCGCAGGTGCCAACTACAACTTCCAAGTCACAAAAGGATCGTTGGAATCTGTGAATGCGACATTGGATGGCTTGACTGAAGAGCAGCTTGCAACCGTCACATTGCATTACCATCTGTCTCTCCAAGCGATCCTCATCGAGAACATGTCCTTTCCGATGAGTGAGGTTGGAGACGGAGCAGCAATTCGCACTGACTTGCAGCGACAGCTCAAGATCACGTACGTTGACCCTATCATTGCGGCAGGGAAGCGTACCACGCGCCCTCCAATTGTCAACATCAATCACGACTTACGGTTCGTTGGAGCAGCTAGCAATTACCTTCAGCACAAAGCTTCTCTGTTCAACGGTTTCCACGCGCTGGGAATGTACATTGAACTGGAGTTGCGGGCCCGAGCATGCGTGGTGATTCATGGATCTTCGTTTTGATCAAGAATGTACAGCCAGATGAAACATGCGTCGTCAGGCGTGCATACACTGTCAGCCGAAAAGGTGCCAGCACCGGACAATCGGGTCAGGTTCAAATTGGGCTTCGCTATCTACGAGAAGCAGCTGTTCTGCGAGAAGATGGTATCCACGTGCTTTGTTGAGGCATCGAAAGTTCGCTCATGGGACGAAACCGTCCGCGCCGACTCAGTCGCTCACCCGTCGCTTGTCGAGATTTGGGAGGACAAGAGTGAAGTCAAGACGTCCACCAGGATTTCGCAGACATGGTTTACGGGAGAACAGCAGCAACAGATCAGGTCGGGTGCCCAGGGTGACACGGTCGCTGAATCGTCCACAGTCACCTGGCAGGATTTTGACATCGCCATGACCGTTCCCGAAGCCTACTACGACAACAGGCACTACTGGTTCCGGATCGACACCTATGCGACCCCGAACACCGGTTATGTCAAAGGGAGAACGTTCTATTGCTCTGGATGTGACGCAATGAAGTTGGCTGAGTGCTACGCACAGGCCTTCTTCAAGCCGACTGGAAACGGGTATCCTGGACACTGCATTGGGTGCGCGCATACTTCAGCCTTGAAGATGCAGCATCAAATCGGCTCCTTCAATGACTTGGTCGCGTCCCAGAAGTACACCTTGGCTTGCGCAAAGCACCTTTATGACCTGAGGCTTCAATTTGTGGACCCTCGCATGGACATCAAGGAGTTCCTCAAAGCTTGTGCGGAAGTGGTCTACGAAGACATTGGCAAGACGGTTTCTCACTACGGTGGTCTCCGAATCACAGCCAGTCAGGCCATCGAGTACGCGGCATGGGGAAAGGCCAAACAGTTGGCATGGGACAGAGGGTACGACTCCGAAGGCAAGACATGCTACATCTGCTACTACGATGCCGGGAACTGCGCTTATGCTGGTTTCATGAGAATGCTTTTGACTCCGGAAGAGCGCCAAGAATGCTACAGAGGGTCAGCCTTGCCCAAGGAAGAACTCCTGGGTGACACGGTGGAGCTGGCGCTCGGGCTTCTTACAATTGCAATGAGACACCCAAGTCATTTTCCGAATTGGGGTGGCCTTGAGGGAGCAAATGCGTGCGTGAGGGGAATCGAAAGATCATTCTTCCGCTACGCGTCGGCCGAAGCTATCGAGCTGATCACGGTTGACTCCCCACGCAAAAGGACACCGCCCAAGAAGAATGAAGCAGTCGCTGAGATCGTCAACAACATGTCCGCTGACCTCGTGATTGATTTCACAGTGATCGTCGATGGTGATATCTACCCCGTAGAGATTGCGAGAACCGACGAGACACAGGCCGCTGACAACGTCACGGACGATCCAGGGTTCTCCGTTGCTCCACCAATACCTGCACAGGATGTAGATGTGGATGCGCAACCCGAAGAAGAACAAGGTGCAGAAGGCCCTGATCCCAGGCAGGCGATTCGTGAAGGATTTGTCGCACAGCTTCAGGACTATGTGGGAGTGCTCGCTCAGGCGAAATGTCGGTCGGAAGTGACCGCCTCACGTTCTGTATCGCTTGTGGCAGTGATCTACACACTCTGTCCAATTGCACGGAAAATTCTGCAACCCGGGATCTGGTACTTCGAGGCATCCAGATCATCAAGGAAAGCCTTCTTCGATATCCACGTCGAGTACCTCCACAAGAGGCTGAGCCAATGGACGTTGACACCACAGACCATGTGAGTGTTGCATCCTCGGACCGACGACCCAAGGCCAAAGCCCGACCGCGACGCGGAGGCGAAGCCGTACGGGGTGATGTGGTCTTGATCCGTTATGAGAACAAACACAATCTCTGCACGGATGTGGAGAACCGTCGGGGCCTACATGATGCTTGTGGCGTACCACTGCAGGAATCGGGACCAGAGAATAGCCAGCGGGTGGTGGACCTCATTGAGCAGCTTTCGGACCATCGCGACCGACGCCTACCTCAACGAGGAGACCGTCCTAGCTTTGCTTATGATGATACCACTCAGGGCTACACCAATGCAGGCTATGAATGCATCGGCGGCGGAAGGCCAATCCGGTGCGGGATTCTCGACCTGATCCCAACCAAGGGTGCAAGCTTCATCAACAATCGATGGGACATCGTGAACGAAGTTGTCCTTCGCAACATCACCCGTCAGCGCAGACTAAACGCGGATTGGGCGCTATCATGCATCCAATCTGACCTGCGTCACAGAATCGCCAGGCGCCCAGGCTCGGAATGGCTTGACAACAGGTGCCAGGTAGCATTCAGCAGCGTCATTCGATGTGATGAAGGAGGGTGGGTGCTGATCGAAGACTTGGTGAGGCATGAGCAACTATGGACCCATGAAAGCAGACGCATCACCGAAGCGGTCTCATGGTCCGATGAGCAACAGAGGAAGAGAGTGTACAATGAAAGACTTCAGCTATTGTTCCAAGGGAACATGCTCGCAGCCACGAAACGCCACAAGGCCAAGATTCGGTTGCAGTTCCTGGGAGTGAGAGTGAAGGACCCCGGCGTGGAAACTCTTGGATCCGCAGGTTCGAACATGTTGGTATCGATTCCTGACCAGATCACGGAGATCCAGAACAATGATCGTTGCCGGCACAGCCAGAGGTACCTGAACGTTTGCAACGGCTGGGTGAAGCCATGGGCAGTTCGGGCTACAAGTGGTCACTCTGCGCACTCAGATCCCCAGAACAATTTGCTTCAGTTGGACAAGAACAGGTTCGCAATATCTCCATCTATGACCCTCTTGCAACGTCTTGGAGGAGCGTTCCACGCTACAGCATGCCGCAACTTGGATTCCATTGTCACGCAAGGCATCATGCCTGGTTCGGAGGACCCCGACGGGGACTTCGACCATAGGCGCCAATGTCGAGGCAACCAAGGCGGCAGACTCCACAGCTATTGGGGGGTGTTTGCACCGTTCGATCACCGGAACGCGACGACCAAGATGCGGGTGCATGGACGAGATGCCAAGCACATGCCACTGGCGGTCCTCCATGTCCCATCGCAGGACCTTGCACGAGAAGATGGACGTATCACAGACAGCGGCATCATGATCGTTGGCCGGACGATACCGTTCCATTTCGTCAAGGAGGTATGGTTTTGCGTCCCGGATCCTCAAGATACACACTCTTTCGCTCTGGTGGAAAAGATCTACGATGAACGGTTGGAGAAAGAGCTAGTGTTGGACTACAATGCATCACCGTTGCTCCCTGAGTTCGAAAGATACCGAACGCCGAGCAAGATCATGGAATTGCTTTGCGAAATGCCTCCTGGACCCCACGACACCAGCAAGGAGCAGATCATTCGAGACCTTACGACTGTCCTGGAGTCCCACAGGGAGAACACGGTTCGGCATCACTACATGGACAAAGGGATCAAGTTTGTCATCAAGAATTGGCGACCCGAAGACCTACGCAGAGACGAGGATGGAAGGAGAATGAGGGTGTGCCCGGCATGCTACAACATCGTTCCAGCATGCTTCTCCCGATGCACGTCTTGCTGGTCACAGTTCGTTTCTAGCGGATATTACCAAGGTTCTCCACAACGGGAGACTCCTACGGAGATCCCCAGTGACTTCATTGCTCAGACAATGGAAGCCGCGGCAGCAGCAGTGCCTGAGGCGCCCGAAGAGGAGCAGGAAGCCATGGAGGTAGAGACCGTTGCGGAACCTGAGGAAATCCCAGAACCATCTGTCATCGCGGAGGACGATCCAGAACAGGAACCTGATGAAGAAATGGACATAGAGCCAGGAGAGGACTTTGATGACGCAGTACCAGATGCAGTTGCACAGGAACGCCGTCCCGTCTTCATTACCGGCCAGTCTTTGAACATCGATCCTGAGCTACAACTGCACGTACCGCCATGCAGCCATCCTACTACTCAGGGAAGCGAAATGCCCATTGCATTGACGCCAACATGGTCGCTCTTTCGTATATGGCTTTCGTGGTATGCAGGACCATCTACAAGGCTTGGTCAGGCTTCGCGAAGTGGGCTACTATGCCGTTGTTTCAGATGAAGGAGAACTTCGCACTTGGCCAACGTTATGATGTGCTTGGAAAATGGGGATCATTGGCTGTAGTGGACAGAGAGACTGGTGTGAGCAGGGATGTGACTGATGAGGAGATCATTCGCTTTGCCAAGGAACCTGAGAACTTCAAGCAGTATGATCCCAACGGGACTTACACTTTGAAGCGCTTCCGGACGAACCAGATGCTTTCGTTGATTACACGGGGAGCCAACATGATGGGAATTGGCAGGGACAACTTCAACCCTACTACGTACTTGAAGAGCAACAGGGATGAAGATGTGAAGGCTATGCACTTTTGTTGCCTGAACGTCCTGTGCGAGGTGATTCCGATGGTGACGGGACACCAACAATTCTCAGTGCTACGACCAACGCCAACTGGACCGGTGGACTTCTTGTACATCGACCCCGTCGGTATCCTGCTGACTCATTCCGATCATTCAGTCCAGACCATCGGATTGCTGGTGGACCACAATGTGCAAATGCCTGCGCATTTCATGGACAGATTGAACAGATCCAAGGCTGAGAGACAGCAAAACCCGACGACCAAGCGTACTGAAGCCCTACACCACATTTCGGCCGCTGACTATCTCCCTCCAGGTGGTACTTCCATCCTGGACACGCCTGTCACTACGGAGGAACGTGCAAGCGCTTCTTCGGCCAAGGGACCTTCAAAGGGCGTGAGAGAACCGGAGGTGAACAGCATGGAGGCTGGAACGCCAACACCTACTATGACTACACCGCCGGCAAAGGCCGAAACAAAGGCAAGGACAAAGGAAAGCAAAGGGAACAGTATACAGAGGAAAACCTCCGGCCCTGGGACCGCGATCCTGCGACCACGCGAAGATGGAGATGAATCAACGCTTGGTCTTCCTCGCCTATCAGTTCGTGACCTCTGAGCTTCGCCCATGGAATGCCATCGCGAATGCTTCTTTCTTCGGTGACGCCTGATTCGTTTGCCATTTCAGGGGATCGTTACTGACGTAGATGAGTGTCACAACGTTTCTAATTGGGATGCAAAGCTCTGATTTTCAATGTCAACGTTGCGGCGGAACATTTTCTGTTGTCCTATCGTGCCATCTTCCGGGTGAGCAGCGTCGGAGACGCAACTCATGGGGGGTGCGAACGGACTGCGATGCCTTGTCAAGTTCTAAGGTGTCACTATAAGAGCTGTGAGCAAGACCGTGTAAAGTGCAAGAGAAGGGGGCACGCTACGCGTCCCTCGACTCTAAGGGGGCACGCTACGCGTCCCTCATCTTTACCTTTCTATGTGACCGCCCACGCAACGTTTGGCTCAAGTCAATGCCCATAGCTAAGTGCTATATGTGTCTTCTATCCTGAGCAATCAGAGCTATCCCGTTGCACAGACGAACCGCCGCCGGCAGTGAGTGCAAAAGGAACGGCCGCCGGTTCTGCCTGCATAGGATTGCACGTGTGGAAGTGTAAGAGAGACAGGGTCCAGTCTGTGGAGAGTGCAAGCCAGCCACACCTACATTCATTACAGCTCTGGTGGGGAGAGCAGCAACCTAGTCGAGATCAATCCCCCACGCAATTCAGCACAAGCGGTCAAAAACAGCTTGTGCTAAAATGCTGGTACGTGCAGGATTCAGGTGTCGCTGCCATTTCAAGATCATGAGTGAATGTCCCAACAGGCTCGCTGTTGGACCCTAATTTTCAGGACAGATGAGTGCTGCAAGATCCGCCTCGCACGACAAAAAAGCCTGCGCATAGGAACGTCAGGATGCCACCGCTTTGAGCACACATCTTGTACATGTTCGTTTGCATTCAGTGCTTGTGTCGGTTGGTAGAAACAAACGTATGACAAAGCGAAAGGCTGCCGAGGCCGGCCTTCTATGGTACTCTACTTGAAGCATGTACGCCCCATTTGGGGCTGTGTGTGTGTGAACCTCCCTAGCACATGGGAGCAGAGGGTCACTCCTACACTGTTTGCAATTTTGCTTTTCAACATAATCCGACATTGGACATTTACCAAATCAACTGTTGCAGGGGCATTGGGCACTCCTTGGCAGACCCAATGCAACGAAGCTATGCCATGGAGTGGGAAGCAGTTCAGGACGCTGAACTGTGTACCTGCAAGCTGGGCCCCCTGAGGCAGCCAGATTAGAAAACGCTGGGGCAGCAAGATTAGTGCATTTACGGTTTCCACCTTTTGCTTGAGCGCAAAGTTTTGCACGTTTGCCGCAATCTGAAAAAACTTTTACAACAACATGCCTCTCTTTTTCCTCTTGCACTCGTACTCTTGGCCGAATCCATCAGTGTGTGCTGTCTGCCAGCTAGCTCCTGCAGTGCTAGGTTGCTTCGGCTGCTGCTGCTGCATGCTCGAGCCACAAATTAAGAGTGCACAGAAGCAGTTTGCCATTGCAGGCTAGGCTCATGCAGCTAAAACTTCAACATCGCTCATGCCTTGCTCGTTTTTTTTACACTTTAAAAGCTTCAGTCCTTAAGCCCTTTGCAGGCTGCCCTAAACCTCTCCTCTTAGCTTCGCCTTCTGCAGGCTGTGCTTCTCAGACCTCCCTTCAGTCCTTGCCTTCTGCAGGCTTTCCTTCTCAAACCTCCCTTCAGTCCTTCGCCTTCTGCAGGCTCTCCTTTTCCGGTTCTCCTTCTGCCGCCTCTGCCTTGGCAGGCTCTCCTTTTGCCGCCTCTGCCTTTGCAGGCTCTTCTTTTGCCGCCTCTGCCTTTGCAGGCTCTCCTTCTGCTGCTTCTGCCTTTGCAGGCTCTCCTCTCTCTCTGCTAAGCAGATCCTCCTTGAACTTCAGCAAGGAGTCTCTGTCGACCTCTTCGGTCTGGAGCTTCTGCAGCAGCAAGTCCATGACTCTGGACTGCTTCTCGCCTTTTTCAAGGTTCACGTTGACCAAGGGTTTTTCTTTGCCATCGCTGGCTTTGAACGTGATGTAAGCCTTGCACGAGGCTTTAGTCACTTTCACGAGACCGTGAGAAACGGTCTCGTGCCATACCTTCTTCGTGCCATCTGCCGGCGCAGCCTTCTTCAGGCTCGGCTTCTTCAGCACCTTGTCTTTGCCTTTTGCAGGCTGCTTGGCTTTTGCAGCCTTCTTTGCCATCGCTGGCTTCTTCTGGAGCAGCACAGCTACCGGCACCACACCCTTGCTGGATGCTGTGATAGCCGTGCTCGAGACACTGACTACATCGGCATCTACGGCATCTGCTGCCTGCTCCACAAAGATTATGGGGCTCTTTGTGTTAAGCCTTCGCAGGCTGCCCTTAGTGCTTGTCTGCGAGTCCTCTGCGGACTCCATGGGCACAGGCCTCGACGGACTGCTCTTGCTCTTGGCGGCTGGTCCTCTCGGACTGGTACTCCTTCGGGAAGTACCCGTTTGTCCTTTCGGACTGCTGCCACCGGACCCAAAAAGAGCCACCATGAGATCCCGAATGATCGGGTGAGTTCTGTCACCCGTCTTTTGGTTCCGGTGCTTGCGATTCAGCCATTTTCTGGCTTCCGCAACACCATTTATCATGGCATTCATGTCGCCTTCGGGTAGGCGAGGAAAAGCGCCTTTCCAGGCTGCCCTAGACTGCGGTTTGCTAAAGCCCATCGGGCACCACAGCTTCAAGAACCGTTTCATGCTTTATGCAAGCTTCCTCCGGATCTGACGGCCAATCTGCCTTTACAGGCTGCCTCGTGAAGAACTCTTTCAGGACGGCTTTTCCTTGCTCTTTGCTATCGCTAGCTGCCTTTCCTTGCAAGTCTCCATCGCTCGCTGCCATGTCCTACAACTATTGTTGACTATATTTGCTATCGCTAGCTGCCGGCTGGCTATGCTAATATATAGCCGGGCCACGGACCGGCCGCTACAAGTAGTGGTTTTCTCAAATGCATGTGATGATGCAGCCTATAGCCTGCTGTCAGAATGTCGTGCTTCCTACCTCGAACCTGTACAGCTAGCAGCTGCAGAATACAGTTCCGGTCCCGGAGGGACGATGCTCTTATTTCCGTGTGTTGATGAATTTACTTTGAAAATTCAAGCGTGGTTTTCATGGCAACTTTTCATGCTTCAGCTTTTCAACACATGTCATTCGCTTTGCGTTTGGACAGTGGAATCCCTTGACCATCCGATGCCTCTGCTCGAGATGGGGAGGGATGTGGAGGTAGAAACTTTCTCTGGCCCATGAAATTTTGGGTCGGGGGGGTTTGTAGGTGGGTCTCCTCTCGAGCCTAGCATTATGGCAGGCCTTGAACCTCATTCGCTTGAAGAGGAGTATCAGCCTTCCGAGTTTGCTCTGAGTGAGCCCATCGACCGAGAGCCCGAGGACTCTTGGGATGTGTGCAGTGTCCCGTCAGGAGTTTCTGTCACAAGCCGTGCAAAGGAAGCAGCTTCATCTAGCCTTGGACTGAAGGGAGAGTCAGCGCCTACCACAACACCTCAACAGAGGGCGTTGGCCTTGGGAGCATCTCTCTTGACGCTTGGTGATCCGGTTCCTTCTTTCGCTTGGGAGTCTGGGTTTTGGGAAAGCTTCTTCAATGACAAGCCCGCAGTAGACAGGATGGTCCCAGCGCTCAAGTTTCATAGACCATCTTTCGCAGGTTCCATAGAGGAGCCGACACCGCCACAGGCTGAGGTTCAGGCTTCTGTGAAGAGGCCTCGCAAAGAGGGCCCTTCCTCTTTCTTGGAAGTTGTCAAGAATAGGAGAGTGATCTCTTGGAGGGACAAGCGAGAGGCTGAGCATCGTAGGGCGTTGTGCAAGTGGTCGTGCATCTTCGACAAGCTTGATTGTGAATCCGACCCTGTCATCAAAACCATTGCCTCCTTGTCCGAAACGGAGAAGTTCAACACACTTGACGACTACATGGCAAGAAAAGCCCCTAGTACCATGACAAAAAGGGCCAATTCGATTTTGAAAATCATCAAGGTTGGTGAAGCCAAGGGGTTGATGTTCCCGGTGAGTGAGCCTCAGCTTTACGAGCTTCTGCAAGAGGCAAAGACGGGCGGGGCCCTCCCGTCTCAACTAAGAGGGGTCATGGAAGGGCTCCTCTTCGCTCGTCACGTGTTCAACATCGAGGCCTTCAGTCAAATTGCAATTAGCAGGCGCTGCTGGGGGGTCGGGGCCTCTCGCCTTGCAAAGACTCCTTCGAAGGCAGCGCCCTTGAGAGTGATCGACCTGGCAGCATTGCATCAGGTCCTCGATTCGAGTTCCAACCCATGGGACCGCCTTTTCGCCGGCTGTGCATTGTTTTGCGTGTACTCACGATCCCGATGGAGCGATGCACAGCACGTTGATTCCTTCAAATTCGACAAAGGTTCAGACAACCAGAAGGTGCACTACCTTGAGGCAGTCATAGACATCCATAAGAATATGAATCGGCGCGGGAGGAGCCCTGTGCCTCTCGAGCTCGTCGCGCCGGGTTTGGGGGTGTCTTCGGAAGGTTGGATTGAGAAATTCCTTGATGCAAGATCCGCCTTGGGCCTGTCCGCCGAACATGCATTCATGCCTGCTCCCGATGCCAGAGGAGTCCCCACCATCAGGGCATTGGATTCTGATGAGTGTGGAGATTGGTTGCTTAGACTCCTTCCTGCCAGGGAGGGCCTGAAGACAACTTCGCACAGCCTTAAAAGGACCTTGCTCAGTTACTGCGCCAAATGGGGAATCAGCCATGACGATCGCTTGGCGATGGGGGGTCATAGCCACCCAGGACGCATGAGTGACGAGTACGCAGATGATGCAATGGCTAGGCCTCTGAGACTCATTGAGATGGTGATCACAGCAATCCGATCAGGTCGGTTCCATCCCGATTCCACAAGGGCTGGACGTTTTGAGGGGGGAGAGCCCCCTGCAGGTCTTGCCGCTCCTCTTCAGGAAGAGCCTGAGCTGAGGCCGCCCACGAGCCTCCCCGCGCAGGAAGCTCAGACCAGTGAGATTGATCGGATGCTGGACCATAGTTCCAGTGACGAGCACAGCATCGGGGCTGCGCCTTCTTTGCCGGGAGCTGAGAGCATGCCGCTCCTGAAGCAGTCACTTGTAGCAGATGAAATGCCGGTTGCTGAAGAGTCTGGAAGTGGGCGGTCAACAGACAGCTCATCCTCGGACTCATCCAGCTCAAACTCGAGTGCCAGTGTTCCTGAGCCCACAGTGCGGCCAGTTCGACTCCTGCCTCCGCCAGCGCCTGCTGATGGCTGCAGGTTCGTCCAGCATGCAAGGTTCAAGACGCTGCATTTGCAGCGGTTGCGACATGTCAACATGACCTTGTGCGGCAGAATCGTGAAACCTCCAATCGGGGAACCTGGAATTTTGAGATATGACACCCCGGTTTGTCGGGCGTGCAAGAAAGTGGCAGCTACCGACTGACACCCATGCGCAGGAGAAAAGCGCTTCCTCCGAGAGCGGAAAACAAGTTTGGATGTCATGCTGTAGATTTGCCACACTTTGGAAGGAGCCGCGCGAGCTGTTTGATCGGATTTTCGCTTCACTGTTCCGCTGGAAACTTGAGGCTGACACTGAAAGCGTGCGGTGACCTGCTGTGCCCGTTCGAGTGTGACCCAGTCAGTGGCAGATCCGGAACAACATGCTAGCGAGGTCTGTCTATCTGCTGGGAGAGGATATACAACTGCGCCTAGTCTGTCATGCAGGTTTGGCCCGAAGCCCCTCAGGATCTTCTGCCGAGAACAAGCTATGGCCCTCGTGGATTCGCACGCCTCCTTCCGGAGCAGATGTGTGGAGATATGTGGGGGAGACGAGATGTACCGGAAGCTTGCGGGGAAGGAGATCAAATCCTTCTCAGACCTGGCTTTTGCGTGCGGGACCCCGCAGGCCCCTCCGAGTGTCGATGAGTTTCGGGCGTTCTCTGAGGACGTCTTGGGCCTAGGCGCCAGCTTGGGCGAGACTTCGAAGCTCACTCGCTTGCACTTCGAAGCGGCGACATATGTTGTTGCCCAGCTGAAGCAACAAGTAGTAGGTGACACCACCGATGAGCCCAAGCGTCTTCCCTTGGCGGAAAAAGAGGCTCGTTACCGAGAACAGCGGATACGGCTTTCAGGACTTGTGATCCAGGGCGAGCTGCTTCCATCGCACGCACTGGTGGACGCGGTGGCCCACATGTCCGAGACCAACTGCTTGACCTGGTTGGCTCCTAGCAAATGCACAAAACGTGATCAAGAGTTGAAGGTTGGGCCCAAGGAGAAGTCCAGGGTCCTGACCGTGCTGGATAACTCGGTGACCGTCACGGCCCAGCCAGACAAGCTCATTGCAGAGCACAGTACGCCGCTTCAGCTGCAGTGGTGCATGCAACGACGCGGCCTAGCCTTCGATATGAACCGCATCATCTCCTGGGAGACCCATGAGAAATGGGTTTGCTACCTGCTGCAGTGCTTGACTTCTGACTCCATCCCAGGATACAGTCCTGTAACGGTCGCCCAGGTCGTTAAAGCTGATTCTGAGATGTTCCTGTTGATGTCCAAGGAGATCAAGAATGTCAAGGCAAGCGCAACAGGCGAGATGGAGGCTGACACTCTGTTGGACCGCTTGAGAACGGATCCACGGATCACGATGCACTTGCTCCCGCTACCAAAAGCCCTCAGCAGCCTCGCGACGGATTCGGTCATCGACGGATCTCTTGATGGGGATAAGAACCCCAAGAAGAAGCCGCGCCGCGAGCGCCGCACATCCGCGCTCACAGGGGCGGTGAAGGTGGACAACATGCCCAAAGAACTCAAAGATTGCAAGTTCTACACCGATCAATCAGGCCGTCGACTCTGCTGGACTCACAACACCGGGACTTGCAATGCTGCGACAGATGGAGGACACCCGCCAGCATGCAAGCGCGGAGTGCATGCCTGTATGGGATGCCGGAAAGCTGGCCATGGATGGTCGGCCTGTTGGTTTAACAAAGCCAATGGCAAGGGCAAAGGCGGGAAAGGAGGAGGAAAAGGATCCGGGAAGGCCGACGGGAAGATCGACAAAGAGTGACTAGCCTCCCGTGATCGCTCCGACAGAACAGTGCATGCTAAAGCCAGGAGTCGCTCTCCCAAGAGAGTCCGTGCTTCCGGCCCCAAATCTAATTCAGATCGAGCTGAAACTCCTTGCTATGACCCGCCAAACTTTTCTGGAAATCGTGAGCCCCAAGATCAACTCTTGTTGAGCTCCGAAGTGAGTGAAGAGCCGGCTTTGCAGCATCGTGATTCTTCCGTGTGCTCGGCCCGTGCCTTCGCCGCAGATCCTGCTCACACCATTTCCGAGCCAGACCGTTTGAGTTTTTCCTTCACTCCGCTTGAGGTGTCAGACTTCGGCCAACACCCGGCTGAAGAATTCGCAAGAAATTGTCTTCAGCAAGGCTCAGGAGACTCTTCATCCTGGGTGAAACTCGCGGAGCTCCTGCCCGACGAAGAATCCACCCGTGAAACAGCGAAGGATCCACTTGAGAAGTGTTTCATAACGGGCGCTTACAACCAAGGAGGGATCACCGGCGTGCGACGTCGCTGCCGAGAGTTCCCAGCCTGCACCCGTCTTCTGGTTGCCCTAGCTAGGCTTGCCTTTCCCGGTTTAAACTTTACATCAGTTGGCCTTTTCCGGAACATGCAGACTGCTCTGCACAAAGACGCCAACAACTTGCCGGGATCTCGTAACGGGATCTGTGCCCTTAGCTTCTTCGAAGGAGGTCAGTTGCGTCTTCACCGCCCCGATGGGCCAGTGGACTTATCACTCAGTGAGGGACCGCTTCAGTTTGACCCCTTTCTCGAGCACGAGACACTGCCGTGGTCTAATGGGTTTAGGATAGTTTTGGTTGCATTCTCGGTCAACCGCCTCGAGCGACTTACGCCGGAACACCGGGCGATGCTGACTGCGTTTGATATTCCGCTGCCGCTTTCTAAGGAACAGCTTGAGCCCGCATCGCAGTTTTCTCAGGACCAATCCAAGCCAATCTCGCAGTGCCCTCAGGACGATGGTGAGGCAGGCATGTTCCTTGAATTGTTCGCCGGCACTGCCCGCTTGAGTCAGGCATTCACACGCTTGGGTTTCCAAGCCTTGGCTTTTGACAAAGTATGCAAATCCAGCCATCCCGTTCAAGCACTCGATTTCGCTGATCGGTCGGAGTGTGAGGTCGTGCTGCAATTGATCCAGGACCATGCCTCTTCCTTGCAGTATGTGCACATGGCGCCGCCTCAGGAAACTTGTTTGGCGGCCCGGAACAAGGAATCTGCCAATAATTCGGCCCCTCAGGCCAGATCTCTTGCGCAGCCCTTAGGTCTGGACGGACTGCCTGATTCGTTGCAAAGGAGAGTTACTGAAGCCAACGACCTGTATAATTTCTGTCATGATGTGTTCCAGTTGTGCCGGAAGTTCAACATTCCTGTTAGTGTGGAGGCTCCGGCCTCCTCCCTCTTTTGGATCATGCCAATCTTTCAGGGCCTCTTGTCAGGTCCCGATAATCATGTCGTGGATTTTCACGAGTGCATGCATGGAGGTGATCGAGATCGAAAGCTTCGCTGGCTTTGCTCTACTGCATGGTTCAAGCCCTTGGGGCTTTCTTGTAACCGCAAGCATACGCATGCACCTTGGAACGTGACTTCCGATGCAGGAGCCAAAGGTGCCTATCCACCTCTCTTGTGCGCTAGGGTAGCTGAGCTAGTTGCTTCTCAGGTCTGCAGAACCCCAGTGGCCTCATCTTTGTTCGGGCCATCCAGCTCAGTCACACGGCTGGCTTATGAGAAACAGCCCCGGAAGCAACGGGCCTTAGTCAGTGAATTCGGCGCTTACGACGCGTGGGCGGTGCCGCTGGGCTTGGCTGCCTGCCCGCCCGCCTTGTTGAAAGCCTACCCCAAAGGTGCTCGTGCTGTTCGTCGCAAGCTTTTGCATTGGGGTCAGATTCGGGCTTGCGTTCTTCCTAGCCTTGATTTTGCCGTGCTTGAATCCACTTTGGGATCCAACTGGAAATGGAGTTTGGACTCACATGCTCCTCCTCTCGAGGAAGAGGACCAGCCCATCTGCAAGGTTTGTGGATTCATGAGTGATTCGACTTTCGATGATTTGTGCGAGGTACTTTGGATAGGCATTCCCCGTACCCCGTCGGACTTCGTGCAGCAAGCAGTGTTGGCAGGCCACCCTAAAAGGATACTCGAGGCTCAGATCGATGAACGAACCAAGCTCCTTGTGGATAACCTCTTGAATGGACGGGCGGCTCACGAGGACCTGGGGAAATCGCGACTAGCCGAGTGGAGCAAGATCGCTAAGGAACTTGAGCCTGTGGAGGAACAAGCTCGGAAATCATTGGACCCTTTGGTGAGCAAGATCCTTGGTGGGAAGAGAACCTTCCTACTTGAGCGGTTGCTCGCCGACTCGTCCTTCCCGGACCAATCCTTAGTCCCCGACCTTAGGAAGGGTTTTCCGCTGACCGGATGGATGCCTAGGACCGGGTTGTTTGTTGCCGAGCCTCGCCCCCCTAAGACCAGCCTGGACAAACAGCTTAGATGTGCATCAGCCAGGAATGCCGCTACGCTGGCCAGGGTATCCTCTCAGGCGGTCGATGCTGTCGCTGAGAAGGCTTGGTCCGAAACTCTTGAGGAACAGCAGAAAGGCTGGCTGTTCGAAGACCCGGATCCGGACCTTTCGTCGATCCTACTGGCCCGAAGGTTCGGCATCGTCCAAGGTGCCAAGACTAGGGTAATAGACGATGGGAAGGCAGCCGGAATCAATCAGACCGTTGGATTGCCCGAACGTTTTAGGCTGCACAACATTGATTTCATCTCGGCCTTCCTCGTCTGGGCCATGATGGACCCACGAGCTAAAGGGAAGCAGGTGTCGGGGAAAACTATTGATTTAAAATGGGCGTACAAGCAATACGCCGTCGATCCCTCAGACCGAGAAATCTTCAGAATCATCGTGCTTGACACTTGCTCGAGGAAACCCAAATTCTTCGGAGCGGCAGCGCTCCCCTTCGGAACGACGGGGTCAGTGGCTGGTTTTCTCAGAACATCTGCAGCCACGTGGCACATCGGCTCAGCCCTGCTGGGCCTTTCTTGGTGCAACTATTTCGACGATTTTCCTCTTTTCAGTTTGGACGAGCATTGCCCTTGCGCCGAGTCCTGTGCGGAAGCCCTGCTTGACATCCTTGGAATAACGTTCGCCAGGGAAGGAAAGAAAGCCACCGAATTCTCCAAGCAATGTCGGGCCCTTGGTCTGATCATAGATCTGAGTGAGTTCGGACAAGGAGTCGTGTACATCAAGCACACGCCCGAGCGTATTCAGGAATTGAGGCAGACCCTCACACACATTCTTGAATCCGGCTTGCTTGAGTCGTCGGAGGCTGAGGCCCTTCGAGGCAGACTCCACTGGTTCAGTTCTTTCCTTTTCGGCCGCCGGCCTTGCCAAGCCTTGAGAGTGTTAGGTCTTAGGGCTAAAGGTTTAGATAGGGGTAAGAAGCTGAGCAGTGACCTTCGTGATGCTCTCACGTACCTGCGTGATCGAGCTCTGGAGTCGCCACCTGTGCAGCTCACTCCTGATATCAAAGAAACCTTTTACGTTTTCACTGACGGAAGCCTCGAAGGAGATGTAGCCGGCGTGGGCGGCATCTTGTACGACCCACTCGGTAAACCTCTTTCGTTCTTTGCAGCCAGCCTTCCGATTGACGCTTTGAACAGACTCAAGGAAACTTCGAGCCACCCAATCTATGAGGTGGAGCTGCTGGCCATCTGGGCCGCCTTGAAGCTGTGGATGAGCCGACTCACCTGTTGCCTTGTAGTGATATACTTGGACAACGAAGCTGCAAAAGGAGCTTTGGTTTCCGGGAAGTCGTCCACTCTTCCTGGTCAGTCCATAGTGAGTTCGGTCCTTGACTTGGAGGACTCAGCAAGGATCCGGCCGTGGTATGGCCGAGTGCCAACCAGCTCTAATCCAGCAGATGAGCCCAGTCGAAGTGTCTTCGGTCATTTACTGAGGGATGGAGTGCAAAGGCTTCAAGCTCCGTGCGCTTGGCCGGTTTGATGCATCTGCTTACCGAGCTCGCTCTCAGATGGGGTGTGGCAGGGCGAGCAAGGTGTGAACAAACTCGAGACTTACTGCACCCCTCTGCCCTCTCGAGAGAAAACGAAGACGCTGTCCGAGTGTGTTGCATTGTTTAAGTTTTCGCATGCAATCAACAACAGTCGACTTTCAGAGACTCCCACGCGGTCAACACTAAGGAAATAAAGTTCCGGTCCCGGAGGGACGATGCTCTTATTTCCGTGTGTTGATGAATTTACTTTGAAAATTCAAGCGTGGTTTTCATGGCAACTTTTCATGCTTCAGCTTTTCAACACATGTCATTCGCTTTGCGTTTGGACAGTGGAATCCCTTGACCATCCGATGCCTCTGCTCGAGATGGGGAGGGATGTGGAGGTAGAAACTTTCTCTGGCCCATGAAATTTTGGCCCGCCCTCCCTCACCTTTGCTGAAGTGCCATTTCCTTTTTGCCTAACCCTGCCGTTTGTGGCAGGGCGAGCAAGGTGTGAACAAACTCGAGACTTACTGCACCCCTCTGCCCTCTCGAGAGAAAACGAAGACGCTGTCCGAGTGTGTTGCATTGTTTAAGTTTTCGCATGCAATCAACAACAGTCGACTTTCAGAGACTCCCACGCGGTCAACACTAAGGAAATAAACACATAATATATATATATATATGATATGGTTTATATGATCAAATATATGTTGAAAACGAGCTTCTAGGATATGGTAGAAGCTCCAAAATGGAGCTTCCAAAACGAGCTTCTAGGAAAGTAGAAGCTCCAAAATGGAGCTTCCAAAACGAGCTTCTAGGAAAGTAGAAGCTCCAAAATGGAGCTTCCAGAAGAAGCTTCCAGGAAGCGCTTTTTGAAATTCCTAGAAGCGCTTCTTGAAGAGCCAGAGCCATAAAATCCTAGAAGCTCGGTTTTGGGCTAGAAGCTTCAAAATGAAGCTGGCAGCTCCTTTCTAGAAGCTCCAAAACGAAGCTGCCAGCTTGAAAACGAAGCTGCCAGCTGCAAAACGGAGCTTCCAAACGGAGCTTCTAAAACACAGAAGCTCCGTTTTGGAGCTGGCAGCTGCAAAACGAAGCTTCTCGGAAGCCTAGGGATCTTTTTGACATCGCCTGAACTTGAAGACTTGCGACGCGACGATCACTCATTCACGCTTTGTCCACCGGTAAACAATCGAGTGGCAGTTGATGGCGCAGTTTTCGTGGATGGGTCAGCCTATCACGAGCGGTGGCGTGCGCTGCTGCGAGTTTCCGCAGCAGCAGTCCAGGTGTTCTGTCGAAGGCGTGTATACTCCCAGGAAGTGATCATTCTTCACAGCGTGCAGAGTTGTTCGCAGCTGTCTGGGCCTTGAAGCTCACCTGCGGGCCAGTCACAATAGTCAGTGATTGTGCTGGTGTTGTTGATCGGGCTTTGGCTTTAAAGAGCACAGGGTATAAAAGTGAGGACCTAGCTCTGTTTGATCACTTTGACTTGTGGCAAGAGTTCCTTACTGAGATCAATAACGGATTGGGTATCCGTGAAGTATGCTTCCTCAAGGTCAAAGCCCATGTTTCTCTTTCTTACGCTGGTCAGCCAAAGTGGATGACGTTAGGTAATGCCCAGGTTGACAAGCTTGCCAAGGCCACTGCCGTGGAGGCTTTTGCTATTTTACTGCACCGGGTTAAACTTTTTCTAATGAGGGCTGTTGATGTTCAGACCCACCTTGTCGCCACTTTGGTGGCTAGGAAAGAGAAGAGATATATGCTCAGTGACCCTGGGTTTGAAGAGGGCTTCGCCCTTCAAAGACTTGCGCATTTCCAAATCGTGCTGCTGCGTCCCTGTGGCTCGGCTACGAACTGAACTAAGACGTCTTTGATGTGTCGCCGGACTTGTTTGTCATGGCTTAGCTGGTGGTGGGGCACAAGGCAATACATTACTGCGTTGGACCAGCGCTTTGACAGTGACATAGCCGTGATCGAGGCAAACCTGTCTCGAGAGGTTGTTCTTTCGCCTTCGGACCCACCGGGGACAGCCGTCAGGTCAGCTCAATTGTATGCCATATTGTGCTCACTCCTGAAGGGAAAGGCGCTTTCCATTGTGCGCCAGATCGACAGCAAGCGAGGGTACGAAGCACTTCGACTGTTGCTTATGCAATATCAGCCTCGAAGGTTCGGTCTTTGGGCATTCTGTCTGCATTGACTACCATCAAATCCTTTGACCACCGACAGCCCATTCTGCCTCAGCTTCTTGAGTTAGAGCGTGCCTTTGAAGAATACCAGCGTGCATCAGGTGAACCCGTGCAGGAGTCCTTGAAAAGTGCTCTTCTTCTGAGGAGCATCATGGCGAGCACGCGCTCGCACATCGCAGCGTCCCTGGATGAGAATGCAAGCTACAGCACGTTGCGTGAGTGTGTGCTTAAGTTTGAGAGAACTCAGTTCAAGTGGTCTGGCATGCACGTGTTTTCACCCGATGGCTTGTTTGCAGCTAGCAACGCCGATGCTGGCGGTCAGCAACCAATGGATGTTGATGCCGTTACCAAAGGCAAAGATCGGAAAGGCAAGAAAGGACCCAAAGGCAAAGGCAAGGGTGACAAAGGCAAGCAGGGCAAAGGTCAGTGGAACTACCAGCAGAACCAGTGGGGTCAGCCGAAAGGCAAAGGCAAAGGTGACAAAGGCAATAAAGGCAAGCAGCAGCCGTGGCAGGGCAACCAATCGCAAGGCAAAGGTCAGTGGAACCAGCAGCAGAACCAGTGGAGTCAGCCGAAAGGCAAAGGTGACAAAGGCAACAAAGGCAAGCAGCAGCCGTGGTATGCAAATCCGTGGCAGCAGCCAGGTAAAGGTCATGGCGCCGTGTCACAGGTCACCGATGCGAGCACTGCAGTGCCGCAGCACAGTCCGTGCCCGAGCCCAGCCGCATCTACCGTTGGCGGCAGTGCATCTCAGGTCCAGGGTGCGGTTCGCAGGGTTGACTTCGCGGATGGATTTGTTTTCGACATGACAAGCCTTGATAATGCCCCTGTGTCGCAGTTTCGCGTGCAGACCATCACTTTGCCCAGTGATTGCGCAAGTACCCCTGGTGCTCGGCATCGGCACGGGTCATCGACACCACATTGTTGGCACTATGCAACTTTCCACAGCCTAGCTTATGGAACCTGCGACCTTGGTTGGTTGCGACCCACACTTCCTGGACTGGCACGTGTTTGCCTGCGAGGCCTTGGAGGCTTAGGCAATTGCTTTCTCGGTGCGTCAGTGCTGGACCCAGGCATGTCACGTCGTGCATGGCCGTCGCCGTCATCGTGATGACGAGGGCTGCTCTTGGCTTTGCTGGATGCACCACGGGATTGCGCTTGCCTCTGCATCCTGGCCTCACGGGCGGCATCTGTGATCCACTGTTCAGGATCGAAGCTTTCATCACTGCTCGTGCATTGCATGGGCATCTGCGGGGTTCCGGGAGCCCCGCCTGCAACGGGTGTCAAAGGCCTTGTAAACATCTGTTCGTTCACACTAACATCAAGCTGTCCACCATCAATGTGCACATTCACAGTGGGCTGACGACTGTCGTGACGGAAAACACAAGACGCAATGCACAGAACGATGCAAATTGCAATCACTTGGGCGGTGGCGCTCACAGCAGCTGGATAGGCCTCAACGAACGCAGCAATGTATGCAAAGATCTGCATCATCATGGCAAGGACTCCATCGAGGGATGAGGGCTCATCACTCCCATCATCCTGCCCATCATCTGCGCTCAAAGCACGTGTGGTTTGCAAAGTGATCAAGAAAGCTTGCAGAATCCTAATCATGTCCGGATCAGCCCCTGCAACAACAGCACGAACCTGCCTGTGCACTCTACACACCTGTACTGCGCGGGATTGCGCAGCAGCTTCCTCGCGGCCTACAAGTTCATATCCATTCTCCGAGTCTCGTACATTCAAGAGGTTCTGAAGGAAGCGGGTCCGCGAGGGATTCAACGACTTTGTCATCAAGTCACTGATGTTGGTGGCTGTCGGCACTGGCGAAACAACGATCTCACCAAGCTGCACCCTCTGCTGGATCCAGAGGAGACGGGCATGGATGTGGCGAACTCGTCCCACTCCTTGCCGCAACATCATAGACCGGGCCGCTGAGTTGTCGACCAACACTCGAAGAGGCGCGACAGCACCTTCAAACAAGTACTCCACCACTGCGTGGATCAACAGTCCATCAATGGCACAACTGATGGCAGCATGGTATTCTGACTCAGCGCTCGAAAGGGCGATCAGACGTTGAGACCGGCTGGCAGAGTAGACAAGTTGTCCGTCCACCAGAAATGCCGATCCAGACACACTCTTACGAGAAATCTTGCAACCTGCCCAGTCGGCGTCACTGTAAGCTTCAACAACATGCTTGCCATCCTCTTGCACGATCATACCTTGCCCAGGCTGGGAAGACGAAATGCATTGGCACTGGCCTTTGTGCTGATGCAGATACCCAGTCAAATGACGAAGGATTGCCCAAGAGCCTTTGGTGGGCTTTGACATGTAAGATGCAAGGTAACGGATGCAGAACTGGGCCTCTGGAATGTCAGCTTGCAGATAAAGAAGGATCCCTACGCAAGACCTGAAAACGGAGGCTTCGGCGGGCGGCAGCTCGGGATCATCATTGGCCTCAGTCGGGAGAGTGCCTGTTGGCATGGGCGATTGCCGCGCTCGCACTTTCCCTTGGCTCAGCCCTGTCATGTCCAGGAGGCGCTCGAGGTGCTTCCCGTGGACTTGGATGCAAAGCTCACCATCCGAAATCAAAATGTGTCTCTTCTTCAAAAACATCAGCTGATCATTCACATCTCGGATCCACTGCACAGAAATGGTGTATTTCTTGCTAAGCTGGGCACAGCAGTTCTCTAGCACAGCAGTCGCGCCGGCGGCAAGCAAATCGTCCACGTGGAGGAGGCCGGCGCCCTGCCTGTCGGGAAACCGCACGATGGATGCCATTTGCGCCATCGGCTGTTTGCTGCAGTGTTCGGCCAGGTAACCGGAGAAGTCACCGAACCATCGGCTCGACCCATCACGCTGGCCCGGGAGACACTTGTCCAAGCGAAACCACAAAGTCTGATGCCCAAGCTTCACAGAAGTCACAGTGGGCTCGCCCTGGCTGCAAGTCAAGTAAGCATCTGCAACGTCGACGGCAATCATGGACCATCCAGCGGCACGCTGCTGCATAAACAGCGCTGGGATGATGCGAGTCACGATGGAGCTGCTGGCAGGGCTAAAGAGACCCTCGCGATGGGGATCCAGAAAGGCGAACGGCGAACTCCCTCGCCACCAAACGAGCCCTTCTGAGCCAAACCTCCTTGCCCCCTATGCACTTCTGGCGCCATGACACAACGAACTTGGTGCTCAACGTGCGATGGCCTGGCAGTGGCCCTGCAACTTGCACAAGGACACTCTTGGCGCCAAGGCGGGCAACTTCAAAGAGGGAGGCTTGCCTGTCGACCTCAAACAGCTCTTCGGCACTTAGCTCGGGCTCGTGATCCGACAGGTCGCGGATGAGGCACTTGGGAATGCCTTCAGCAGTCACTTCATAATCCGCATCCTGCTCATGCAGCTGCTCGCTCAACTCATCTTCATACATCTGCAAACTTTCTGAAATTTCAGCATCAAACTGCAACTCCAATGTTTCATCTGCATGATGGAGTTCCTCTGCATTGCTGCTGCGGGCGGACCTGATCATAACACTCCTGAGAAGACGAGGCCGCTTAGGCTCTGGCGGTACTGCAGAAGACGGTTCATCCCCGCCTGGCCGGGATCTCAAATCCTGAAGCAAAGTATCATCCGGGACACGACCGTCCGGGAGAGAAGCTGGAGACGGAGAGTAATCGATGGATGTTCCAGGAGTGACAGGCGAGTCAGCTCCAGCGATTTCCATGGGCGATGCAGCAACAGGGCGGCGGTCGCCACGATCGAGAAGCAAAGTCGGGCGGCTAGAAGGGGCCGCGGTTGCGACGCTCGGAGGCATCACCGCTGGAACTTCACTCTCCTCAGCCTGCGCGGGCAGCACTGCTGGAACGGCAGGAGAAGCTGAAGGAAGTTGCTCTCGCACTGGAAGTCCTGGCGGTGGCATGACATTCAACGGCACATCTGGCAGTGGCGCAGCTTTGGGAGCACGCAGCTTAGCCTGAGGAATCATTTTCGTGCCAATGGTCCCAAGGTGGTAGTCCCATGGCACGCCCTTGATGGCTTCAGTCAGAGCTTGCTCGGAGGCCCACGGTTGGCCCGTCCGGCGGACTGATCGGGTGAGCTGCACGCCTCGAGGAGTTGCCACCACAAACATGTCATTCACACTGCTCTTCGTCAAGAAGATCGACATGGTCCAGCGTGGGGAGCCTTTCTGGCCGGCCGTTGTAGCGGCATCCAGAAGCACGCTCATGAGCAGTCAACCCGGACTTGACATGAAACCGATTGTACAACCAGCTGGCCTGCACCCAGGCCCACGCAAAGAGCGGGTGCTGTACCGGCAACGCGAGGTCAAATTTGGACCGGGCTTGCGACAGCAACACGTTTGCAAGATTGCGAATCACATCTATGCTCTTCTCAGCATTGCCATTCTGCTGGTGCTCATCAATGCCTGGATTGCGGATGCGAGTGCGGAAGCCGAGGCGCTTCCTTGCTGCCAGAACTAAGCCTTGGAGCTGCAACATGCTTGGCTCCTGATCGCACATCAACTCGACCTCGGTATGACCGAGAAGCTGGCAAAACCTGACGAGCTCGCAGGCTGCTGATCGCATGCTGTTCCCAGACTTGTCCGGGAGAGGAAGTGCAAAGATGCTTCCGGTGTGCGAACAATGACCGACAAGGCAGGTGAGCTTATCCCTATCCGAGGCATCGGGTGCGCCTTCAAGCTGGTTCCCGGCACTGTATCCCGTGTAACACAGATCGAAGCTTATGGTAGGGTAGGCACGAGAACCCTTGGGATCCACCGTAGGCCGGTCCGGCACTGCCTTCATCATCACACAGTGGCTGCACCACGCAGCATATGGCAGGTGGGTGACCTCATGCAGCAACTGCGCCTCACGAGAGGGCGGCGCTGGCATCGGCTGCATGTTTGGGTCACGGGAGGAAGCATCGGCGGCGTGCCGCGAGATTTCAACCTCGGCCGAGAGCTGTTGCTTTTGCTGGTAGGCCTTCAAGCGATCAAAGCAGCATTGCTTCGAGCCGGACTTGCTTAGTCCTAACTTCTCGCAGGCAGCCTTCAACGCCCCGAGGGCGGAATGCACAGAAAGAGCGACGCCGTCAATCACAACATCCTGGTCTGCCTGCTGGCGCACTGGCGGCGCCTCGAACGCATCTGCAACTGGCTCCGGCACGGGTGCGACTTCCTCTGGCTCTTGGCCCATCTGAAAATCAAAATCAACTCCCTCGGGCGCGTCAGCGCCGAAGTCGGCCTGCGGCTCGGGATCAACCTGCTCGCCGCTGTAAGACTCAACGGCACCTTCAACCTTGACTCCGAAAATCTCAGGATCCTCATCGCCGCTGCTCAAAATGGTGATGCAGTCGGCCTCGCCACACGGGAGCGGCGCCGTGGCATTGATCAGCAGCTGCCACTCGACGCACTTTTCAAGGATTTTCCATGACCCTTGGTAATGCACAAGCGTGGTCCTGCAAGGAAGAGTCAAGGGAACGAGCAAGGAGGGATCAATGTACAAGGAAGTGACTCCTCTCCACACAAAATGGTTCCCGCTCGTAGACATGTGCCAGCCATAAGGCGAGTTCTCAAGCTCATCTGAAGGCTCAGCAAGAGTAAACCGAACATGTGCAATCGGCTCACCTATGGCATCGACGTCATCTTCAACCCGAAACACTGAAGCATCCAAGCTCAGGCTGTTGCCTTTGAATTGCATGGGAATCTCAGCTCCTGACTGCTGATGCACAAGGAACATGCCATAGTCATCTCGCGAGGGGTACCATCCGGCTTTGATTAACCGGCCGAGAGAAAGAAGAGGCTGGGACACCCCAGTTGCAATGCACTTCTCACGCAACGTGATGGGACGGCCATCGCGGCCGGTGATCTGGAACTGGATGTTCCTTTGCGCTGCAACCTTCATCTTGGAACCTTGTGCATCCCTGACCTGAGCTGAAAATGCCTTGGCAACCTTCTCTCCTGCTGTGCTATAGCTGAACGGCACGCATGACAGATCAGCACCGCTGTCGACAATCACTGTTTCAAGCTCCTGGCACACAGCACGGACAAAACTCTGAGGCGTTGCACTTGACTCTGAGTGGCACTCAGGCGTAGGACCCATGGTGCCATCGTACGACCAATCACCGAAGGACTGGGGACACTCAGGCAAAATGCACATGGCGTCTCCAGTCGCTGACGCGTGGACCCAGTCACTGTCGTCATCGCTGTATGACATGTCATAACACAGGGGCCCAGACTGGAGGTGATTGCAACGGATCTCGTAGTTGTTCTCTGACTCACACACGTCACACCAACTGGACATGTGACTGCTCGGCGATGCGGCTGCACTGAAAGTTGGGGATTCATGAAAATTGGCATCCAAGCTAAAATCGTCCGAAAATGAAAATTCCAAGCTTGGCTCGCATGCGGCCTGGGGCCCAGACTGTGGCAGGTGATTGCAATGGATCTCGTCGTTGTTCTCTGAATCACACACATCACTGCACACACCCGGGAGCGATTGATCATCGGATGATGTGTGTACAAAGCTTGAGATGCTCATGATTATGTGGCTTATGCCAACAGTCGTGTGAACTGCATTTCACTCTTGTGATGTGCCAGACAGCACATGGTCCTTGAAGGTGAAATGCACCATTTTGGTGCCAATCTTGATTTACAAACTCCGAATGCGTCGGCTGTGGAGCAGCCGTAACTCCGAGCGGATGGCCAACATCCTGACAACTCAGAGTTGTCACAATCTTTACATGTGGCAGCAACGTTAAACGCATGCTGCATTGTCGATCTGAATCCTCTTGAGTGCTTACGAAGGTGACCTCAACGCAGTGACGAGTCACCGCATTCTTGAAGCGCCTCCGCTTGGGTGAGTCAAGCGACTTTGTGTGCCGAGCTGCCCAAGCTTGGTATACAGAGATTGCGTAGAGCTGCTGTACAGTCGTAGCTGAAACCGTGTAGATATGAGCCCAATATCGTACATACGTAGCGTTGTGGCGTAACTATCGCCGAACACTACGAATGCAGACCATCGTGAACTAGTGTACTTTGCTTTATGGTGTGGCAAACTTTCGATCGGTGTCGATGCTCAGCGCATCTCACCGAGGCGGGGTGAAGAAAGTTTTCCCGCACGCGTGCCCACCATTTTACTTGTATTTCACATGTGTTTTACAGTCATACTCTTTGTCTGCAGTTTCACTTGAGATCTCTACTTCCGTGCGAAATCATGGCTCAAGAAATGAGGGTTGTGGGACTCTGTTTTTCTTCAGTTTCCCCAGCAGATCAGAACTGAATTCGGCCTAATTCGGTGGTTCGGCTTCACGCCCGTTGACAAGCTTCCAAAGGCTCGCGAGGCCAATGGATGGAGTGGGTTAAAAAGTAAGTTGCTTGGAAGTGCCATGCAGCTACTTCGAAGTGCCGCGCCCCCTAAAGCCCTTTCGAAATCCCGTTTTGCAAGCACTTTAAAGCCCCTGAGATCGTTAGACTGCGGGCCGTAAACCTGCGTACCGAATTCTGACCTATGTCTCGAACCCAGACCTGTAGCTATCATAGAGTGGAGAGCTGGAACACCCTCCCCAAAGAGAGGATAGAACAAGCTTATGCGGACGATGGGTGCAAGTTGCACGCTTCAGACCAGGTTTCACTGTGAGATGTGGCATTGTTTGTCAAGTTTACGTCATTTTACATGGTTTCATGCAATTTCCCTTCGTTTGCTCACTTTTTTCTTGTCAAAAGCTTTCAAACAGACCTAAGAAAACCAAAGAGTGGAAGCTGCATATTGCACAGGCACCATTGAGCCCTCTCTCTGTCGCTCTGTCGAAAGGTTGCAAAGGATGGTTTTTGTGCTGTTTGCGTCACCGGTGGAGCTCACATGTGGTTCAAATCAGCTTGTGTCTGTGCATCTGTGCAGCCGTTCCGGACAAACAGGTTTTGTAGGTTCTGTGTGTGTCAGCCTGTACATGGTGCTATGTCAAGAAGCTCCTTTTCCGAAGAAGCAAGGAAGAAGACAGACCGTGGCATCATATTACCCCACACACTTCCGATGGAAAAGTAAAAACATGTAGTGACGAGCCAAAACTTTTCAAAAACCTTTGATATTTGCAGGTTCCTTCAATACGGTACTTCAAAACATGTTAACTTTCAAAAAAATGGCTGTCAAAAAGCCGAGATTGACGAGTACCCGACATTGCGTTGTAATGTGCACATCAATGTGTCGTTTTCGCTGCCGCAACTCCCAGCATGAAGTTCGAGCGCTGTCCGCCTGAGCTGCAAATGACCTGGTGGTCGTCAGTGATTGCAGCATTGAATTGCTTGTACATGTCCCGCATCGTGAAAGTTCTCATCAGATGGAGCAACATGAATTGTCGTGCAAAATGAGGCGGGTTCCCGAGTTCCACACATTGAAGCGTGTTTAAGAATGTGAAAGTTTGTTCATGTTTGATGTGTTGTTTGATTGAATCAGTCCTGCAAAGCCTTTGCAGGTGTCGTGTGTATAGGTGACAGGTTGCAGCACCGTTCCTTCATCCAGTACCCTGCAGGTCATGGCTGTCAGTTCAAGTATCGGCGGGAGCAAAAGTTCAAGCAGTTGATGCAAACGGCCAGCATGGACAGAAAGCATAATTGAGTCATTAAGTTGAAAGTAGGATACGTGCATTGCCACTTGGAAACATTCTTCCAATTGCGATCTCAGCAGTCGCAGCATCGCCGGTTTTTGTTTGGTTTTCGTAGGCGAGCCTTGCAGATGGCGGCGGCATTTCGGTCGAGAGCCCATGCCCTGCCCAGGCCATGCCAAGCGTTATGGATTCCAGGTGACGAGACGCCATGGAGTCGAGCATGCCAAACCAGCTCGTTCAGCACATCTGGAAACCGTAGCAGCAGCCCGCTTGTTCGCGCATTAACGAGGCTCCCGACCTTCGTGAAACATCGAAATGGAAAGCGAAACTGCAGCTTGGCAAAGGCTCGCGCTGTTCCAGATGTTTCCGAGAGTCCAAGAACGGCTTTTGTGTCAGTGGTGTCGTGGCTGAAAGGGAAAGGTTTTCGGAAACTTCCGTGCAGCAAGCGCAGCTCAGGGTGCCCGCACTTCCGAGATCGGTCACAACGGAGATGTGTGATTTTGGCGACTGCACAAGATTCGTTGTCCGTAGATCTTGTTATATTGGAAATGTCGGCATGAGAGACACTAGTTCAGCCATGTCCTCAAACTCTTCGGAACGGCTATTTTCTCGAAATGCTTGGCATACAGTCGTCAGATGTGCTGTATCACCGCGGACCTGTAAAACGAGCTCAGACGAAACACTTATCAAGCATCAAAGGTAGAGACTTCCCAGATACAGGGAAGACGGGCAGACTCGAGCAACGTCGGTCAAGCGACTGTGTGGACTGTGTTGCTAAACTTGTAACACGCCTCCAAGAACTCAGGTGAAATGGGACTGATCTGCGACAAGATTATATAAACTCACGCAGGCAGCTCCTGAGCAGCTGCAGCAGCAGCAGGCGGGCACGGGCGGGCATGACTGAGTGTTCCAAGTGACGCTCGCTCCAGAACTCTTGAAATGTGTTGGCCCAGTGCTCAGAGTAGATTGAAATGATCATTCCTATCATTGCTCACATTACTCGATGCCATGGAGATGGGTGTCCATGCCGCGAACCTGTTTGGTTTGTTGCAGCTTCGCCACGTGCAGGCCAAAGGTTTGAGATGCCGCTTCCAAAGGAACCGCTCCTGGGTGGATCGATTTGAGGTGACATCTGTGTTGAATGGCCACAGGGGCTGCGTGAATACCATCCGCTGGTCCTCAGATGGTGAGCTTCTGGTAAGTGGGAGCGATGACATGATGGTTCACCTTTGGAGGCTGGGCCCGCATCTTTGCGGCCATGCAATTCGCCCGTCGGTCTGCCTTCCAACATTTCACCGGCATAACATTTTTGATGCGATCATCACCAGCGACATGCAGAGAATTGTGTCGTGTGGGGCTGATGGCTACGTGTGCCTGACAGATATCTACAGTGGACAAAAGATGAAACTGTTCGAACCTGACAGAGGCCACTTTTTTGCATTCAAAATCGCAACTTTGCCGGATGTTTTGGACCACACCTTCTTTGTTAGTTGCAGCGATGGCTGTGTTCGCCACTTTGATTTGCGAGGGGATGACCATGCCGTCGCCGTCAACACAGGTGGAATCGGATTGGCAGGACTGTCAGTGAACCCTGCTAGAACCGACACTATCGCAGTGGGTGGCAACGATGCGTTCTTGCGGATTTATGATATTCGCACCTTGCGCATGCATCCCGAGTCGAGGGTTGCAGCAGACATGCCGTTGACTCCAGCGGTCTCGCTTCACTCAACGGAAAATATGATTCGAAAACAGCGCAGCATGGCATCAAGTTTGTTGTCTCGATCAGAGGTGGGCATTTCTGGAGTTTGCTGGAGCCTTTCCGGACAGTCCCTTCTTGCCAATTATCGAGGTGGCGAAATCGAGCTTTTTGACGTCGGACCTAGCACAACAAGTGAGAAAGCCGTTGCAGTGACAAAGAACTCGGCACCAGTCTCGCTACCAAGCGAGGCATGCAGCGTAGTGACCTTGCCGGCATCCTCTGTTCGCTTAAGCTCACGACGGTCATTTGAGGGTAGGACCAACGAAGAAACTTGTGCAAAGGAAGTTCAATTTCTGTGTGGTGAAGCTGCAGTGGGCAGCGGGGGAGACTGCGGCAATTTCTATGTGTGGGATGTGTCCTCAGGCGGGTTGCTCAAAAAACTCAGAGCTGATCGACACATTGTAAACTGTGTGGCGCCACATCCAACATGGCCATTGGTCGCCACATCGGGAATCGATTCCGCAATCAAGATTTTGGACGTTGCTGATGTGGATGTGAGGACGCGAAGAAGCGGCACCTTTGGAGGCAGCGCGTCTCAGTTTCAGGAAGCTCAGGAGACTAGCTCTGGGACTTCGCCCTCGCCCTCAGCCTCAGACCCATCTCCCGAGCTACCAGCGACTTGGCATGCTGAGGCCGAGTTCGCATGAAGCTATTCTAACTTGACTTACTAGTTCATTTTCATAGTGGTTCATAGTCCATGTCCACTTCGCTTGGCGCCGTCAAATCTAAGGAACATCTTGATGTGGGCCTGCAAGAGGCAGCAGTGCAAGAAGCGATGACCTTCAGACGACAAGGCAACGCAGCGGTCGGGCAAGCAGACTGGATCTCAGCGCTGTCCTTCTACGAGCGGGCCCTGCAGCGCCTATGCTTCGAACCTGTCGATGAGTTGCGCAATGAGACAGAAAGTTTGGAGCTTGATGTCCGGCTACACTGCGCATTTTGCACCTTAAATCTGGAAGAATTTGATTCCGCCGTTGTGCACTGCAACCGCGCGATCCAACTGGATCTGTACAACGCACAAGCATTCTGCAGACGAGCGGTTGCACATGGTGGGATGCTTGACTTCGCAGCAGCATACTCCGACATAGACACTGCCGCAAGCTTGGCTCCTGAAGACTCTGACATCGCCCGCATACGTTCAAGGTTGAAAAAGCACGAGAAGCGCCAACTGAAAGGTTGGCGCCGATAAGTTCGTAGCCGAGCATACTATTCCGACAAGCCCCGTCGCGGAAGTTATGAAGTTGGATTCGTGCATGATGGAGAGTCATCTTTGGTGCTCAATCCGCTGAAGACAGAGGATTGCTGCCGCTTTTGTCAATTCAGCAACACGTCCCAGCGATGTCTGATCTGTAGACGGCATGCATCTGGACTGCCACATTATGCTGCAGCTGTGCGGCAAGCCTTATCCCCGCGTTTGGACAGCATGCTTGTTGTCATTGGCATGGCCCGTAGCCACGGCATGTTGCAGCAGCTTGTTCATGTGCGTTCGAGTTGACCTCTGCCAGTGAGTTTATGGTGGCAAGGGCCTGCAAAGGCGGTATCCACCTATCAATGCTTCGTATCTCTTGCGGCCCAGGACCAACACGGATGAGTACAGTGTAGACGATGAGCACGGACTCCCTGCGTCTGCGACAACATAGCTTGAAAAAGCTGAACACTCCATGATGATGCAGGGTCTGGGGTTGGATCATGCCGTGAAGGCAAGTTTTAGTTCCAGTTTCAGCGAATCGGAAGCAGCGAAGTATGCATTCCTACGTGGCGCAGGAAATGCATCTTCTTCGCAACCTGGAAGACAGGCCCTGCTCAGCAGTGGGAAGTGCTTTTGGCCGAATCGTCTGGACAAGATACTGGTCACCATGTCAAGCATGTTGTGTTGTAGAGGCTTTCGGCCGGCATTTGGACTCTCTTCTCGTCAGGGTTTTGAGGTTGGGGGCTTGGAACGAAGCTTCAAAGAGGCGGCTGATGCTTGAAGCGCTGGCGCCGCAGAAGGCTGGCCCGGCTTGCTTACTGCTACACTGCAGAGTACCGCATTGCTGCAGTTGGAGTCATTGTCCTACTCTCCTGGTCTGTGTGCGTGGTCTTGGCTCAGAAACAGAATCGGGTCATCGTGTTTCGAGAAGACGGTTTGCTCTGTTTCATGTTTCTTCATGCCTTCGTTCGTTTGGCTGGAGGCATGTCTGCATTCCCATCCTTCATTCTTCCGTATTCATGTAAGCAGGTAGGTCACTGTCAGTCGATGATGCATGTGGTGCTTTACAGATATGTCATTGCCAATCTTGCACGGTTCTAGCCCCGACACCCTGCACTTGCTAATGCATCCGTGGAACCATGACAGTCCAAGTCTTCATGGTTTTGCTTCAATGCTGCCTTTCGGTTTCCCTGGGCAAACCTGCTCTGAAGGTGGTGCCAAACGGACCTCCAATGCCACACATGTCCAGGGGCCCGACGGCAGGGAGAGAGAAGCCCCCGGCAATCGACGACCTGACTGAACCCGGACCCAAGCATGCTGACAGACATGCGTTGGACCATGCTGAAACAACTTCGCAGAAGGCCTCCGCTCCGGGGTCCAGCTTGAGCTTGCCCTGCGAGGACGTTTATTTATTCCACAGCCAAGTCAAGAGATCCCCTGTACTGATGTACACATCTCACATTAGCACCTGGCTGTCGAAGAGCCCGCACCAAGCAGGCGTTGCAACGGTTGCTGTCCTGGTCGGTCTTCTTTGTGCATGGGACGGCCCGCGTGTTTGGCAGGTGCTTGTCATCACAGCGTCCTCTTTGATTGTCGCATGGCTGGTCCACTTTGAAGCAGTTCTCAAGAACCTGGTGCCGAGCCTCTTTGCAGAGCTTGTGTTAACGGTTGCAGCAGCCAGCACAGTGGCACTGGCTGTGCATACTGGCTTCGAAGGCTCTCAAGTTCTAGTCGGTGCTTTTGCAGGCTTTGCTGCTGCTTCATATTGCTCAGATTGGGCGCGTGCGGCTGATGACCACATTGCTGGAGCTGCACTCCTCTGGTCTTGCTTCGGCGGACTCCTTGGCACATGGATTCTACTTGCGTGGAGAAGGGAACTTCTCTCCACTGTCGCGCCGTTGTTCGGAAGCTTCTTGGTGGTGTCGGGATCGGGCAGCTTGCTGTCACGAGCCGTTAGTTTGCCATGTTTGCCACATATGGGCGTGTGGTCATGGGATGCTTTGGTACTGCTGGGCCCAGCCGGGACACATGCATTGGCATGGCACATGCTCTGCATACTTCTAGCCGTGTCCTGTCAGCGGAGCGGTCGTCCTGTCCTTGCGCTGTGGTGTTTGATCGCATTTACCAGCTTGGTGGCTCTAGGCGCTTTGCTGGCCGGAATCCAGTGTCACACAAAAGACAGGCGTGCTGATGGCACTCCCTGCCCAGCATTTCTGGCTGTTCCCGACAATTGGCAGTGGCAGCTTTCAGGGTGCACAGCATGGGTGATGTTGACACTGGTTTCTGGGTGGAAGCAAATCGTCAGCAGCCCTCCAACTTCAGGTGCAGAACAAGGTAGAGGAATATTTGATTCTCGTGCCCGTGGAATCTATGTGCCTGTGGAAGAGGTCTCGGCTGAAGACGGTCTTGCTGACAAAGCAGATCCCCTGAAGACCTTGTTGCCCTCTCAGCAAGGCGCCCCTGGCAGCCCAGGACTTGAGAAGCCTCTGACGCTTTCTGGCTTCGTTCATTCACTTCATGCACGGGGACGGGAGCGACTGGGCGGGATCGGGGGCCCCATGGGCCCCTCCTAGGTTCTCGGCCTTGGGTCCACAAGCGGCCCCAAACGAACTTGAAGGGGCCAAAGTGCGCCACTGCTACGCTCCGCGACGCGCTCACGTCCAAACAAAGATCACTGCCTCGCAGAGCTAATGCTGACCGCCCCCAAGTGCCACCTTTCGCATCTCCAGGCAGTCAAGGCGGCAGTCGCACCTCACTTTCGGATCAGTATCGGCGATTCGATGGGAGCGGCCACGGCCTTTCGCAGCTGCGAGGCAGAGGGCTTTGCAACGGAGAGATGCAATGCAGAGAGAGAGAGTGTCTGTGTCTCGCCAGGATAAGCGTGTCTCAGCACCATTCTAGCCAATTAAATCGCCATACTGGCAGGCTGCAGGAGCACCGATGCCAGCTTTCTACCGGGCAGTACTGCTGATGAGGCCAGTGCAGTGAAAGAGAGTCGCCCGATTTTCGGGTGCTCACTCGTCGGGAGGCTTTTTGTTTGGACGCGATGCTTGCCCCGAGCATGCTTTCGCCGTCCGAACAGACAAGTCAGGAATGAAGGAATGAAACGCATGAATCGACTCGGCGCAGATTCAGTTACTAATTTTTTGATCATTTGTGTGTGTGTGTGTGTGTGCGTGGAGAGATGGGGCGACATCATTTCGACTGTGTTCATTTTCCAATGCTGTTCGGTGTAGCTGTAATCGTCATCATATCATCATCATCATCGTCATTGTTATCATTCTCATCCCCGTTGTCGTCGTCGTCGTCATCTTCGTCATCGTTATTTTGGGTGGATGGTTTGGGCGAAGTGCAGTCTGTGCCGATTCGATAAAATTATCCGCAGGCCAAATGCCTTTCGTTTTCGGGGGCCGGAAAAGAAAAATGAATGGCTTGTGGCGGTTAGGGCCATGGAAGTCTCGTAATTCCTGGTTGGGAAGGGGGTGTATAGGTCTGGTTCAGGACAACCTTTATCTTGAATTCGAAGCTGCATAGGGCATGTGGCGGCAGAGGACTCACAGCCTGAGAAGACCAAGGGGCGAAAACTGGGTCCTGGTGTTTCCTTCATTCCTTCTGTACACGTTCTCTGGTGCAGGTCCTTGTATTTGTATTGGTCCATCGCAGATGATAGATCAGACTCACGCGCCATTTACAGAGGAGCCGCTCCGACTCGAAGGCTCTCGAGAACCTCCTTCACACCGCGTGATCAAACCGAAACAAGGAAATCAAGGACACAAGACTTGGAACCCTTTCCTTGAAGCCCGAGCTTTCAGCATCAGCAACGCTTGAACTTTAAAGGGCGCATCGGGAAGCATGCAGAAAAGCGTTCCGTGTCCGCTGTGTCTCAGTGCTTTTGACGAGTTCATGGCCGCGGGAAGAGCATGATAATGTCAGTGCTAAGAATATAATACACAAGCAAGCAAACGGACTTGTCGCGGGGTGCTGGATCAGGCGCGAGCTGCTGAAATGGGCTTTGGTTTTGGGCTCAGCAGCCCCGGGTGCCTGATCCGTCAACGGGCGTGCGGCGCGACACAAGGCCCCCTTTTCCGCTTCCGGCGGTGCTGCTTCCTTGGATGCAGCACGTGGGGCGGCTCTTTGCGCGCAGCTCTGTCAGACGTGACCTGGCGTAGGCATGGGCAGTTGGGATTCGGATTCCTACGCTGTGATATTTGTGCTCTGGCACCAGTTCAGGCATCCGCTTGCCAGCGCGCTTTCCGATGGAGGCGGGGGCGGGGCTGGCTCTTGGTGAATTCGAGAAGGAGATCCAAGGAGCTCTGCTTAAGCCGACTCAAGCGGACTCAAGCGGCGACTCAAGTGGTCAAGTGGCTCCAAGGAAGCCTGAGCAAAGTAGGCTTTTCTTGGAACGGCGCAGGTGACCGCGCCATCTTTCGCAGGCTCCAGCGCCCTGTGCAGCAAGCACTGCAAGGTCCAGAGCACATGACATCTCCACGCTCTTGAAATGAGTTCATACTCGTCTTCTGACAGCTTTGCTGGGTGCCTGGCGGCTGCCCGTGCTTCGGCAGCATCACCTCCAGACCTCGCCCAACATCGCAGAAAGGCACTGGAAGGGAGGGCTGCAGAGCTTCTGGTTTGATGATCAGTGTCGAATCGCTTTAGCTTTGAGCGGATTTGTGTAAACAGTAGCAGCATACATGGACTCGTTGTTGCTTTCGTCGGATTTGTGCAGCATCACTTTGAGTGGGCAATGAGGTAAGGCAGATTCAGTGAGCTGGCGAACATCCGTCTTTGTTATGATTCATCAAAGTTTCTCCAATTGCAACCGTAAGGTTGAGACTCACGCTGCAAGGGAAACATCCATCCGGCTGCCACCCTTCGCTTGTGAGACAAGAAAGTCTGTCTGTGGGTGGCGTCAGGAGACTGCGCCGACTCTACTCTACACGTGGTGTAGCGTCGCCAAGCTCCCCCCACTCCCTCCACCCCCGCAATGGTATGGGAGACCCTGCCCCCCCCCATGTGGTTGGATGGATGGGTTGCGGTTTGGATTGATATGTGCTCCTGCCTGTGTGCCTCTGTGTGGACGTGGGCGGTTCTCCCCCCTCCCGTGCTGTGATAATTTCTGGCCCCCTGTGGTGGGATTGGTGGTTGACGGTGGGTGAATTCGGGTTTGCGTGAGCCCTTGGGCAGGTTTGCGCCCGACAGACCAGACCTACTGAAAGGTCGCAAGCAGCAGCGGTTATGGGTAATTGAACCCCCAGTGACCCATTGAGACGTCGCCATGAACTCACCAAAAGTGGCTGCTGCGTGACGATTCCACCCTCATGCCATGGAGGGGGGCGGGGGGGCGCTCTGACGCAGCGACGCGGCACCATAAAAGTGAGGATAGTCTCCATAAGATATCAGCGACGCGCGCAGGTCAACCAATTGCTTTGCAACAGCTGCAAGACGTGGAAACGGCTTTGAGCCTTGAGCTGCAGTCTCTCACCTGATCTCGCTTCTTGTAGAGCGACGATGTCTCTGGATCGGGCTCACAACGCGCGCCTAATCGCAGGCCGCACCACACACACAGAGACTCACAAACATGCGCCTTACAAACTAGGGAGTCAGCATCAAGAGCAAAGCATTTGCCCAGTCGATTATTTGAGGCTGCCTCAAGAAGAAGAAGATTGGAGTTCCATGGGTTCCTACGGTTTGGACTTGCGAGGCAAGAGGTGCTCCGCTTGGTAGCGGCCATTGATGAAGGCACAGCACAGACTTCTTCTTCCTGAGAGTCTAGAGCCTTGGGCTGGCTGCAAGGCTTCGGGCGAGAGTTGCTTGCCGAGCTCCGGATTGTCGTAGCGACCCAGCACGCTCTGCAAAGCGAAGACGGGTCAAAGATATCCACAAGTCAAAGTCAGAGTTACCTGCAGGGCCTCGCTGCCCTGGATCAAGCGGGCTTTGGTCGCCCTCACCTTTGCCTTGCGGCGGCGTGGCTGCAAGGAAGCAAGTCAAGTTCTCCAAAACGCGGGTGGCTCCCAGCGCGCACCACGACGAAGCGAGAAGCCACTAGTGAACTGCAAATGACCAGACGAACTTACTTGCAGCTACCGTTAGCACGAGGGTCAGGCAATTGATGAAGACGATGTAGATTGCCTGCATGCTCATGCCGGTAAATCATTGGTGGTGTTACGGTGGCCAGGATTGCTGGTTACCTATCCTGGTGGCCAAGGAGATTTGCAATGGTGGAAAGTTAGACCATGTCATCCTAAAGCTTGGAACATGTCAAGCAGCGCATGTCATGCACTTAGGGTGCTTCCTCGCCTGGAAAACCCACCCTCGCAACACGGAGACATTTGGTGAAGTCTTCGGCATGGCATGGCCTCTAGCCATATGCAAAAGGGAAACTACGGCGCTGAAATCATGAACCATTCCATACAGCGGCAGAGCTCTGCAGGAGCAACGCAGCACGAAGCACGCACGTGCACACAGACACAGACACAGACACAGACACAGACACAGACACAGACAGACAGAGACAGAGAGAGACAGGGGGTAACACCCTTATACCATAACCCTGGCGAAAGAAAGAAAGACAGAGACAGAGACAGAGACAGAGAAAGAGACAGAGACAGAGATAGAGACAGAGGCACAGACACAGACACAGACAGACAGAGACAGAGACAGAGATAGAGAAAGAGACAGAGACAGAGATAGAGACAGAGACAGAGACAAAGATAGAGACAGAGACACTGACAGAGACACAGACAGAGACACAGACAGAGTTTCAGACACGGACACAGACAGACGCACACTAACACACACAGAGACACACACACAGCAGACACACATACAGCAGACACACACAGACACTGATGGATTCGGCCAAGAGTACGAGTGCAAGAGGAAAAAGAGAGGCATGTTGTTGTTGTTGCAAAAGCTTGTCAGATTGCGGCAACCGTACAAATTGTTTGTCTAATCTGGACACCACAGGGGGCCTGTCCTCAAACTAATCTTGGCACCACAGGGGGATGCCGAAAATTGTGCAGGTACATGACTGAGCGTCCTCAATCACTTCCCTTCCAGTGACCTAGCTTCGTTGGATCAGGTCAGTCACTGGAAGCCTGATCCCCCTGCAACAGTTGATTTGGTAAATGTCCAATGTCTGATTATGTTGAAAAGCAAAATTTCAAACAGTGTAGGAGTGACCCTCTGCTCCCATGTGCTAGGGAGGTTCACACACACACAGCCCCAAATGGGGCGTACATGCTTCAAGTAGAGTGAAAGGTCTGATGCACGGCAATAGGAGTGAATGGCGCACTTTTCTCGCTGTCAATAGCGATCGGGTGATTGTCGTATTTCCTGATCCGAACAGGTTCTAACAAAAAGCACCGGCATCAACGTGGCTAATGTGGTGACTGAATCCCAATCATGTAGTCGTCGTCGGTTGTGTTCGAAGAAGAAAGCTGGGATTTTAGGAGTTCTGCCGGTGATCTCCTTGATGCGGTAGGAGAAGATCTTGCGTGCTTGGAGAACGTTGTCGCCCAGACAAAGCACCACGTGTAAGAACATGTGCTTGTCTCTGGTGATGCGGTCGGGTGGAATTTCAACAGTCATCCGAAAACATTGTCCTGCCATGGAGTACCATGGAAGGCCGACCTCGGCAGCCTTTCGCTTTGTCATATTTTTGCTGCTACCAACCGACAAAGCTTGAACAAGGAATGCAAATCAACATGGACATGATGTGTGCTCTGGCAAAAACAACAAAGCGGTGTCGTCCTGACACTCGCATGCGCAGGCTTTTTTGTCACGCTTAGCGGATCTTGCAGCCCTAATCCGTCCTGAGAATTAGGGTCCAACAGCGAGTCTGTTGGGACAGTCACTCATGATCTTGAAATGGCAGCGACACCTGAATCCTGCACGTACCAGCATTTTTGCACAAGCGGTTTTGGACCGCTTGTGCTGAATAGTAGGATGCACAATATCATAAGGTGCAATCGAGTCAGAAGACCAAGGATCTCGAGATGGAGACCGGTGTGGGTCCTCAGCCAGGTGTGACGTTGCCGTAGGTGACGCTGATGATGTTGAATGCGAAGACCGTGTCTTCTTTCGTCTTGTAGTATGTGGATGTTGGCGACGTTGTTGTGTTGTGGATTGGGATGGTGGTGAGATGTTGCGTGTTTGCTTTGTTTTCTTGACTGTTTTGTCCTTTTTGTCTTTGTTGTCTTTCTTCTTTTTTGTCCTCGTTGTGTGCTTTGTCTTTTGCTTGTGTGTGTGGCTGACTGCATGGGAGGAACTGGTGGTGTCATCCTTCCTCAAGAAGGCATCAATCTCTTCGGATCCCCATATGCTGCTGTCGTTATCCTCGTCCATTTGTGCGCAAAACTGTCCTAATGTGTTTCAGCAACTGTAGTTCTGAGAAATGGCTGCGGAGTCACAACTGCATTGATGCATGTGCATACGCTGATCTTCAGAAGAGAGAGAAAGGCACACAGAGATATCAATCAGTTGACCGCGCAGACCTGCATGAACTTTCGACATGATGCTCTTAATGTTGAACCTCATCAGATATGATGGAGTTCGCAGCACAGCTTTGCTGTGTGGTTGTTGGCTGCCGGGGGCAGCAAATGTGCATCTAATTGTCAACTCAGCAATGCTGCTCACGGAGTTCTTGATCGCTTTCGCTTGTTGGATGTAGGAGTTGATGTAGTAGATACTGTCTCCTTTTGGGTAGGAGTCGTTGATGTCGGACGCTGATCAGGTTGCTCCGAATGCTTTCGTATCCACTCTTGAGATGCGATAAAGTCCTCACGCCACCATGAAGAGCCGTTAGTGGCCCAATGCCATCTCCATTGTGATGCCGTCGGAGATCGCGATCTGGTGCGTTGTTCCATGGTGCTAACACAACTGGTTGTTTTTCAAAATGCTGCGGGAAAGAGTGCATCAATCGCTGCATAACAAACATATGTGAAGTGAGTGCACTGACTGTAACAATTGGCAAAAACGACTATCATTGTTTTCACCGTCCGCTGCAAAGCGCCCGATGACGGTATGAACATGGTTGATCACCTATTGCTGCGAAGCTTCGAGTCGTTCCACTCGTTGCGTTAGCTCTGTGATCTGCCGGGTTGTTTGAAGAATAAACTCGGCTAATTGGTCGCGTAGCGCCCCGTCACTGAATGTGGAAGGTTCGCTTCCAGTTTCCGAATCATAGTCCCGATGCTGTGTCAAAATCTCCATGATGGCCTCAGAGAGAGCTTCACGTCGTGCCTCATCGATGGGTGGCGAAGCTGTAGTCGCTGTGTTTGTCGGAAAAGATGCTTCGCTCATGGCTCTATGTCGGGATTCCAATAGGTGTCACTCTGAGGCATAAAACTTCAGAAGGCAAAGTTATGGTGCGTATCCGCAAGCAACATATGTTCAAACGCAAGAGGTGTGCACTACCTGGCTCTTTTTATACCAGCGGATTCAGCAGCACATTCAGGACCAGTCTGGTGTGTTTTGCCTCATAAGGCTCTCGAGAATATCAAGTTGCTGTTTGCACGATGCCATAATGGCAGTGGTGGCTTCGTGTTGAGTAGTCAACACCGTTGTGGCCTGCTGTATCAAGCGTTCGAGCTTGGCATTCGATTCAAGCAACGAATTGTGAAACTGTGTTAGTAACTCAATAATCTCAGCCGATGAATCTGGACCAGAATGAGGCGGAGGTGGAAATGGCGGAGTCGCCGGTGCAGCCACTGCTGCGTCCTGCTGTTCTTGCGGATCTTGGTGTTGCTCTTGGTAATCTTGGAAATCTTCGTCTTCTGCAACACGTAGAAACTGAGAGCGTAAAGGCGCCGGCTGTTGAGTGTGGCTGCCAATAGCAGGCTGCTCGTTGCGGCGTCTGCTGTGCTTGGAGATGGATGGCCGAGGGCGGCCGCTCAGCGCTTTATGGCTCGGCTGCAATCTGCCAGTCATGGCACTTTTATACATGATGATGCCTCAGTTCGTCTCTGTAAATGGCTGCGGGAAACACTGTGTTGGGACAAGGTGCCTCACATGTTGCACAGTTGCAGGGCTCTGGACGCACGCACTGCAATTTGGCAAAATGTTTTGCTTACAGCTGTTGGTCAGTGTAGCCGGCCGCGATGTACAGATCGCGCATGGCTCGAATGGCTGATGTAGCCTCGCTGCATGGTGTTGTCACTCTGCGTACCATGCGTGTGCGGGCCTGAAAACTGCTGCGAAGTGTTGCAACAGAGGTCGCCGACTGTGGGTGTAAAATGTCCGCCTTGTGCAAAGTGCAGTGATGCGTAAGGCTGCTGTGCTGAGGGTTTATGGCGAAACCCAGGAAAATGTTGGCCAGTTCAGTTTCAAGCTGAACCGGTGGTTTGTAGAAAGATGCGTCAGTAAGTTGTGCAAAAGGAGGCAGTCGGGTCATCTGTGCAGGCAGTAGAAGGACGCGGTTGTCGACGTACCTAGTAGCAAAAAAGTAAGCTTGATCCTGCTTGTTGTGGTCTGGAAAATGCTTGTGGTTCGTGAAAAGTTGCCTGTATGTGTGATGCCAACACTGCTCTTCTACAGCAACCACGATGTTGCATAAAGCTGGGCTGCAGGGCGAGCCCATAGGTGCTCCACGAAATTGCTCAATGAGTGATGTACCGACAGTGAAATAGTTGAGCCTGAGCACTGCAATGATGAGTTGTGGTATGTGTTGTAATTGTATGCAAAGTTTGTTGCCGGAGGAGGCTTCCTGCTGCTTTTGTCTGCTTTTACCTCTGTGAACTCGATGTGTGGGGTCTTTCTGTGAGTGTTCAATGAAGAATTTGGAAGAGTGCAGTGGGTTCTTCTCTCTGTACCATCGAACCATGATGCTGTATGCTGAAAGAAACCGGCTTTGATCGACCGATGTAAAGAAGCCAGCTAAATCCTGATTGTACAGGATGTAATCTGTTGAATCGTGCAGTTTCCTGCGCTGATGCAAAAAGAGCGCTGTTTGTTTGAGCTGTGTTATCCCGTCTCCTTGGTGAAAGGAGTTTGGGCATGCTTGAAAGGTCATCAGCTGCAGTACATCTGCTAAGGCTTCCCATAATTTCGTGCCCATGGTGTCGATGAACGCCACTATAGGACGTCCTTTCGTGAATTGCTTCTTTCTTTTCGGTAAAATGTAGGCACGTGGGATGCGTCCCCACTGTGGAAACGCCCATGTGTAAGCTGGTAGAAGACTGCAGATGTCTGTGTAGACATCGAAGTGGTGTTGTAGAGGTTGGCGCTGCGACATCCGAAAAATCTCTTTGTCTAAAAAAGTGTTGTGTATGGCAGTGTGGTATAGTGCTGGGCAGTACCACATGAGTCGGTTTGGGAAGTGATCTTCGCAATGGATGATGCCCGTTGGTATTTTGTGTTGGACTTGCTTGATCATCTTGACCTGTAGTATGTTGTTTTGAATGCAGTGGGTATTGTGTTGTAGTATTTGCTCTGACGCAAATTGCTTTGCAGTTTGGTGGTTGTGGGGTAGTCCATAGTGTCGATGCCATGTGCGTATGGCTCGGCACAATTGTGACGCCAACTGTGTGGGCTTCTGAAGGCAATTGCTTTTGCCGGAGTATGCCAAGAACTGGTGTTGTGGTTGTAGTTCTGCAAGTTGGATAGCGATGTGATTGTGGAAAATGTGCTCCTGGGGTACTTGTGACTGTAATGGTGAGCATGTGCAGGGTGGTGGTGTATCAGGGTGCCATGTGGTGTGGGCATCGCGCCAATTGTGTAGGATTTGTTGCATAGGTGGGTGCTTCTTGTACACCGGTTTCGTGCTGGGTAGGTGGAATGGTGGAATGTGTTGTTTGTTGCTTGTTAAACAAGAGCGCAAAAATTGTCGTAGGTGTTGGGTGAATGTGGGGTGTAAGAGTGGCTGTAGGTAAATGGGTTTTGTGACAGGAGGTGGTTTTAGTCGTCGCTTCTTAAAAACGGTGTTGAGGGCTTTGTGAGCGTGTCTGCGGTCACGTCGTGGTAAGTTGTTTGAGAGTTTGTGTAAAGCGTAAACGGTGGCTGCTGGTGTGTCGGAGCAAAGCAGTTGTTTTGTTGTGTCGAATCTGGTGCGAGTGTTGGAAGTAAGATGTGAGACTGTGGTCCATGCCTGTTTCCTGGTTTTGAATAAGGGGGAATTGCTGAAGCTTCGGATGGAGTGGTGTAGTTTGCCTCGGCGCTGCTTCGCCCATAAGGTGGCTGTGCCGTTGTGCTTGTTGTTGGCTGCTTTGGTGAAGCCGGAGAAAGCTCCTTTCATGTGTGATGTGATGTAAGGAAAGTTGAGCTTGGATTGGTGGTGCTGTATAAGAGTGTTCTCCGTGGCTTCCAATTGCTCTGTGGGTATGTTGGCTTGTAGTACAATTAGTGTGTATTGGTGGTAGCATTTGTGTTTAAGCCACCATCGTAAGGCAAGTTCGGCTTGTACAATCTTGTGTTGTTGAAGTTGCTTGAATTTTCGATTGCGTGTGCCCTCTCGTTGTGTGAGAGAGTGACTTGTGCTGCCAATGTAGACGTAACCACGAAAAGGTTGTTGTGTGGTGACTCTGCAATATACAACCTGTGGCTGACGAAAGAAAGAGAGTGTGTACGATGGAAAAGAAATGTTTGAATGTGCGAAAAGTCTCTGTAGGTTGGAGAAGTGTCCTTCCTCATGCTTGAGGTAGAAATGCTGTGTACGAAGTAACAAGGTCAAGCCTTGAAGCCAAAGTATGATTTGGTGGAATTGTGTGGAGACTGGTTCTGCCAATGGTGCGACAAATTGTAAAATGGATCTGCCTTGATCCAGAATGCGTATGATGTTCTTGAACTGCTTTTGTCGGAAAATTGTTGTGTGATCCAGTGTCTGCCGGTGTTGAATCAAGTACTGCCTGAGTCACTCTGTCATCTGACTGATGATAGCGACAAGTTTGATCAGTGCGGGGGAGCCAAATTTGTCGATGGCTTTGGGCGGGACACCCCAGGCGACTGCAGCGGTCTGCAGTGTCTGTTCTTGTGAGTTGCTGAGTGAAGGGAATTCCAGAGCAACAATGTCAAGGTACTTTTTTACCTGTGTTTTTTGTTTGTCGCTGATGCCTTTGATGGCACCAAACCATCTGGTAATGCCGGATTCAGAGTGAACGCCAGTGAAATGCTCCTGAAACCAAACACTGGCTTTTGTAGGCTGCTGAAAGATGCCCTGGGGATCCATCTTGGGATCGAGGGGTGCCGCCTTCATTGGTGTGAGAGTTGACTGCTTCTGTCGCTTGGCGCCCAGAAGGGAGCGTCCCGGAAAATGCATACCTGTGGTGGATGACGATGCTGGGGAAGCATGTAGCGCGTTGGTATCTTGTTCTGCAACTGTTGTTGTGGAAGGGGAAAGGCTACCAGTGGTAAGCCTGGTGTCGTTGTGTGTGGCGTCATCTATGGTAGCTCGTTTTTGTCCACGAGTGGTTGTGGCGGGGGAAATCTCAATTGTGGAAATTGAGTCAGGTGGTGGAGAGGGCGTGTTGATAGGAGTGCTAGGTGCTGTGGCTCGTTTTGTTTTCTTTGGTGCTGGTGTGCTGGGTGCCTCAGTGTTTGCAGCCGGAGCACGGAGAGCTTCGATTGTCTCCAGTGCTGTTGAAAAGTCGTGCTTCCAGGTCACTGATGCGGTGTGCAGCCAGAGTGTCTGCTTCTGCTGGCTGCGAAGATTGAAGTGGAAGATGAGGTTGTGATTTGCTGGATTGTGGTGGTGTTGGAGATTCGGTGGGTTGGGATTGTGTGTTGTCTGTGTCGGATTTGACATCTTGCTTGTCCTTTTTGTTGCCGTCATTGTACTGGTCCTGCAGCTCTTGCAGGTATAACGCCAATTCCTTGATGAGGTGTGACATCGCTGGCCGTTTTGCGAGTGTGAGCTTCTCTTGCCAGCAGCATGCGGTGGCTGCTTGGTCCAGATCAATTCTCCGTGCTCGGAGTTGACCCATAAGCTCAGTGGTGAAGACGGCTTCGCTGATATGTTTGCTGCATGTGAGATGGATGTCAAAGCCGTGTGCGGCGTAACGTAGCCAGTATGATGACCAATTGTGTCGTAGAAATGCGACCAATGGTGCTGTTGCGATCGGCATGCCTGCCGTGCGGTTGTGCACTGAATGTGGTGTAGATTGAATGTGTTTGGGTAGGTTGAGGCCATAAAGCTGTCTGTTGTCCCAATGCTCTGGTGTTTGAACGAAGTCGTTTGGTATCTGGGGATTTGCAGGCGTAAGATTGGTGTGTTGTTGTTGTTGGGGTGTGACGGTGGCCTGAGGCAATGTATGTGAAGAACTGCTGGGGTTTTGAGTAGCCATCGGGGATGGACTAACAAATGTGTGTTGGGGAGTGGCAGGCGTGGGGGTTGGCAGTGCGGTGGGTGAAGCTGGGACGGTAAACTGCTGGGGTGGGGGAGGGGGTGGAGGGAAAGGGGGGAAAGTGGTGTTGTGGCTGTAAGGGTGAGCTGAACCCCAGGTGGTTGGGGTCTGGGGGGAGGTGTGGGGTGGGATGTTGTGGATCCCTGGTGGTGGGGAAATCGGGTGCATTGGGGTGCTGCTGGTTGAAGCTGTTTGTCGCTGCACCGCACTGATTGCTGTGCCGATGATGCCTGTTGGCATTGTTGTGTGCCACTGAGGCTGTGTCGGCTTGTACATGGTTGCACAATGGGGCACTACAATTGCCTGTGACTGCATAAGCTGCAAATAGCACGCGCATGGACAACATAGTTGGCCTGAGTGTCAGCATCTACTTGTGGAATGCATCCAGCATGCAGCTGCATCGTCTCTTCTTTGGCTCAAAAGCGGGGTCGCAGCAAATGCTTGATTGCATACAGCTATGTGCAACGGGATTCAGGCCTGGAAGAGAAATGATACTCGAGAGTGAAAGGTAGACTCGGAAGAAGAAAGAAAGTAATACAGAACATCACTGAATAAGGCCGAATCCAACGATGCTGAAATGCCCCGAGTGGAATCCCCACTTCTCTGGGGTCCGCACAACACCCTTTCGCCCCACGATAAAGGCCTCTCTATACATGTCCCGATACGTCATCTTGTAATGCTGATACTTAGTCCGAATTGTCCCGATGACGAGCACTCCCTGTTGGCCTTTCGGCCGCCGTGTACATTGATCGGTTACTTTATGGACCGTGCTTTCCGATACATCTCCTGGGGTTGCATTCCCGTAAATGACGCAAGAGGGAATGGGTGGGTAGGACTTGTCGTCGAAGCAGTGTCTGACTGAACTTGGGCGGACCAAGTCTTCGCGCATAATGCGCGCGGCACTTGCAATGCTCGTGCCGTGTCCGGCGGTGTAGATGTATGACTCTCCTGGTGGGTCAGTGGCACGGGTGCCGAACGCTCTACGCTGCTCTCCAGCCCAAGGAATGAATAACATAGTATGTACGCCGTCCGATATTGGCGTCAGCACTGCCCCAAGTTCGTTGCACGCTGATCGCGTGCCTGATTGTAGCACTGCATGTGCAAATTCGGCCAAAGTCTCCTGCCTGAAATCGCTGTCAGCAGCTATCTCGCCCAAAGTTTTGGCGAGTTTGTGAGCTTCTTCCATGTCGACGGCGTGAGGAGTCGGCTTCTCATGTTCGTAAAGCTCAGAAAATGGCACCACATCAATCTGTGGTGGTCTGCTGTGTTTGCCCAATTGTTCGAGGGTTGGCTGACCCGATGGGGCAGCGGCTGTTGATGCATCGTAGGTCGGGGCAGGTGCCCGAACGGAGCTGGAGGGATTGTGCTGAGCCTGTTGGCGGGAGGAGGTGTCCTGTCCGGCTGGGGGCTGCTGTTGTGCTGCTTGGCTGCCCTTGATGCGGAGGGCGATTCGCTGAACCTGCGAGGCCAATGTCCTTTGTGGGACCTTGGGTGGGGTGGGTGGCCTCTGGCGTAGCTGTGTGGCTCTGTAATGCCACTTGTTGGTATCAACGTCACGTACTGTAGAATAGCTGCGGAGCACGACCGAGTTCCGCGGAGGTGTCGACGAAGATCGCCTGGTGTCCCTGCGAGAACGACTTCTGCGGGTGTCGCGGGATCGGTGGTGTCTGTGTCGGCGGTGCTGTCTCCCGCTGCTGGCAGGTCGTGCTCTGCTGCGTGTGCGTCGTCGGCGTCTAGTGCTCAAGGTGCGGGTTCTGCTGCGTGTGGGTGAGCGCCGTCGCCTGCGTGGCAACGGAGGATGGTGGGAAGAAGCACGTGCTGCGAGCGGGTCAGTGTCTCCCGATCCCGTAGCGGGTGGTGATTGTGTGGGTGGCAATGTGCTGACAGAGGGGGGGTTGGCTGTGCTTATTGGCTGGGGTTGGGGGGTGATTGCCGGTGTCTGCGGGGCAATGTGTGCAGCATCGGTAGTGGTAACATTGGTGGGGTGAGATTGTGAAGCTGGTTGGAGGGTCGTTGGCGGCGGTATATGGGATTGTTGAGCGGGTTGTGTGGAAGGGATGCTGCAAGGTGCAGGTTGGGGTTGTGGAGCAGGTGGTGTGAAAGGAATGTTGTATGTGGCAGGCTGGGAGTGATGCGGTGTCAGAGGTGATGGGGTCGTGGGAAAAACTGTTGGATGGGTAGGCAAAGGAACAGGGTTCAAGAAAGTGGGGGAATGTTGCGACATGAATTGCTGGGGTGGAGGTTGTTGTGGCATCTGGGGCTGTGGTGTGCTGAGTTGTGTGTATACCATCGGATGCTGTGGTATAGGAGCATTGTGTCCACATGGCATCATGGGGAAGCTGTGTGTCTGCTCAACAGGGATCGTAGTGGGTTGCGTCGGCAGTGTGTGCTGCTGAGTGGCAGCAATGCCAGTTGGCATCATTGCTGGGTATCCTTGTGACTGCGGTACCCAGGTGTTCGGGTGAAACTGATTGAGTACCGGTCGGGTTGTTGGTGCGTATGGTGTTGCTGGTGGCTGCGTGGTAAAATAATCCGGCCACATAGCTGCAACGAAGTTGGTGAGACAAACACAGTTGCACAAGCAAAGTGCAGGCTGTCCTGGTTGTCTTGAGAGGTCGAAGACGGAAAGAAAGAAGAGGGCCGATTACTTCCCGGAGGAAGCGCTGCTTCACTTGCATTAGACCAATGTTACCGCACCTGCCCTCATGTCAGTTGCACATGCCCTTGCAGTCCCTGAGAAATAAAGAAGCGATCGAATAGAGGACAGAATAGCGAGGTAATCCTGTGCACTAGCGGCCGGTTACTGCACTAGACGTCGGTTACTGCACCTGCACTCGTGTCAGACGCACATGCGAGCATCAGAGAGAGAGAGATAAAGTAGCATCGGGAGAATCTGAACAATCTGAACGAAGGCTGAACACCCGGTTCATCACCGGTCTCCCCGGAGGGTCACCACGGCGCCATGACGGAAAGCCGTTGCTCTGGAGTCTCAACGACCCACGCTGATCACACTGATGGATTCGGCCAAGAGTACGAGTGCAAGAGGAAAAAGAGAGGCATGTTATTGTTGTTGCAAAAGCTTGTCAGATTGCGGCAACCGTACAAATTGTTTGTCTAATCTGGACACCACAGGGGGCCTGTCCTCAAACTAATCTTGGCACCACAGGGGGCTGCCGAAAACTTGTGCAGGTACATGACTGAGCGTCCTCAGTCACTTCCCTTCCAGTGACCTATCTTCGTTGGATCAGGTCAGTCACTGGAAGCCTGATCCCCCTGCAACAGTTGATTTGGTAAATGTCCAATGTCTGATTAAGTTGAAAAGCAAAAAAAAAAAAAAAAAAAAAAAAAAAAAAAAAGGCAAAATTTCAACAGTTAGGAGTGACCCTCTGCTCCCATGGCAGGGAGGTTCCACACCACACACCACACGCACACACAACACACACACGGTTACACCACAACACACACACACAACCACACACACCACACACCACCACACACACACACACACCCAACACACACACACACACACCACAACAACACCCCACCACACGCACACAAAGACACACACACACACCACACACACCAGGTCAACCACGACACCACACACACACACACACACCTCCCACACACACACACACCACACACAAATGACCAACACACACACAACACACTGCAGCACACACACACTAAAAAATACACACACACTCCACACACACACACCACCCACCACACGAACACACACAACACCCCCACACACACACACACACACACACACCATGTGTACCGAACACAGGCCCCCACCCCCACACACACACACACACACACACACACACACACACACACACACACACACACACACACACACACACACACACACACACACACACACACACCCACACACACACACACCCAAACACACACACACACACACACACACACACACACACACACACACACACACACACACACACACACACACACACACACACACACACACACACACACACACACACACACACACACACACACACACACACACACACACACACACACACACACACACACACACACACACACACACACACACACACACACACACACACACACACACACACACACACACACACAAACCCACACACACACACACACACACACACACACACACACACACACACACACACACACACACACACACACACACACACACACACACACACACACACACACACACACACACACACACACACACACACACACACACACACACACACACACACACACACACACACACACACACACACACACACACACACACACACACACACACACACACACTGACTGTGACTGATTCGGCCAAGAGAGTGAGAAGAGGAGAGTATGTTGTATGTTGTTGTCTAATCTGGACACCACAGGGGGCCTGTCCTCAAACTAATCTTGGCACCGCAGGGGGCTGCCATGCAGGTACACAGGACTGATCAGGTCCCGCTTCCCACTTGCATCCACAGCTTCGTTGAGTGTGGTAGGACGCAAGCGCCACACTCCCCTGCAATCGTGAAGGAGTGACCCTCTGCTCCCATGTGCTAGGGAGGTTCACACACACACAGCCCCACCTTGGGGCGGCTGTGTGCAGTGAAATAAAGCCACGCCAGGGCTCCAAGACCTAAACGAACCAAAACTAAACCACAAAACCCTGTGGGCTGCAATGCCCGCTTGCAAATCTTGTCGATGTGGTCCGGAATGTTGTGGTAGTCCAAGATGTAGTGAGGTGTTAAAGTTAGGGTTCAGGACTGTCCTTCAGCTGGGCACGCAAGCCCCCAGAAGCGACAGAGGGGAAGAAAGGCTGATCAGCTGCCCTTGCAAGGGCCCAGATCCAGCCGGGGACTGTTCCTCAGCTGGGCGCGACGGCCCCCAAAGGCAACAGTAAGGAGGGTTGAAGGAAAGACTGCTACCCAGCTACCCTCGAAGGGGTCCAGGGCTAGCAGCTTCTGACCAATGTATTGCACATGTGTTTGTATGATGTAATTAGGGGGTGAGATTAGGGTGAGGACACTCCTTCCAGCTGTCACCAAAGACCCAGGAACGGAGTGACTACTGCCCAGCTACCCGAGCAGGGTCCAAGGCCAGTAGCAGGATTAGGGTATTCCACCCTCCAGCTGTGTAGCAAAAGACACCCAAGAGCGGTGGACCATCCTCCAGCTGTGCAGAAAAGCACCCAGGAGCAATGGAGCGAGAGGTACCACGTCCTGCGTGGTCCTCAACTTAAGGTGTGGGGTTAGGGGGAGAGAAAAGCGAGAGGCCGATTACTTCCCGGAGGAAGCGACATTTCACTTGCACTAGCCGTCGATTACTGCAACTGCACTCATGTCGGATGCACATGCCCTTGCATTCCCTGAGAAATAAAGAAGCGGTCGACTACGGGACAGACTAGGGAGGTAGCACCTGCTCACTAGACGCAATTACCGCATTAGCCGTCCATTACCGCACCTGCACTCATGTCAGACGCACATGCGAGCATCAGAGAGAGAGAGATAAAGTAGCATCGGGAGAATCTGAACGATCTGAACGAAGGCTGAACACCCGGTTCATCACCGGTCTCCCCGGAGGGTCACCACGGCGCCATGACGGAAAGCCGTTGCTCTGGAGTCTCAACGACCCACGCTAGTCACACTGACTGATTCGGCCAAGAGAGTGAGAAGAGGAGAGTATGTTGTATGTTGTTGTCTAATCTGGACACCACAGGGGGCCTGTCCTCAAACTAATCTTGGCACCGCAGGGGGCTGCCATGCAGGTACACAGGACTGATCAGGTCCCGCTTCCCACTTGCATCCACAGCTTCGTTGAGTGTGGTAGGACGCAAGTGCCACACTCCCCTGCAACAATTGATTTGGTAAATGTCCAATGTCTGATTAAGTTGAAAAGCAAAAAATGCAAACAGTGTAGGAGTGACCCTCTGCTCCCATGTGCTAGGGAGGTTCACACACACACACACACACACACACACACACACACACACACACACACACACACACACACACACACACACACACACACACAACAACACACACAACAACACACACACACACACACACACACAACACACAACACACAACACACACACAACACACACACACACAACAACACACACACACACACACAACACACACACACACACACACACACAACACACACACACACACACACACACACACACACACACACACACACACACACACACACACACACACACACACACACACACACACACACACACACACACACACACACACACACACACACACACACACACACACACACACACACACACACACACACACACACACACACACACACACACACACACACACACACACACACACACACACACACACACACACACACACACACAAACACACACACACACACACACACACACACACACACACACACACACACACACACACACACACACACACACACACACACACACACACACACACACACACACACACACACACACACACACACACACACACACACACACACACACACTGATGGATTCGGCCAAGAGTACGAGTGCAAGAGGAAAAAGAGAGGCATGTTGTTCTTGTTGCATGTGTTTGTCAGATTGCGGCAAACGTACAAGCACAAATTGTTTGTCTAATCTGGACACCACAGGGGGCCTGTCCTGAAACTAATCTCGGCACCACAGGGGGCTGCCAAAAGGTTTTGCAGGTACGCCGAGTTGATCAGACTCGGTATCCCATGACTGTGGTAGCTTCGTTGAGTGCGGTCCCACAGCCATGCCGCACTCCCCTGCAACAGTTGATTTGGTAAATGTCCAAATGTCTGATTGAGTTGAAAAGCAAAAATTGCAAACAGTGTAGGAGTGACCCTCTGCTCCCATGTGCTAGGGAGGTTCACACACACACAGCCCCAATGGGGCGTACATGCTTCAAATAGAGTGGAAGGACTGATGCGTGGCAAAAGAAGTGAATGGCGCACTTTTCTCGCTGTCACTAGCGATCGGGTGATTGTCGTATTTCCTGATCCGAACAGGTTCTAACAAAAAGCACCGGCTTCAACGTGGCTAATGTGATGACTGAATCCCAATCATGTAGTCGTCGACGGTTTTGTTCGAAGAAGAAAGCTGGGATTTTAGGAGTTCTGCCGGTGATCTCCTTGATGCGGTAGGAGAAGATCTTGCGAGCTTGTAGAACGTTGTCACCCAGACAAACACCACGTGTAAGAACATGTGCTTGTCTCTGGTGATGCGGTCGGGTGGAATTTCAACAGTCATCCGAAAACATTGTCCTGCCATGGAGTACCATGGAAGGCCGGCCTCAGCAGCCTTTCGCTTTGTCATATTTTTGCTGCTACCAACCGACAAACGCTTGAACAAGGAATGCAAATCAACATGGACGTGCTGTGTGTTCAGGAGAAACAACAAAGTGGTGTCGTGCTGACACTCGCATGCGCAGGCTTTTTTGTCACGCTTAGCGGATCTTGCAGCCCTAATCCGTCCTGAGTATTAGGATCCAACAGCGAGTTTGTTGGGACAGTCGCTCATGATCTTGAAATGGCATCTACATCTAAAACCTGCACGTACCAGCATTTTTGCACAAGCGGTTTTGGACCGCTTGTGCTGAATAGTAGGATGCACAATATCGTAAGGTGCAATCGAGTCAGAAGACCAAGGATCTTGCGATGGAGATCGGTGTGCGTCCTCAGCCATGTGTGACGTTGCCGTAGGTGACGCTGATGATGTTGAATGCGAAGAGCGTGTCCTCTTTCGTCTTGTAGTATGTGGATGTTGGCGTCGTTGCTGTGTTGTGGATTGGGATGCTGGTGAGATGTTGCGTGTTTTCTTTGTTTTCATGACTGTTTTGTCCTTTTTGTCTTTGTTGTCATTCTTTTTTTTTGTCTTCGTTGTGTGCTTTGTTTTTTGCTTGTGTGTGTGACTGACTGCATGGGAGGATGTGGTGGTGTCATCCTTCCTCAGGAAGGCATCAATCTCTTCGGATCCCCATAGGCTGCTGTCGTCGTCATCGTCCATCTGTGTGCGATCCTGAATATGTTTCAACAACTGTAGTTCTGAGAAATGGCTGCGGAGTCACAACTGTATTGGGGCATGTGCATACGCTGATCTTCAGAAGAGAGAGAGAGATGTACACAGAGACATCAATTGAGCAACCTCGCCGACCGGCATGACCTTTCAACATGATGCTCTTAATGTTGAACCTCATCAGGGATGATGGAGTTCGCAGCACAGCTTTGCTGTGTGGTTGTTGGCTGCCAGGGGCAGCAAATGTGCATCTAATTGTCAACTCAGCAATGTTGCTCATGGAGTTCTTGACCGCTTTCTCTTGTTGGATGTAGGAGTTGATGTAGTAGATACTGTCTCCTTTTGGGTCGGAGGCGTTGATGTCGGACGCTGATCAGGTTGCTCCGCATGCTTTCGTATCCACTCTTGAGATGCGATAAAGTACTCCCGCCACCATGAAGAGCCGTTCGTGGCCCAATGCCATCTCCATTGTGATGCCGTGGGAGATCGCGATCTGGTGCGTTGTTCCATGGTGCTAACACAACTGGTTGTTTTGCAAAATGCTGCGGGAAAGGGTGCATCAATCGCTGCATGCCAAACATATGTGAAGTGAGTGCACTGACTGTCACAGTTGGCAACAACGACTATCGTTGTTTTTACCGTCCTCTGCAAAGCACCCGATGGTGGTATAAACATGGTGGATCACCTATTGTTGCGAAGCTTCGAGTCTTTCCACTCGTTGCTTTAGCTCTGTGATCTGCCGGGTTGTTTGCAGAATAAACTCAGCTAATTGGTCGCGTAGAGCCTCGTCACTGAATGTGGAAGGTTCACTTCCAGTTTCGGAATCATAGTCCCGATGCTGTGTCAAAGTCTCCATGAGGGCCGCGGAGAGAGCTTCACGTCGTGACTCATCGACGGGTGGCGAATCTGTAGTCACTGTGTTGGTCGGAAGAGATGCTTCGCTCATGGCTCGATGTCGGGATTTCGATAAGTGTCACTCTGAGGCAAAACTTCAGAAGGCAAAGTTATGGTGTGTGTCTGAAAGCAACATGTGTTGAAATGCAAGAAATGTGCACTACCTGGCTCTTTTTATACCAGCAGACCTTATCAGCATATTCACGACCAATCAGGCGCGTTTTGCCTGATGAGGCTTTCGAGTACGTCGAGCTGCTGTTTGCACGAGGCGAGGATCGCCGTGGTAGCCTCGTGTTGAGTAGTTAACACCGTTGTAGCCTGTTGTATCAGGCGCTCGAGTTTGGCATTCGATTCAAGCAACGAATTGTGAAACTGCGTTATTGCTGCCATAATCTCAGTCGATGAATCCGGATCAGGGTGATGCGGAGGTGGAAATGGCGGGGTCGCCGGTGCAGCCACTGCTGCGTCCTGCTATTCTTCCGGATCTTGGTGTTGCTCTTGGTAATCTTGGAAATCTTCGTCTTCTGCAACACGTAGGAACTGAGAGCGCAAAAGCGCCGGCTGTGGATTGTGGCTGCCGACCGCAGGTTGCTCGTTGCGGCGTCTGCTATGCTTGGAGATGGATGGCCGAGGACGGCCGCTCAGCGCTTTGTGGCTCGGCTGCAATCTGCCAGTCATGGCACTTTTATACATGATGATGCCTCAGTTAACCCTGTAAATGGCTGCGGGAAGCACTATGTTAATACAAGGCGGCTCTCATGTTGCGAAGTTGCATGACTCTGGACACACGCACGGCAACTTGGCACAGTGTTTTGCTTACAGCTGTTGATCAGTATAGCCGGCAGCGATGTAGAGATCGCGCATGGCTCGAATGGCTGATGTGGCCTAGCTGCATGGTGTTGTCACTCTGCGTACCATGCGTGTGCGGGCCTGAAAACTGCTGCGAAGTATTGCAACAGAGGTGGCTGACTGTGGGTGTAAAATATCCGCCTTGTGCAAAGTGCATTGATGCGTAAGGCTGCTGTGCTGAGGGTTTATGGCGAAACCCAGGAAAATGTTGGCCGGTTCAGTTTCAAGCTGAACCGGAGGCTTGTAGAAAGATGCGTCGGTAAGCTGTGCAAAAGGAGGCAGTCGGGTCAGCTGTGCAGGTAAAAGAAGGACGCGGTTGTCGACGTATCTGGTAGCAAAAAAGAAAGCTTGATCCTGCTTGTTGTGGTCTGGAAAATGCTTGTGGTTCTTGAAAAGTTGTTTGTATGTGTGGTGCCAACACTGTTCTTCGACGGCAACCACGATGTTGCATAGTGCCGGGCTGCAGGGCGAGCCCATAGGTGCACCGCGAAATTGCTCAATAAGTGATGTACCAACAGTGAAATAGTTGAGTCGGAGCACTGCAATGATGAGTTGTGGTATATGTTGTAATTGTATGCAAAGTTTGTTGCCGGAAGATGCTTCTTGCTTCTTTTGTCTGCTTTTGCCCCTGTGGACTCGATGTGTGGGGTCTTTCTGTGAGTGGTCAATGAAGAATTTGGAAGAGTGTAGTGGGTTCTTTTCTCTGTACCATCGAACCATAATGCTGTACGCTGAAAGAAACCGGCTCTGATCGACCGATGTAAAGAAGCCAGCCAAATCCTGGTTGTACAGGATGTAATCTGTTGAATCGTGTAATTTCCTGCGCTGATGCAGGAAGAGTGCTGTTTGTTTGAGCTGTGTTATCCCGTCTCCTTGGTGAAAGGAGTTTGGACATGCTTGAAAAGTCATCAGCTGCAGTACGTCTGCTAAGGCTTCCCACAATTTTCTGCCCATGGTGTCGATGAACGCCACTATAGGGCGGCCTTTTGTGAATTGCTTCTTTCTTTTCGGTAAAATGTAGGCGCGTGGGATGCGTCCCCATTGTGGAAAAGCCCATATGTAAGCTGGTAGAAGACTGCGGACGTCTGTGTAGACATCAAAGTGGTGTTGTAGAGGTTGGTGCTGCGAGATCCGAAAGATCTCCTTGTCTAAGAAAGTGTTGTGTATGGCACTGTGATATAGTGCTGGGCAGTACCACGTGAGTCGGTTCGGGAAGTGATCTTCGCAATGGATGATGCCCGATGGTATTTTGTGTTGGACTTGCTTGATCATCTTAACCTGTAGTATGTTGTGTTGATTGCAGTGTGTGTTGTGTTGTGGTATTTGTTCAGATACGAACTGCTTTGCAGTTTGATGGTTGTAAGGCAGTCCATAGTATCGATGCCATGTGCGTATGGCTCGGCATAATTGTGAAGCCAACTGTGTGGGCTTCTGAAGGCAATTGCTTTTGCCGGAGTATGCCAAAAATTGATGTTGTGGTTGTAGTTCTGCAAGTTGGATAGCAATGTGATTGTGGAAAATATGCTCCTGGGGAACTTGTGAATGTAATGGTGAGCAGGTACAGGGTGGTGGTGAATCGGGTTGCCATGTAGTGTGGGCGTCGCGCCAATTGTGTAGAAGTTGTTGCATGGGTGGGTGTTTCTTGTAGACGGGTTTTGTGCTAGGGAGATGGAATGGTGGAATGTGTTGTTTGTTGCTTGTTAACCGAGAGCGCAAAAATTGTCGTAGTTGTTGGGTGAAGGTGGGGTGTAAGAGTGGCTGTAGGTAAATGGGTTTTGTGACAGGAGGTGGTTTAAGTCGTCGCTTCTTGAAGACGGTGTTGAGCGCTTTGTGAGCGTGTCTGCGGTCGCGTCGTGGTAAGTTGTTTGAGAGTTTGTGTAAAGCGTACACTGTGGCTGCTGGTGTGTCTGAGCGAAGCAGTTGTTTTGTTGTGTCGAATCTGGTGCGAGTGTTGGAAGTAAGATGTGAGACTGTGGTCCATGCCCGTTTTCTTGTGTTGAATAAGGTGGAGTTGGTGAAGCTTCGAATGGAGTGGTGTAGTTTGCCTCGGCGTTGCTTCGCCCATAAAGTGGCTATGCCGTTGTGCTTGTTGTTGGCTGCTTTTGTGAAGCCGGAAAAAGCTCCTTTCATGTGTGATGTGATGTAGGGAAAGTTGAGCTTGGATTGGTGGTGTTGTATGAGAGTGTTCTCCGTGGCTTCTAATTGCTCGGTGGGTATGTTGGCTTGTAGTACAATTAGTGTGTATTGGTGGTAGCATTTGTGTTTATGCCACCATCGTAAAGAAAGTTCGGCTTGTACAATTTTGTGTTGTTGAAGTTGCTTGAATTTTCGATTGCGTGTGCCCTCTCGTTGTGTGAGAGAGTGACTTGTGCTGCCGATGTAAACGTAGCCACGAAAAGGTTGTTGCGTGGTGACTCTGCAGTATACAACCTGTGGCTGACGAAAGAAAGAGAGTGTGTACGATGGAAAAGAAATGTTTGAATGTGCAAACAGTCTCTGTAGGTTGGAGAGATGTCCTTCCTCATGTTTGAGGTAGAAATGCTGTGTGCGAAGTAACAAAGTTAGGCCTTGAAGCCAGAGTATGATTTGATAGAATTGTGTGGAGACTGGTTCTGCCAAAGGTGCGACGAATTGTAAGATGGATCTGCCTTGATCCAGAATGCGTGTGATGTTCTTGAATTGTTTTTGTCGGAAAATTGTTGTGTGATCAAGTGTCTGTCGGTGTTGAATCAAGTACTGTCGGAGTCACTCTGTCATCTGACTGATGATGGCGACAAGTTTGATGAGTGCTGGGGATCCAAATTTGTCGATGGCTTTGGGTGGGACACCCCAGGCGACTGCAGCGGTCTGCAGTGTTTGCTCTTGTGAGTTGCTGAGTGAAGGGAATTCCGAAGCAACAATGTCAAGGTACTTTTTTACCTGTGTTTTTTGTTTGTTGCTGATGCCTTTTATGGCACCAAACCATCTGGTGATGCCGGATTCGGAGTGAACGCCAGTGAAGTGATCTTGAAACCAAACACTGGCTTTTGTAGGCTGCTGAAAGATGCGCTGGGGATCCATCTTGGGATCAAGGGGTGCCGCCTTCGTTGGTGTAAGAGTTGACTGCTTCTGTCGCTTGGCGCCCAAAGTGGAGCGTCCCGGGAAGTGCATACCTGTGGTGGATGACGATGCTGGGGAAGCATGTAGCGGGTTGTTGTCTTGTTCTGCAGCGGTTGTGGTGAAGGGGGATAGGCCCTCAGTGGTAGGCCTGGTGTCAGTGTGTGTAGGGTCATCGATGGTGGCCCGTTTTTGTCCACGGGTGGTTGGGGTGGGGGAGATCTCAATTGTGGAAAGTGAGAGAGGTGGTGGGGAGGGCGTGTTGATGGGAGTGCTGGGCGCGGTGGTTCGTTTTGGTTTCTTTGATGCTGGTGTGCTGGGTGCCTCATTGTGTGCATCGGGAGCACGGAGAGTTTCGATTGTCTCCAGTGCTGTTGAAAGTCGTGCTTCAAGGTCGCTGATGCGATGGGCCGCCAGAGTGTCTGTCTCTGTCGGCTGCGAAGGTTGAAGTGGGAGCTGAGGTTGTGATTTGCTGGATTGTGGTGGTGTTGGAGATTCGGTGGGTTGCGATTGTGTGTTGTCTGTGTCTGCTTTGACATCTTGCTTTTCCTTTTTGTTGCCGTCATTGTACTGGTCCTGCAGCTCTTGCAGGTACAACACCAATTCCTTGATGAGGTGTGACATTGCTGGTCGTTTTGCGAGTGTGAGCTTTTCTTGCCAGCAGAATGCAGTGGCTGCTTGGTCCAGATCAATTCTCCTTGCTCGGAGTTGACCCATAAGTTCAGTGGTAAAGACGGCTTCGCTGACGTGTTTGCTGCATGTAAGATGGATGTCGAAGCCATGTGCAGCGTACCGCAGCCAGTACGAAGACCAATTGTGTCGCAAAAATGCGACCAATGGTGCTGTTGCGATTGGCATGCCTGCTGTGCGGTTATGCACTGAATGTGGTGTGGATTGAATGTGTTTGGGTAGGTTGAGGCCAAAAAGCTGCCTGTTGTCCCAATGCTCTGGTGTTTGAACGAAGTCGTTTGGTATCTGGGGATTTGCATGTGTGGGATTGGGGTGTTGCTGTTGTTGGGTTGCGGCGGTGGTCTGAGGTACTGTATGTGACGAAATGCTGGGGTTTTGAGTCGTCATCGAAGATGGACTCACAAATGTGTGTTGGGGAGTGGCAGGTGTGAGGGTTGGCAGTGTGGTGGGTGAAATTGGGCCGGGAAACAGTTGGGGTGGGGGAGGGGGTGGAGGGAAAGGTGGGAATGTGTTGTTGTGGCTGTAAGTGTGAGCTGAACCCCAAGTAGTTGGGGCTAGCGATGAGGTGTGTGGTGGGATGTTGTGGATCCCTGGTGGTGGGGAGATCGGGTGCAATGGGGTGCTGCTGGTCGAGGTTGTTTGACGCTGCATGGTACTGATTGCTGTACCGATGATGCCTGTTGGCATTGTTGTCTGCCACTGAGGCTGTGTCGGCTTGTACATGGTTGCACAGTGGGGCACTACCATTGCCTGTGACTGCAAAAGCTGCACATGGAACATGCATGAGCAACATGGTTGGCTTGAGCGTCCACATCAACTTGTGCGGGGCATCCAGCATGCAGCTGCATCGAATCTTCTTTGGCTCAAAAGCGGGGTCGGAGCGAATGCCTGATTGCAAACAACTATGTGTACAGGGATTCAGGCCTGGAAGAAAAAGTACTAGAGAGTTACATGAAGACACGGAAGAAAGAAAGAAAAAAGCAACATCACTGAATAAGGCCGAATCCAACGATGCTGAAGTGCCCGGAGTGGAATCCCCACTTCTCCGGGGTCCGCACAACACCCTTTCGCCCCACGATGAAGGCTTCTCTGTACATGTCCCGATACGTCATCTTATAATGCTGATACTTAGTCCGTATTGTCCCGATGACGATCACTCCCTGTTGGCCCTTGGGCCGCCGCGTACATTGATCGGTAACTATATGTACCGTGCTTTCCGACACATCTCCTGGGGTCGCATTCCAGTATATGACGCAAGAGGGAATGGGTGGATAGGACTTGTCGTCGAAGCAATGGCTGATAGAACTTGGGCGGACCAAGTCCTCACGCATTATGCGTGCGGCACTTGCAATGCTCGTGCCGTGTCCGGCGGTGTAGATGTATGTTTCCCCTGGTGGGTCAGTGGCACGAGTGCCGAATGCTCTGCGAGTCTCCCCAGCCCACGGGATGAATAACATAGTATGCACGCCGTCCGATATTGGCGTCAGCGTTGCCCCCAATTCGTTGCACGCTGAGCGCGTGCCCGACTGTAATACGGCATGCGCGAATTCGGCTAAAGTCTCCTGCCTGAAATCGCTGTCAGCAGCTATCTCGCCCAAAGTTTTGGCGAGGTTGTGCGCTTCCTCCATGTCGACAGCGTGGGGTGTCGGCTTTTCATGATCATAAAGCTCAGAGAAAGGCGCCACGTCAATCTGTGGTGGTCTGCTCTGTTTGCCCAGTTGTTCGAGGGTTGGCTGACCCGATGGGGCAGCAGTTGTGGATGCATCAAAAATCGGAGCAGGTGTCCGAACAGAGCTGGTGGGATTGTGCCGAAGCTGTTGGCGCGAGGATGTGCCCTGGCTTGTTGGGGGCTGCTGTTGTGCTGCTTGGCTGCCCTTGATGCGGAGGGCGATGCGCTGAACCTGCGAAGCCAATGTTTTTTGTGGGACCTTGGGTGGGGTAGGTGGCCTTTGGCGTGGCTGTGTGGCTCTGTAATGCCACTTGTTGGCATCATCATCACGCACTGTAGAATAGCTGCGGAGCACAACCGAGGTCCGAGGAGGTGTCGATGAAGATCGCCTGGTGTCCCTGCGAGAACGGCTTCTGCGAGTGTCGCGGGATCGGTGGTGTCTGCGTCGGCGGTGCTGTCTGCCGCTGCTTGCAGGTCGTGCTCGGCTGCGTGTGTGTCGTCGACGTCTAGTGCTCACGGTGCGAGTTCTGCTGCGTGTGGATGAGCGCCGTCGTCTGCGTGGCAGCGGAGGGTGATGGGGAGAAGTACGTGCTGCGAGCTGGTCAGTGTCTGCCGATCCCGTATCTGGGGGTGGTTGTGCGGGTGGCACTGTATTGACGGAAGGGGTGTTGGCTGTGTTTGTTGGTTGTTGTTGGGGCGTCATTGCCGGTGTCTGCGGGGCAGTGTGTGCAGCATCGGCAGTGGGAACACTGGTGGGGTGTGTTTGTGGAGCTTGTTGGATTGTTGTTGGCGGCGGTATGTGGGATTGTGGAACGGGTTGTGTGGGAGAGATGTTGCAAGGTGCAAGTTGGGGTTGTGGGGCAGGAGGTGTAAAAGGAAGGTTGAATGTGGTAGGTTGGGCCTGATGCTGTGCCAAAGCAGATGGGCTCATGGGAAAAGCTGTTGGATGGGTAGGTAAAAGAGCAGGGTTCAAGATCGGGGTGGGGTGTTGTGACATGAATTGCTGGGGTGGAGGTTGTTGTGGCATCTGGGGTTGTGGTGTGCTGAGATGTGTGTAGACCGTCGGATGCTGTGGAATAGGAGCAGTGTGTCCACACGGCATCATGGGGAAGCCGTGCGTTTGCTCAACAGGAATCGTAGTGGGTTGTGTCGGCAGTGTGGGTTGCTGAGTGGCAGCAATGCCGGTTGGCATCATTGCTGGGTAGCTTTGTGACTGCGGTACCCAGGTGTTCTGGTGAAATTGATTAAGCACCGGTCGGGCTGTTGGTGCATAAGGTGTTGCTGGTGGCTGCGCGGCAAAATAATCCGGCCACATAGCTACAACGAAGTGGGTGAAACAAACACAGTTGCACAAGCAAAGTGCAGGCTGTCCTGATTGTCCCTGCTGGACTGATTTGAGAGGTCGTAGACGGAGAGAAGGAAGAGGGCCGAGTACTCTCCGAAGAGAGCGCTGTTTCACTTGCTGTAGACACTGTTACCGCGTCTGCACTCATGTCAGATGCACATGCCCTTGCAGTCCCTGAGGAATAAAGAAGCGGTAAAATACGGGGCAGACTAGAGAGGTAGCACCTGCTCACTAGACGCACTTTACTGCATTAGCCGTCCCTTACTGCACCTGCACTCATGTCAGACTCACATGCGAGCATCAGCGAGAGAGAGATAAAGTAGCATCTG